>CM024524.1:29824457-30149457 GCA_014182375.1 Eucalyptus virginea | reverse complement strand
TGCAGCTCGGATAGTTAGAAATATTATCATTCTGGCATCTCTGAGTGTCTCTAGGCTTTGAACTAAAGGTTAGAGTGGTTTCCTACTAAAAGGCTGTCTCTGAAGGGTTTGAACGGGAGAAGTTCGCCCATAGTGAGAAGGCATACTTGCAGGAAACTGACTCTGTCTTCCCTAGTTGATGAAACTAATGACTAATAATAAATTAGAATCAATTTATTTAAATAAATCCATGATCTTCTACAATGACCAAAATTTATCATTATTCAAAATTCAGTACTTTTATTTTTTGAAATTATTTTTTAATCTCATTTATTTATTTTTCCGATTAAAAAAAAAAGTCCCCATTGGGGTCCACCCCCACTCCTTCTTTCCCTCGTCCATTTCCCCCACCCCCAAATTTATTTCACTTTTCTTTCCCTCCCCCATCACCTGACAAACAGGCTGTCACTTCCTCTCCCCCCAAAATTAAAAGTCACGCCATCAGAGTCCCCATTTTTTTTTTTTATTACTTTTGAGTTTCCTTATCAAAAACCCTAGCTAGTGCCCTCCTTTTCCTCCTCCTTCTCATCGCTCGCTGCACGACCCCCTTCCTCTCGATCTTTGCTTGCTCTTGGTCCTCATCACAATCGTTTACCTCCTCGCCTTCGGCCCTTTCTCCCTTGCAGCCACAGCCTCGTCGCCGATCCATCGCAGCATCACAGTGGTGGCCCTCGCCTCAATCTATGCTCTTTCTCTAGCCGTCTCTCGCCGTCGCGAGCTTGCGTCGCTTGTGGCCTCGTCTTTGCTCTCTTGCCCTCGCCTCCACTCTCCATTATGTTCTGGACACGTGTGTCGAGAAAAGTTGATCACGTGTCGGAAAATCCGACACATGTTGATCGCGTGTCCGACCGTGTCTGAGCATGTCAACGTGTCCGACACACTTCGACACATGTCAGACACAACACAGAAGCATAGGCAACGTGTCTGTGCTTCATAGATGATCAGAGAACACTTGTTTGACGTGGAGATTCTCAGGGGGACCGCTTCGGCCAACCCAAAACGACTCGATTGCCTAATCATGAAGCCATCGTTGATGGGACATGTGATGCGTCTTTTTCTAGCTAGTATTGTTGCCCTTAAGGGCATTGTGGTCCTTAACTCCAACGGCAATTTTCAAATAAGAAATTTGAAAAAAATAATAAAAAAGAAAAAAAAAGATTATGAAGATGAGGTATAATAAATCGAAGGCAACGAGAACAACAATTGCTACAAGCGGATTTCGAATCGGGATAATGATATAAGTGATTCATGAATTTTGATTTAATGTGCAATGTAGTACATAAATTTTTAATTTGTTTAATTTAATCCCTGACTATATGAAAATATTCAATATTGTCATTGATCTTGAATTAATTGAAATCTTATAGTGAACATATTCATATAGTTTAGAGATTATATTGAACATGTACCAAAGATCCATAGACCGCATCAGACAAATTAAAAGTTCATGAATCACATTAAACATTACGCTATAGTTCAGATATCATATTGAATAAAATAATAATTTAGGAACCACATTATACATTTGATCAAAATTCGGTGACAATTTGTGTCATTGTCTTTATTTAAAAAGCATGCTACATTAAAAAGGCTATTGAAAGAAGAAAATGCCCTAAATTTAAAAAACCTTTTCTCTTCTTACAAAATTCCAAAATTCCTACTCAAAATATTTGGCCCTCCTTCTTTTCTATTATTTCCCGAACAAGCATGCTAAATTGAAAATTTGATTACAAAAAATAATCTAATTTGTAGAACTAACAAAGTTCACCTAAAAGGACTCAAAAAATGGATTTGTCTATCAATTCTCGAACTTGAGCATTTTTATTAATTCATTTTGATCTTTTAATTGATCAGTTAACTTCTTTCGTCTAATCCCTCTGGACTCTAAATTTTGGTAATTGGAGCTAGTGTGCTTGTTGAAGCCAATGACACGTACAAGTAAATGATTATTAAATATTTCAATATACAAATATTTCTCATAATATATACGTGTGCAATCAATATTCTGAAAATTAACATTTCCTTATTGAGTGGAGGAACGCTTATTAATATGACCAAAAAATATTTCTTTATTTGACCGGTTTGGAGTGACTTCCGTTTTTTTTTGTTTTGATTTTTACAACCCTATGGTTTTCTCATTTGACTCTTGTTGAAGGTAAAACGCCTCAAACCTTCCAAAATATATGAGTATGTAATATAGATTTCAACATATTGAACATTACATACTTTTTATTTTATTTTGTAATTTTTTGAAATCCAAAACATTTTTCTTTGTCTACATAGTTTCAAAGAAAAAACAAAGAAGCAGCAAAAGTTGCTAGGAACAGGCCTTCACGCATTTCATTTTACTTTAGGTTAATATCCTCAAAAACCCCAAACAGGTATATCTATGACGAATTTACCCAAAATTAATTTTTTGACCACAAAAAACTCAAAACTGGTATACTTATGATAAATTTACCCCAAATGATCATTAAAAAACATCAACTAATATATTTGTGATAAATTTACTTTAAATTAAGCGCCCGTTGAGAGTAAGTGCCCATTGAGGCATTGAGAGAGTAGCATGGATGATGCGCACTATAATTTGGCTTCAAATATCGAGCTAATGTGGAGAATTGTTAAATTAATATCTCGAGTTTGAATTCGGATGACGATTTGTTAAACCGAATTTTCTTGATAAAGATTTCCCAAGTAAAAGAAATAAAAAGAAAATACGAATTTCTTCTTTTCTGCTGAAGCTTGCTGAAGGTTGTTATCTAGGCAGGGCCCAAAAGTCAAGACCTTGACTTTTGGGCACACGCACACAGACAATATTGACGCCCGAGTTTGCTTTTTCGCCGATGGAAATTAAAGGGTGGCCTTTGCATGTGGAACGGAAGGAGGTGGGCCTTTGACTTTTGGGCCCACACATAGAAAAGGGATGTGGAGCTCTACGTAGAAGTGAGAAGCCGCCAGAGAAAGAAAAAGGAGCCACAAGCCGCACAAGTCAAGCTGATGAGAGCTGTGTGTGTTTTTGTTTCGAGCTTGAATGCGCGGTAATTTTTGTGCCGTGAGTTTATGTCCAAGTGAGTTGTTTATTTATAAACACTTTGAGTTTGGGGTTAAATCTAGGTGTGGGAAACACTCGAGCGTGTGAGCGATTGTAAACTCTGATTCTCCGATTATAGTGGATTATTTGCTGCTGGCTCTCCCCGTAGACGTAGGTACCGATAATCGGACCGAACTATGTAAGTTTCTGGTGTCCTTATTATTTCTCATTTATTTCTCTGATGATTTAGCGTTGACGTAAATTGCAAAATCCCATCGTTTCAACATATTGAACATTACATACTTTTTATTTTATTTTGTAATTCTTTGAAATCCAAAACATTTTTCTTTGTCTTCGTAGTTTCAAAGAAAAAACAAAGAAGAAGCAAAAGTTGCTAGGAACGGGCCTTCACGCTTTTCATTTTACTTTAGGTTAATATCCTGAAAAGATCCAAACTGGTCTATCTGTGATGAATTTACCCAAAATTAATTTTTTGACTACCAAAAACTCAAAACTGGTACACTTATGATAAATTTACCCCAAATGATCATAAAAAATCATAAACTAATATATTTGTGATAAATTTACCTTAAATTAATTTTTTTTGACTACTAGAAACCCTAAATTGGTATATTTGTTACAAATATACTCTCCATTAAATTAGACTAACACCACAAAATACCATAAAAGTGGTACAATTATGACAAATGGAGAATAAAATCTCAAATTGATAAATCGATCAATTGTCAGGTCTTATCCAATTTTATAATTTGATAGTAAAATTCAACATAAACTAATAAATGATATACTAGTTGAGTAAATTTGTCAAAAATGTATCAATTTAGAATTTTTGGTGGTCAAAAAATTAATTTAAGATAAATTTATCATAAGTGTATCAATTTAAAATTTTTTAGAGTATTAACTCTTTTACTTTAATAGATTTAGGCCTTCAGATGTCGATTGTTATTGACGGGCCGACCTTGAAGACCTGTCCTACGCAAGCGACCTTTGGTCTTCTTTGTTTATTAACTCAAGCTTTTTGTTTTTGAAGATGTATCCGTCACATTTGCAATTATTTATTTTCATTTTATTGGTTAAATTAATATCTCGAGTTTGAATTCGGATAACGATTTGTTAAATCGAATTTTATTGATAAAGATTTCCCAAGTAGAAGAAATAGAAAGAAGATACAAAATTTTCTTTTCTACGGAAGCTTGCCGAAGGTTGTTATCTAGGCGGGGCCCAAAAGTCCTTGACTTTTGGGCACACGCACACAGACAATATTGACGCCCGAGTTTCCTTTTTCGCCGATGGAAATTTAAGGGCGGCCTCTGCACGTGGAGCGGAAGGAGGTGGGCCTTTGACTTTTGGGCCCACACATATAAAAGCGATGTGGAGCTCTACGTAGAAGTGAGAAGCCGCCAAATAAAGAAAAAGGAGCCGCAAGCCGCACAAGTCAAGCTAATGAGAGTTGTGCGCATTTTTGTTTCGAGTTTGAACGCACGGTAATTTTTGTGCCATGAGTTTATTTTCAAGTGAGTTGTTTATTTATAAATACTTTGGGTTTGGGGTTAAATCTAGGTGTGGGAAACACTCCAGCATGTGAGCGATTGTAAACTCTGATTCTCCGATTATAGTGGATTATTTGCTTCTAGCTCTTCCCGTAGACGTAGGTACTGATAATCGGACCGAATTATGTAAATTTCTGGTGTCCATATTATTTCTCATTTATTTCTCTAGCGATTTCGCATTGACGTAAATTGCAAAATCCCGTCGTTTCAACGTATTGAACATTACATACTTTTTATTTTATTTTGTAATTCTTTGAAATCCAAAACGTTTTTCTTTGTCTACGTAGTTTCAAAGAAAAAACAAAGAAGAAGCAAAAGTTGCTAGGATCGGGCCTTCAAGCTTTTCATTTTACTTTAGGTTAATATCCCGAAAAGCTCCAAACTGGTCTATCTGTGACGAATTTACCCAAAATTAATTTTTTGATCACCAAAAACTCAAAATTGGTACACTTATGATAAATTTACCCCAAATGATCATAAAAAATCATAAACTAATATATTTGCGATAAATTTACTTTAAATTAATTTTTTTGACTACTAAAAACCCTAAACTGGTATATTTGTTACAAATATACTCTCCATTAAATTAGACTAACACCACAAAATACCATAAAAGTGGTACAACTATGACAAATGGAGAATAAAATCTCAAATTGATAAATCGATCAATTGTTAGGTCTGATCCAATTTTATAATTTGATAGTAAAATTCAACATAAACTAATAAATGATATACTAGTTGGGTAAATTTGTCAAAAGTGTATCAATTTAGAATTTTTGGTGGTCAAAAAATTAATTTAAGATAAATTTATCATAAGTGTATCAATTTAAAAACTTTTAGAGTATTAACTCTTTTACTTTAATAGATTTAGGCCTTTAGATGTCGACTGTTATTGACGGGCTGACCTTGAAGACCTGTCCTACGCAAGCGACCTTTGGTTTTCTTTGTTTATTAACTCGAGCTTTTTGTTTTTGAAGATGTATCCGTCACATTTGCAATTATTTATTTTCATTTTATTGGTTAAATTAATGTCTCGAGTTTGAATTCGGATGACGATTTGTTAAATCGAATTTTATTGATAAAGATTTCCCAAGTAGAAGAAATAAAAAGAAGATATGAATTTTTTCTTTTCTGCGGAAGCTTGCCGAAGGTTGTTATCCAGGTGGGGCCCAAAGGTCTTTTGACTTTTGGGCACACGCACACAGACAATATTGACGCCTGAATTTCCTTTTTCGCCGATGGAAATTTAAGGGCGGCCTTTGCACGTGGGGCGGAAGGAGGTGGGCCTTTGACTTTTGGGCCCACACATATAAAAGGGATGTGGAGCTCTACGTAGCAGTGAGAAGCCGCCAAATAAAGAAAAAGGAGCCGCAAGCTGCACAAGTCAAGCTGATGAGAGCCGTGCGCATTTTTGTTTCGAGCTTGAATGCGCGGTAATTTTTGTG
Source organism: Eucalyptus virginea (assembly GCA_014182375.1). Taxonomy (NCBI): domain Eukaryota; kingdom Viridiplantae; phylum Streptophyta; class Magnoliopsida; order Myrtales; family Myrtaceae; genus Eucalyptus; species Eucalyptus virginea. The sequence goes on along the minus strand of CM024524.1, from coordinate 30,143,371 downwards.
CCGTGAGTTTATGTCCAAGTGAGTTGTTTATTTATAAACACTTTGGGTTTGGGGTTAAATCTAGGTGTGAAAAACACTCGAGCGTGTGAGCAATTGTAAACTATGATTCTCTGATTATAGTGGATTATTTCCTGATGGCTCTCCCCGTGGACGTAGGTACCGATACTCGGACCGAACTACGTAAATTTCTGGTGTCCTTATTATTTCTCATTTATTTCTCTAGCGATTTCGCGTTGACGTAAATTGCAAAATCCGGTCGTTTCCGCGTATTATATTCCAAAGACATTGGTTGTACCTTTTACTCTAAGTTTCTTCTAATGTAGGACTGAAATGCTCATAAATTAATCACGTGGAGCACGAGGGAAGTCGTATACTATCGCGGTGCAGTCAAAATAGATTAGCTATGCATGTGATCCTATTTAAGCAATGAGCGTAGATCTATTCAGTTATCAACCGAGAGAGAGAGAGAGAGAGAGAGAGAGAGAGAGAGAGAGAGAGAGAGAGATGGAGATCACGAGCAATAGTTGCAATAAGAGCAAGATACTCATTTTTGGAGGCACTGGTTACTTCGGCAAACATGTAGTGAGGGCTAGCACGTCATTCGGCCACCCCACCTTCGTATTTGTTCGACCGGCCACCGCTCAAATGCCTCCCTCCAGTCTACAACTTCGTGGCGAATTTCGATCTCTTGGTGTTACCCTTGTCCAGGTCTCTCACTCTCTTCTGCATAGTGTGATTTTTCATCATCTGTCTTCTCTTTATATATGATGAATAAGAAGTCACCCATTGCCTTGGATTTGGCGAGGCTCGGCCCTGCCTAGCCATGGCACTGGCGACCGGCGAGGTTGGCTCTTGCCATGGCTAGGCGAGGCCAAGCCTCACCAGATCTAGTGGGGCCTCACCCAGCGATGGTGAGGCCGGCCTGGCCATTGGCCGGCTAGGTTGGCCTCGCCGGCCCTCGCCTTTGGCCGCCTAGAGGAAGGAGAAGGTGAAAAAAAAAATTTAAAAACTTGAAAAAAATAAAAGAAAAAATAAAAAAATTGCCATGTCAGCTTTCGCCAAACAGCTGGTGTCTACGTCAGCGCCAGTCGGCCAATTTTGGCCGGATGGACTAAATTAGCACAATTGTAAAAGGTTTAGGACTAAATTGGCCAAAAAAAAGTTTATGACTGAATTGACACAATTGCAATAGGTTTTAAGACTTTTTTGGTAATTCTCCCGAATAATAAGTCACCCATTTTCAAAGTGTGAGTCTAGGAAAAACTCGATCAAAGTAGAAATTGTGAATCATGGTAAGTTTTATGGTTTAACATTCAAGCAAGCTAGAAATATTGAACTAAATTCCACGTTGGAGTTGAATTTCTAATTTGAGTAAGTCTGTACTTTGAGTCAGCAAGTCATATAAGTAAATACAAAAATCGCATATACGAGGAGTGTCAGGGTGTTTTCTCTATGAATTTTTAGAGTGAGGTTTTCTATTTTTTTTTTTTGTGAGAGATTGTGAGATAACACTTGTGGGTTTTGCTGAAAATATAATGTAAGGTTGGGAAAAACTTGAGTGACTCCAACTTTGTAGTTTTCCAATTTATAGTGGATTTCTTTGCTCTCCTGTAAAGTATGTAACGACACTCCAATGGAAAAATTGTTAAGAAATTTCTAAATTTATTTTACAATTGCCATTTGAGTCATAAACTTTCAAAGTTGGCTAATGTAATTCTAAACCTTCTGACAATTTTTAAATATAGCCTACCCATTCAATTTAGGTTGGAAGTCACTGACATGACGATCCAATTAGCGTCAACTGTCTTATATGGCATGGCCGATGGATAATACAAATGATCTTAAATGTAATGATGTTATTTTGCAACTTTTCTTAATATTTTCTTTTCTGTCTTTTTTTTTTTCCTTTTTTTCCCCATTTCCTTATCTACTATTCATCTTCTTACCTCTGTTTGTTGCCAAGGACTTTGGAAGATCGTCAAAAAGCTTAGAATTGCATTGGTCAAAGTAGAAAGTTTGAGAGCTGAATTGGGTGCTATGCAATGGATTTAGTAACTTTTGAACAATTTTCCAATATTTTGACCGAATCACCCAAATATCTGGAGTCTTTATCATTTGTAATTAAATTCTCTAATAATTTAATTTTGCTTGTGTTAGTCTTTTATTCTAAGATCCGTTACCTTCCGCAATATTCACAAGATTATCAATTGTATGCAACCTTCTATCGGGCATTTTCCAATACACGAACCATGGAATGTTAGGATTGTCGAAACAAAAAATAGTCATCATGCAATTATTCTTCGGACAACCACAAACTTAGCAAAACAATATTGGATTTGTGACATAAAAAATTAAATTGCATAAAAACAGGGAGAACTGGAGGAGCACGAGAAGATGGTATCCATTCTCAAACAGGTCGATATCGTGATCTCCGTGCTTCCGGTATCCGCTGTTCCCGATCAAATCAAAATAATCGATGCCATAATCACAGCTGGCAACATAAAGGTAAACAACCTTCTTTTCCTAGCAAGAGATTTCGAGCTGGGCTTAGTTTTCCTCTTGCGTTTTTGTTGTCCTAGAGGTTCCTACCATCCGAGTTCGGGTGCGAAATGGATAGGATCACCCCCCCACTCCCACCATTCGAAGCATTACTGGAGAAGAAGAAGAAAATCAGGAGGCTCATTGAAGCATCCACCATTCCCTACACTTTCGTCTCCTCCAACTGCTGCGCGGCGTACTTCGTCAATTTTTTGCTTCACCCTCACGACCCACGACCTGACATCGTTGTCTACGGGACTGGCGAGGCAAAGGGTATTCCTACAATGCTTATCTGCAATCGTATACTAGGCAGCTAGAATAACTCCTTAGCATTAATACTTCACTGAATCTACGCTACTGTATTGTCAGCTGTGCTTAATTGGGAGCAAGACATCGCCAAATACACTATCAAAGTGGCGAACGACCCGAGGACGTGCAACCGTGTCGTGATTTACCGTCCGCCGGGGAACATAATCTCTCAGAACGAGTTGATCTCGTCGTGGGAAAAGAAAACGGGTCGGAGATTTGAGAAGGTATGCGTGCAGGAGGATGAGCTGATCAAGCTCTCTCAGAGTAAGTGGGGACTTATCATACACTGCATCAGGGTTTCCATCTGAGTTTCAAATTCTTTGATGGCATGTCGTGGAAAATAACTATTTTAGTTGTGATATGTGCAGGCCTGCCGAGTCTGGATAACATAGCGGTGTCCATCGTGCACTCCGTATTCGTTAGGGGAGATCTGATGAGCTTGGACCTAGACGAGGACGACCTTGAAGCTTCGTGCTTGTATCCCGAAATCGAGTACACCACCATGGACCAGGTCCTCGATATATTCCTCGTCGACCCTCCGGAGCCTTCTCGCGCGGCATTGGAATGATGAGTTGCATTTAAGCTTGCGACTCATTGCACATCATTTGCGTAGTTATGATCATTCCTTGTTTTAGAGCACTTGAACTCGAATCGCAATCGGTGGGATCATGCAGCAAGATTCATGCTTTGTTCATCTGGTCAGGATTTGTCAATTACTGATAGAACTCTGTAACTTGTCATTCGAATTACATATTGTCACGACCTCTTTTTTTCCGTCCGGGGGAAAAGGAAGAGGGTTTAGGGGTATTTGCCTAAAGAGGCGGACCAATGGCCCTAAATTAGACACAGGCTCTCCCAAGCCCATACCTCGCGCGACGTTGGATTTGTTTTTTAGTTCTTAACAACCTATGTAATTCTAGGAGTCGCCACTAGCCTATTAGGGTCGGCTAGAAACCAATCAAGACACGGGAGTGTTGTCTCGATTCCTACGCAACCAGAGATTTATAGGAACGGGGACTTGTTTACGCCAATGTTTCTATTAGCGCCCTTGCGGTACCACTAACTTGGAAGGTTGTTTATCTAAATGGCCATACAATCTTGATTATCAATTATAATCTTTATGAAACCACTAAGTGTCCATGCAAATGTTTTTGTATTTTCTTTAATGTCTAGACTAATCCTAACATAATTTAGAAGAGAAATTTACACTCAAAATAATGAAAAGCGACGCGTAAGTAAACATCCAAGAAATTGAAATGACTTGAAAATAAACACGGAAAAGGTAAACCCGATACAAGTCGGGCAAATAATATTACATGGCCTTGTTATCACGCCCCGGGACAGGACCCCCATGAGCAAAATGAGAATTCAAATATGCATGAAATTACTCTACATGCATGAAATTACTTTAAATAGTTCTAATTTACGCAAAATGGATTATTTACAAAAATGGTTATAAAATACCAAAATAGCATTAAATTAGAAAAATGACCTTTTAAAATTAGGGAAATTTCATATATGTCATTTCTATCCTAATTTGATGCTATCTAACACTTTTTGATATTTTTGAAATTTTCATATTTTTCTCTTTTTTTTAATTATTTTTTTTTTAAAAAAAAAATAATTCCTCAAACCGATCTATGCTAACATGGAGTAACACAGCACATGAATATCACAATAATCAAGTTCAAATCGACCGTTTCAAGATCGAAACTTGGTTTGCGCATTTTGTCGAACATTTGGCGTGCATCAAATCATCTCAAATCAGCTTCCTCGGGCCATGTTTGTGGCCTTCAATCTTGACGCAGGAGCAATATTATGTGGAACTAAAACATCAAGGTTAAACTATCACATGCAAGGAGTAAGATTAGATAGAAATCACAGCTTAAAACACAAGAAAACCAAGCTGGAATCATCATCAAATATGCGGGTTTGATCTGATTTTGCAAATCTGGGTTTGAACCCCAGTCAAGCAAACAGGTTGCATGCCCATATTCAAGCCCCAACACTCATCGCATACGAGATCTCAAGGAAACATTACTTGATCCGAGTGAAAGTAGGTAACATGAGCTTTCAAATGCAACAAACATCATAGAGAATGACCCACCGAACAACATCAAAACGACCTCTCCAAGAAGCACACATGCAACACTCTTGAAGAGATTTCAAACACCTAGAAAAATTTCAGCCTCAGAAATCAGTTTTCCGGGCTGGTTTTCCTCTTGATTTTCATGATCAAAACATGCTCAAAATCGAAAATAAGTACATCTAGGATGCTTACCTTACTTCCTAGTTTCCTTTTCAAGTGGTTCTTGGCCAAGGAAACTGAGAAATTGCCCTCTGGAAGCACGTGGAAGTTGGCTTCTGCAACTGGAAATGAGATCTGCAAAAAAAAGAACTGACAACGAAGGTTTTCGTTGACCTATAAAATTAGACTTCAAGACATATTTTGTTGGAAAACTTGAGACCACACCAAACTATATGTATTCTAGTTTGGGTTAAAGGTCAATATTTTCCTCATTCATCTTTCAAATTTCTCAAAAACACTGGCTTTCCTCACTCGTGACCAACCAGTCTCGACACTTAGAAAAATTTTCGGACTTTCTTGGCCCGCCAGGAGGGCACTGTTTCGGGGGGCTTTAGGAGGCCTTCCTGATCTCCATTTAGGACGTGCGAACTATGGTTGGAAAGATCTTTGAATGAAGTTTCACTCTTTAGTTGAAGGTTTTGGCTAATTTGGGCCACAGGTGTGTGAAAATATCACTTTTCTCTCTCCAGGTCGGTCTGGGATTTCTGGGTTTTCTTTTTTTTGGAGTTGCTTCTGAGGGCTTCTTTTGGGATCGATTCCGAGCTCTCTCCTCTCTCTCTCGTCTCTTTCCTCTCGTCCCCTCAAAGACCTTGCTTCAATGATCTTATCCCTTGAATTAAGGGATTTTTGGTCGGTCTCTTGTCCACCTACCAGGCCTGTCAACAGGGCTACTTCACCCACTCTCTGACTTAGCCAATTTTTTTAATTCTGCAGCTGTTGAGTGTGCAGGTTTTGTTTCGATTTTCCGGTGTTTTCAGCAGCTTATCCCTGGTGAATTTTCGTCCACCTGTACTGCTATATACAGTCTTCAATCACGTGCAAAGATTAACCTAAATGGGCGGCTGAGTGGGATATGGTGGGGCCACCAATATGGCTACTTAGCAGCTCCGAATTAAGACTTAATTGTGGACTGAGATTTGGCAGCTGGTTTGGGTGCTTTAATCCATCACTTTGGCTGCGGTTTTTGATCAATTAGCAAGTTCATGTATAGTAGTTTAAGATCTCGACCAGATTTCGCAATTGTGCCCACCCAATTTTGCAAAAAAGTCCCTCAAAGTTGGCAATTTTCTTGCCCGAAAATGCCAAATTCAATGCAATTAGGTCCTTTTTGCCCGATTCAATTGATTATACCTGACCCAAGTTCAATTTCAACTCAATTGGGGGCCAACATAATGATTTAAGGGTTCGGGCAAAATTTTACAAATTTTGCAAATTGGTCCCTCAACTTTTGGAAATTACATTTTGGCCCCAACTTGCCGTTTTAATTACAATATGATCTCCTGGGCTTGGCTAGTCACATTCAGATCATCGGCCCCAACTTGCTTCTTTTTTTTTTTTATAGGAAAAACATATTCCATTAAAAACTATATTAAACACCTAGATAATCTATATCTTAAATGAAATATTTTTGGGCAAAAATTTAGGTGTCAACAGCTGCCCTCTTTGGAAGGAAGCTCAAAGAGGTTTCTTTCAAAGATAAGGTGATGCCTAAGTTTTTGCTTTTTTTTTTTTGTTTTTTTGTTTTTGTTTTTTTTACAATAGTAAAATGAAAATGCAAATGAGCTTAATGTAAAGAGTATGGTTTAGGGATGTACCTATGAATACTTTGAAAAATGTGGTTTAAGGCAGTCCCACTAACCTTGTGGTTTAAGGCAGTCCCACTAACCGTGTGGTTTAAGGCAGTCTCACTAACCGTGTGGTTTAAGGCAGTCTCACTAACCGTGTGGTTTAAGGCAGTCCCATTAACCGTGTGGTTTTAAGGCAGTCCCACTAACCTTGTGATTTAAGGCAGTCCCACTAACCGTGTGGTTTAAGGCAATCCCACTAACCGTGTGGTTTAAGGCAATCCCACTAACCGTGTGGTTTAAAGCAGTCCCACTAACCGTGTGGTTTAAGGCAGTCCCACTAACCGTGTGGTTTTAAGGCAGTCCCACTAACCTTGTGGTTTAAGGCAGTCCCACTAACCGTGTGGTTTAAGGCAGTCCCACTAACCGTGTGGTTTAAGGCAATCCCACTAACCGTGTGGTTTAAGGCAGTCCCACTAACCGTGTAAATTGTATGGTTTTAGGATGACCAAGAACCTCTTGAAAATGCATGGTTTAAGGATAACTCATAAACCCTTTAGAATTGTGTCTTGAAAATGCATGATTTGAGGCTAACCCATGAACCTTTTGGAATTGTATGGTTTAAGGATAACCAAGAACCTCTTGAAAATGCATGGTTTAAGGCTGATCCATGAACCCTTTAGAATTGCAAGGTTTAAGGATGACCAAGAACCTCTTGAAAATGCATGGTTTAAGGATAACTCATAAACCCTTTAGAATTGCAAGGTTTAAGGATAACCAAGAACCTTTTGAAAATGCATGGTTTAAGGCTCACCCACGAACCCTTTGAAATTACAAGGTTTAAGGATAACCGAGAACCTTTTGAAAATGCATGGTTTAAGGCTAACCCATGAATCCTTTGAAATTGCAAGGTTTAAGGATAACCGAGAACCTTTTGAAAATGCATGGTTTAAGGCTAACCCATGAACCTTTGAAATTGCAAGGTTTAAGGATAACCGAGAACCTTTTGAAAATGCATGGTTTAAGGCTAACCCATGAACCATTTGAAATTGCAAGGTTTAAGGATAACCGAGAACCTTTTGAAAATGCATGGTTTAAGGCTAACCCATGAACCTTTGAAATTGGAAGGTTTAAGGATAACCGAGAACCTTTTGAAAATGCATGGTTTAAGGCTAACCCATGAACCCTTTGAAATTGCAAGGTTTAAGGATAACCGAGAACCTTTTGAAAATGCATGGTTTAAGGCTAGCCCATGAACCCTTTGAAATTGCAAGGTTTAAGGATAACCGAGAATCTTTTGAAAATGCATGGTTTAAGGCTAACCCATGAACCCTTGAAAATTGCATGGTTTAAAGGTAACCAAGAACCTCTTGAAAATGCATGGTTTAAGGCTAACCCATGAACCCTTTGAAATTGCAAGGTTTAAGGATAACCAAGAACCTTTTGAAAAATGCATGATTTAAGGCTAACCCATGAACCCTTTGAAATACATGGTTTAAGGCTAATCCATGAACCCTTTGAAATTATGTGGTTTCACTGGAGGAACCTGTCATTCGAGAATATTCTAAAATGGATACTGCACATCAAATAGTATTCATTATAACAAGTATTCTAGTAGCGAAAGCATACTAGATGAGGTCAATTTCAACATATGTCATTAGAAACAATATCAAAAATGTATCGGTAATGAGAAGGCAATGATTACATAAACAAATCAAACTAATTCTGACAACTTGACAAACTCGCAAAACTGTCATCACGCTCGGATGATATCATTAATCATCAAATTCTCTTGGGAGAAAAGTCTTTGTCGAAATGACCCTGACTTATGAGAAAGGTTTGTTAAGTATGCCAAGCAAGGATCCCTAGTCAGAAAGGGCTTCTTACATATCCTCAAGAAAATGGCTGTTTGATCCCATCTGTTCATGTGGGAAATAAACTGATCACTCAACCTTACTCTTCCAGTGCGCAAGGCTTTGAATCATTCGCAATAAGTACACATTGACCAATCAAAGAGGTCTTTTAGAAGGACCGTAGTGCAGGTTTGGTCATGGTTTTAGCAATGGATAAGCATCATTGGCTATGAAATGAATTAATCACTAATCGACATCTTCGCCAGGTTTACAAGTCAAGAAACCTTAAGATGAGATAAAATAACCTTGCTCTCACTTCTTCAAGCGGCATCTTCTTTGGGAAGTCCTTATTTCCACTTTGACTCATCCCAATCTGAAGAGACTTCGGGAGTAGGATGTAATGTTGGATTGGTGAAAGGCTCAAAAGGCTCAAAACTTTTTCGAAGAGGGATTTGAGAGTTGGTGATTACGACAGCATCATTGCCATATCATCCGATTTTTTTGAAAGCACTCGAATTTGTCTCGAAAGTCCCTTGAGTAATCATCTCAAAGTAATGGTTTTTGCATTTGCAATGATTTTCTTTTCAATGCAGGCATTTTTTTTTTGGCCATTTTTGCTTTCATAGAGATATTCCTCTTGATGCAATTGTTTTTCTTCCACACTTTTTTTTTTTCGGGCATTGGCCTTGCTTTTACCAGGCACACTGCTTTTTCATGCCCCTTAATTTTTACTTGACTTTTGCTCTTTTGAACTTTTTGAGCTCTTAGGACTTTCTAGATGCTTTTCATATTCTCATATAAACACCAATTGCATTGGTAAATCATGTGCCCCGCCTCCAATGTGGGGAGATAATCACCACTCGGGTTTTAGAAATGAATAGTTAGGCTCAATATGGTTTAAGCAAAGGGTATCGGTGTTTGGGTAGAGAAAAGAATGCTCTTCTTCACCTTGGGATGCTTCGAGCTTTCATAAGAATTCACCTGAAGTTACCGCAAAAAGATTTATGCAAGTGAGAGTAAAGAAACATTTCTCATATTTCCTCTCCAAATAATGTCAACCCAAACCTCCGTAATTGCCCCATCATGGGGTGGTTCTTGACAGGGGTATTTTGTAGAAAATTCTTCACATTAAAAGGCTCAAATGGGCTAACTATTGTCACCTGTAGTGTGTATGATAGAGGAAAGAAATGCCTCTTATCATCTTGGTCTATGTACTGCTTGCGAATGAATTCAATGACCTTGAATGACATGGGTTTTCTTTTTCACTTGAATCCCAGAGTGCTTAAAGGACATGTTTGGAAATGGATTGCCTTTCCTCATCCTAAGTGTTTCTCGCTTGGCATAAGCAACATCGCCTTTCAATTTTTGTTGAGATCATGTGGGTGGATTAACCTCCACAGAGAATTTTGATTCGAAATGAGTGATCCATTGAGTGGATGGACAATTTAAAGATAAAGAAGATTTTTGCAAACTTTGTGGAAAACTTTTTTTTTCTTCAATTTCCATTTCTTGTGCTCGTTTCTAGAAAAACACAAGATGTTCTTTTTTGTGATGGAAATTCTCCATTTGTTTTCCATTTGATTTTGAGAAGAAGGGTACTTACCTGTGCCTTAGTAGTCAGGCGACCCTACGAAGAACAAAAGGGAATGTGTTAATACATGAATCCTCAGGGATCGTAAAAATGGAAACGATACAACATTACCCTTGGTCAGTTTCACCATTTGGCGGCAAACAACGGAATGAATGTACTGTTTTAAGGCTTGAAGAGAATCTCAGGTCTTTGGTCTCATTAGTTCAAGCATTTTCCTCTTTTTGCAAAAATAAGAGATGCAAAAGTTTATTTATTTATTTATTATTATTTTTTTACATGGCAACCTTGTTGCCGTTTCTGGGGATCGAACCCCGTACCTCTCGGACCGTTCATTCATTCCCATACCACCAGGCCGAAGCGCTGGTAGTGTCTATGGGGCGCTTCTTTTTTATTTAATTGAACCGGCTCTAGAACGACACATATTTTAAGCCAACTTAGGTGACTTTGTCATGTGTTAACTCCACATGCTTACTTTGTCGATATAGATTATGCTTAAATCAATTTCTCGAGTTTGTTCCTCGAATACCGACGCTTCTGTCAAACAAGGGAACTATGTCAAATAATGAAGTTAGAGAGGGGCATTTTGGAAACGATACCGAATTACCCTTCTCCCCTGCAGCTGACTTTAAATGTCTTGTGTTTCCTCTTCATGTGCTTTTGCTCCTCGGGTGTTAACATTTCCTTGAAGATCTTGCTTTCAAATGGGCCATTTAGATGTTATCGAATTCACTCATTCCGAGTGGGCGTCAAAGATGAAAGGAGAGGGATACTCCTTGTTTCGACACGTGAGGGCATTGCTCCTTGGATATTTTACTCCATTTATTCCATCAAAATGGATGGTTGGGCCATAACATGCCTTCTTGGTATAAGGTGTTGCTCCAACGGCCAATGTGCACCTTTTCCTACAAGAGATAGGGCATGTCACTTATATTCCAAAATTGAATTGGACTAATTTAGAAACAATACTCCCTTTTCGTGCTGAATCAATTGACTATGTTTTATCTTGCTCATGGGTCAGAATTGCTCTGCTTTAAGTGATTTGCCCCATTCATCAACTGCAAGGAAAAAGAGACGAATATGTTATTTTCATACTCGACATGATTCATTTTAGGAACGGTATACTCCCTTTTACGGCATATATGATGACTGTGTTGCATCTCGTTTCCTTGGCTATGGAGAGGGATTTTCTTTCATGATTGACAGTAATTCACTTGGCAAATGTCTATTCCATTTGAAATTTTCCCCTTTTAGAAGTCGGGTGACTCGGGCATTGTGTGCCCCGATCCATTTGTGGCCATCTGCCCCAATTAAAATTTCCTACACATATGGAAACAATGTATTATTTCTATTCTTAGGTACATTAGGTTTGGGAACGAAGTACACCCTTTTTCAAAGTCGGGCAATTCAACATCTCATTGTAGCTTTGTGGAAGAAGGCAAGACATTGTCCTTATGGTCAAATGCATGCCACACTTTGGGTTAGATAACTTGTCCATATGCAGCTCCATCATGTTGGATTGATGAATCTCTGTTTCATTTGAACCCTTCATGCTTTACTCAATTTCCCGCATACCCCTTTTAGGCTAGGTGATTTTTCGCCATTTTTGCTACGTCAATGCATTTCCCACTTCACAATCTGTAAGCATGGGTGGCTATGTCAGTTTATGAATGACTTGTTTTGACTTTTGGAACGAACACACCCTTTTCTTTTAGAGATCATGTGATTCTGGACCAGGTTGTCCTCCCCGTGTAATCTTGTTGCTTGCCAGTAATTTGCCTCACTAAAATCTGCACAAAGTGCAAGGACAAATCATTCCTAAAATAAATCAAATTTAACTTGAAACGATTACCACCTTTTATTTGAAGGCAACATTTGATGACCGATTCTTGTTTGTGTACATCTACATCTTGAAGTGTTGTCTTGCAGACCACCAATAATTATCTTCATATAGGATTGGATGCCATGACACCATCGGAAGTGTAGGGATTGCAGATGCTTCTTGTTCGCAACCAACGAAGTAGTTTTTTGCCAAAGAATGTCTACAAATTTCTTCTTCCACGAAGAATGTCAAATTAATATGAGGTCGTCCAGGATGTGGAACTTCATTAGACCAGTAGATTTGTGATCTTCAAGGCCTTGATGATTCTTTTCACACTTAATCACAATGTTTGAATTCATATGTTGCGAAAATATTGAAGTAGTTCATGGCTCAACCAAATATGCCCATAAATGAGCATGAATTGGTGCATCTCATTACTTGCTCTGTTAGGGAAAGGCCCGCACTTTTGTCAATCTTGAACAAAACCGTCATTTTGCCTGTTTGTCAAAAATGGATGACTGAGTTAGTTGTTGCGCAAGAAATCCCTATTGGAACGATTACAACCTTACCCCCTCAAAGCATCGTTCTACGGATCAACCTGCAAAAGCGATTAAGTGAAGAGATAAAGTATTACGCAAGTTCTTCTTGAAACTCATTTTCACACATTTTGAAGCTAAGGGATAAAACTCAGCCCAGAGGATCCGTTTGAAACACTTCAAGTGTTTTAAAGGATATAACTTTTATGAACTCTAACTTCATTATTAAAAAAATGTGAGTTGTATGATTTACAAAAGCATTTGATTGGGTTCACAATTAAAACCCAAAACGCAAAACACGGTTCCTAATGACAATGATAAAGTACAAGAAGCTCTTTCGTAGAGGATCATAATAAGCACAATTCTCGTCGTAGCTTTAAAGTCCACTTTTGGCATGGTCAAGCAAGAAGAGTTCAAGGAATGGTTGTCACGCATGACCTGCGAAAGGAAGATAATGTCAGTACATGGATGAAAAATTGATCTTTCAATAAAGCCGCCTCTTACAATGAAATCAAGGCGACGATACCTTCTTCGTAGTATCCACTTACGAAAATTTGGTATTTCATCAAGATTTTATTAGTAAGAGGAGATTTCATTAAAAGATCGATCCACGGCTATCAATTGAATGCCCACTCTGTTCCAAAAGTTTCATACACAAATGGGGCATTGATTTTGAAAGATTAATTTGTAATTTCACTCATGCAAAGGTGAGGTGATTTTTATTTTGAGAAATCAATACACAAAATGTGATTTGAATTTTAATTTCGGAATGTGACCAAGAAAGAATTTTATTGAAAATTTGATTTTAATTCTATGCCCCAAAATGTAATCTTGACTTGGAAGAATTTCTATACAAAATGTGACTTTGAGTTCACAATTGAAAACAAAAACATTTGTTTTATGGGGTTAGATCAAAGGTATTTGAAATGTTTATTTATTAAGAATGAGAGCCAAGCCTATATCGCTAAGGGCATTCCATTGATTTCCGCGAATCTCAAAAAATGAAAATTTCAATCCGAAGTGAGCAAGTAGATGGAGAAATCATACTTACAGTGGGTGAAGAGACATTTTTTTCAATCACATAGACATGCGGATGTAAACTTGTGAGGTTTGACGCATAAAGGTGGAATTCTAAAGGCTTAAAGTCCCCATTTTGATTAGATCAAAAGAGTTTTCCCCACTCCGCGCTTACGTCGGACAGTTCTCTTTATCATTAATCAAAATGAGCGGGACCAAAAGTGGATAACCATGGGTCATTCCCCGCATGGGTTCCATCTTTTGGCACCTTCTATGGACTTCCTAATGCGATCGGGGTTTTAGATCGCGGGTTGTGTGTGTAAATGTGTAGTGCTAAGATAAGTATAAAGGCACACACATCGATTGATATCCAAACAACACTTCAATTTCATCCATATAGGCATACATTCCTACGCCTCCCTACAAAAGAGATGGGTTGACAAACACTCCACCCCTTATTACTCCAAACCTACAAAAACATTTAACACATTGTTAGCGAGCTAACCTTGTTTTCCACGCGACTTTGACACGCGCTATCAAATGAAGACCATGTTAGTGAACAACCAACCAAGTTATTACGGCCTAAGTCCTCTAAGGCTTGCAACCAAGTCCCCAGCGGAATCGCCAAGCTGTCACGACCTCTTTTTTTCCGTCCGGGGGAAAAGGAAGAGGGTTTAGGGGTATTTGCCTAAAGAGGCGGACCAATGGCCCTAAATTAGACACAGGCTCTCCCAAGCCCATACCTCGCGCGACGTTGGATTTGTTTTTTAGTTCTTAACAACCTATGTAATTCTAGGAGTCGACACTAGCCTATTAGGGTCGGCTAGAAACCAATCAAGACACGGGAGTGTTGTCTCGATTCCTACGCAACCAGAGATTTATAGGAACGGGGACTTGTTTACACCAATGTTTCTATTAGCGCCCTTGCGGTACCACTAACTTGGAAGGTTGTTTATCTAAATGGCCATACAATCTTGATTATCAATTATAATCTTTATGAAACCACTAAGTGTCCATGCAAATGTTTTTGTATTTTCTTTAATGTCTAGACTAATCCTAACATAATTTAGAAGAGAAATTTACACTCAAAATAATGAAAAGCGACGCGTAAGTAAACATCCAAGAAATTGAAATGACTTGAAAATAAACACGGAAAAGGTAAACCCGATACAAGTCGGGCAAATAATATTACATGGCCTTGTTATCACGCCCCGGGACAGGACCCCCATGAGCAAAATGAGAATTCAAATATGCATGAAATTACTCTACATGCATGAAATTACTTTAAATAGTTCTAATTTACGCAAAATGGATTATTTACAAAAATGGTTATAAAATACCAAAATAGCATTAAATTAGAAAAATGACCTTTTAAAATTAGGGAAATTTCATATATGTCATTTCTATCCTAATTTGATGCTATCTAACACTTTTTGATATTTTTGAAATTTTCATATTTTTCTCTTTTTTTTAATTATTTTTTTAAAAAAAAAAAAATAATTCCTCAAACCGATCTATGCTAACATGGAGTAACACAGCACATGAATATCACAATAATCAAGTTCAAATCGACCGTTTCAAGATCGAAACTTGGTTTGCGCATTTTGTCGAACATTTGGCGTGCATCAAATCATCTCAAATCAGCTTCCTCGGGCCATGTTTGTGGCCTTCAATCTTGACGCAGGAGCAATATTATGTGGAACTAAAACATCAAGGTTAAACTACCACATGCAAGGAGTAAGATTAGATAGAAATCACAGCTTAAAATACAATAAAACCAAGTTGGAATCGTCATCAAATATGCGGGTTTGATCTGATTTTGCAAATCTGGGTTTGAACCCAAGTCAAGCAAACAGGTTGCATGCCCATATTCAAGCCCCAACACTCATCGCATACGAGATCTCAAGGAAACATTACTTGATCCGAGTGAAAGTAGGTAACATGAGCTTTCAAATGCAACAAACATCATAGAGAATGACCTACCGAACAACATCAAAACGACCTCTCCAAGAAGCACGCATGCAACACTCTTGAAGAGATTTCAAACACTTAGAAAAATTTCAGCCTCAGAAATCAGTTTTCCGAGCTGGTTTTCCTCTTGATTTTCATGATCAAAACATGCTCAAAATCGAAAATAAGTACATCTAGGATCCTTACCTTACTTCCTAGTTTCCTTTTCAAGTGGTTCTTGGCCAAGGAAACTGAGAAATTGCCCTCTGGAAGCACGTGGAAGTTGGCTTCTGCAACTGGAAATGAGATCTGCAAAAAAAAGAACTGACAACGAAGGTTTTCGTTGACCTATAACATTAGACTTCAAGACATATTTTGTTGGAAAACTTGAGACCACACCAAACTATATGTATTCTAGTTTGGGTTAAAGGTCAATATTTTCCTCATTCATCTTTCAAATTTCTCAAAAACACTGGCTTTCCTCACTCGTGACCAACCAGTCTCGACACTTAGAAAAATTTTCGGACTTTCTTGGCCCGCCAGGAGGGCACTGTTTCGGGGGGCTTTAGGAGGCCTTCCTGATCTCCATTTAGGACGTGCGACCTATGGTTGGAAAGATCTTTAAATGAAGTTTCACTCTCTAATTGAAGGTTTTGGCTAATTTGGGCCACAGGTGTGTGAAAATATCACTTTTCTCTCTCCAGGTCGGTCTGGGATTTCTGGGTTTTCTTTTTTCTGGAGTTGCTTCTGAGGGCTTCTTTTGGGATCGATTCCGAGCTCTCTCCTCTCTCTCTCGTCTCTTTCCTCTCGTCCCCTCAAAGACCTTGCTTCAATGATCTTATCCCTTGAATTAAGGGATTTTTGGTCGGTCTCTTGTCCACCTACCAGGCCTGTCAACAGGGCTACTTCACCCACTCTCTGACTTAGCCAATTTTTTTAATTCTGCAGTTGTTGAGTGTGCAAGTTTTGCTGCGATTTTCCGGTGTTGTCAGCAGCTTATCCCTGGCGAATTTTCGTCCACCTGTACTGCTATATACGGTCTTCAATCACGTGCAAAGATTAACCTAAATGGGCGGCTGAGTGGGATATGGTGGGGCCACCAATATGGCTACTTAGCAGCTCCGAATTAAGACTTAATTGTGGACTGAGATTTGGCAGCTGGTTTGGGTGCTTTAATCCATCACTTTGGCTGCGGTTTTTGATCAATTAGCAAGTTCATGTATAGTAGTTTAAGATCTCGACCAGATTTCGCAATTGTGCCCACCCAATTTTGCAAAAAGTCCCTCAAAGTTGGCAATTTTCTTGCCCGAAAATGCCAAATTCAATGCAATTAGGTCCTTTTTGCCCGATTCAATTGATTATACCTGACCCAAGTTCAATTTCAACTCAATTGAGGGCCAACATAATGATTTAAGGGTTCGGGCAAAATTTTGCAAATTTTGCAAATTGGTCCCTCAACTTTTGGAAATTGCATTTTGGCCCCAACTTGCAGTTTTAATTACAATATGATCTCCTGGGCTTGGCTAGTCACATTCAGATCATCGGCCCCAACTTGCTTCTTTTTTTTTTTTATAGGAAAAACATATTCCATTAAAAACTATATTAAACACCTAGATAATCTATATGCCGGAATGAAATATTTTTGGGCAAAAATTTAGGTGTCAACACATATGTCAAATGAAGTTCTAATGTAATACAATATTTCATAAGGCTGAGGGCTAGTGAGCCCTTGCCTGGCTATATCCGACGAGCGTGTCGCGGCCCTTGCCTAAGGCTGGCGAGAGCGGCGAGGGTCGGCCGACAACCCTCAGCCGTCCCTAACCCCACACCCAAAAAAGAAAAAAATTATAATTTCTAAAAATTTATTAAAAGCGTTACGTTAGTGCAGGCCGGTCACGTTATTAATTTCCGATCAAAATTGATTGGATGAACTCAATTAGTAAGAAGTGAGAAAGTTTATGACTGAATTGGCAAAATTGAAATGTTTAGAACTGAATTGATAAAAGTACAAAAAATTTAAGATTTTTTGGATAATTTTCTTTAAGTTATCTTTTGTTATAAAAGAGAACTAGGGCTCATTGATATCGGGGAGGAGAAAAGGACAATAATGAACGGCCTCTATCTCGAATGATCCTCCGGCATGACAAGTTGCGATTGACCACCGCTAAATCAAAGTTGGACATATAATTTCGGCCGCATGAAGAGCGGAGTTGAAATTTGTTCCTAACTGAAAATAATCTCTGATTCAGAGCATCTAAACTTAACGCTTCCTATGGTGCTCTCTCTGTCTTTCAGTCGTCGATCATGTGGCGTATCATGGTGAAACGACGTTCGCATATATAGCGTTAGATGTTACAAAAGTAGGCCTACTTCCCTTTAAAAAAAAAAAAAAACTCAATTTTGGGTCCAATCTCAATTCCTTAGTGAGGGCCCTCACTAAATCTAGGTGAGGCCATCACAACCCTTGCTTGTGGCCAGCAACTTTGGCTGGCCATCGTCGAGGCCCCATAGACCAATAGAGGGAAATAGGAAAAAAGGAAAAAGAAAAGGGTGAGAAAAAAAATAAAAAATTATAAAAAAAATTGAAAAAAAATGTCAATTTCAGCCTTTGCTATGCCATGTAAAATGATTGGCATTTACATGAGCGATTTCTTATCAAAATTAGCTGGAAGGACTATATTAGGAAAGAGTCAAAGGGTTTATAACTGAATTAGCTGCCGTACAATTGGTTTGTGATTTTTTTGAATAATTAACCTAGCTACGCAGCGATAAAATAAGACATTGGAATCATCGACCACCTAGGACGTGTGCTTGGTGGGATTCATCCGCTCAAATATAATTTGAGTTGAACCATAAGTCCAAAGGCTCCCGAATGTCCAAAGCCAAACAAAAGAATGTGAGAGTACAAGAAATCTTTTTTTGACTAGATGAGGATGAATAAGGCCGAGCACCGGAAAAAGCTAAAGGTACATGAACCAATGGACTGCCTTTTCCAGAAGTGGAAACAAAAACGATTCGTCACTCTTTTGGAAAAGATGACTTGCGTGAGCGACTCGTCGGCAGAGCGCTTGGCTTTTCTAATGCGCACTCCAAATCATTTTGATCGTGTGGAAAATCCCGAATTTGCGAAGACGATTGAATTCGCTGCACGACAACATTTGCTCAATCGAGTACGGGGCCACACGAAGTTGGTAAACGATTGAAAGTATGACCTCTCGTGGGCATTTTTTCTTTTAAGATTAATGCTACCGAAAACCTCAAATTGTTTTACTAATATCACGTTTACTTCAAATTAATTTTTTCGTCGCAAAAATTCTAGAATCGGTACACATCGTGCCACATTCATATCAAACTAATTTTTGTGTTACAATAACTCTTATATTGATATATCCGTACCACATATTCATGTCACATATGTGCATACTAGTTTGGGATTTTTTGTGGCATAAATATTAGTTTAGAGTAAATGAGGCATATGTACCAATTGGGAGGTTTTGGTGACATTAACCCTTTTCTTCCTATCTATGGATATTTTAATTTTTAACATCTTTGATGTTTCATGCTGTCTTGTGTAACTATAGTAATTTGAAGGGAAAAAACCACAAAAAATCCCAAACTTTGCCCAAAGTGACAAATTTACCTAATTTTTTTTTGTCACATGAAAAACCCCAAATTTTGTCAACCGTGACATATTTATCTCAAACTTTTTTTCATGATATAAAAAACCCCCAACTTCTATCCGTGTGACACATTTACCATAAACTGTAGGGCATTTTGGACACATTTACCCTAAACTATAGGGCATCGAGATATAAGGTGAGACTTGTGATGAAGGGATATACATAACGTACAATGAGGTGTTCTCTCCTGTGGTAAGACATACTTCTATTTATGTTTTACTTGACTTAGTTGCTTCGCATGATCTCTAGTTAGAGCAGTTAGATGTGAAAATTGCGTTTCTTCATGGTGAGTTGGAGGAGCAAATTTACATGAGGCAACTAGAGGGATTTGCTATTTTGGGTAAGGAAGATCATGTTTGCTTGTTAAAGAAATCTTTGTATGGATTGAAGCAGTTTCTTAGGCAGTGGTATAAGCGTTTTGATGAAATCAGATAGATAGCTACGTTTACTTTAGGAGATTGGAGAATGGTTCTTTGATTAATCTACTCTTATATATTGATGATATATTGATAGCAGCTAAGAATATGTCTGATATTGATGTGCTGAAGATGCGGTTAAATGCTGAATTTGAGATGAAAGATTTAGGTGTTGCAAAGAAAATTTTGGGTATGGAAATTTTGCGTGACAAGACTGCAGGAATTTTACGTCTATCTCAAAAGAAATATATTGAGAAGATCGTTGCACATTTTAATATGCAATCAGCAAAGTCTGTAAGTACACCTTTAGCGAGGCACCTTCAACTTTCAGATAAATTATTATCGCAGATTGAAAATGAGGAGGAGCATATGTTCCGTGTTCCTTATTCTAGTGTTGTGGATAGTATTATGTATGCTATGGTATGTACTAGGATTGATATTTCACAAGTTGTGAGTGTTGTTGGTCGCTATATGAAGGGTCCTGGTAAAGCTTATTGGGAAGTTGTGAAATTGATCCTCAATATTTCACAAGTTGTGAGCGTGGTTGGTTGCTATATGAAGGGTCCAGGTAAAGCGTATTGGGAAGCTGTCGCGACCAAAATTTTCGGGTTTTGAACCACCTAGGGTTTGGCTAATGGATTGTTAAGCTTAGACTTAACTCGGGCTCTCCCAAGCCCATACCAATTCGCGACTTTCGATTCAAGTTCTTAACATGCAAAATTTTTTAATTAGAAGTCGCCACTAATCTATTTTTGGTGGGTCGATTAGAAACCTAAATAAAGTAATGGGAGATTTACTTTACTTCTACGAACCAGAGATTTATGAGTTCGGGGACTTGGTTACGCTAGATTTCTCTAACGCCCTTTCGGTACCTTTTTCTTTTATTTTAAAAAATGTTTGGCAAGCAGCTTGAATTGATTTTAATTCCCTAACATGTGAGGTTGTCATGCGGGTGCGCAAACCACCAATTTAACACCCAAGTAAAGCAATAAATAAAATGCGGGACTTACCTCATAGCAACGAAAGCATCTGCAATGTTAGATCAGAATTCACATCAACAACCCTAGATATGGTTTCTAATTAACACGCAATTTCTTTTTTTGTTTTCACTTAATTAATGAAAATCATGCAATATGCAATGCAGTATTAACTAAATGATCTAATTCTAATGACATGCAATTTCTAATCAAATGGACTCAGCAACAATCACTAGATGGCATGCATTTCATGAATCTAATCCTAATGACATGCACGTGACATTTTTTATTTTCTTTTTTTCTTAAAAGAATGCAATCTATCCTAAAGATTGAAACTACTTTATTCTAAGACACTTTTTGTATATTTTTTTTATGAAATTCGAAATTAGAAAAATGTAAAAATTTATCTAACTAAATTAAGATTCTATCCAACTTATAGTAAGGACCCTAATTAAAACCAAGATATTATCTTAACTTAGCAATCTCTAGCCTAAGATGCAGTCTTTCTAAATCATTCTAAATTTAACATGAAATGTGCAAATGATGCCCTAATTCTACATATGCATGATGATTTTTTTTAATTAATTTAAAATGTCAAATAATTAAACATGCAATTTAAGCTAATGAAACAAAAATCTAACATCCTAAATTTATGTCTTTTTGGTATTTTTTCATTTCGACAATTTAGAATAAATAAAAATGCTTAGTCTAAATATGCAGATTACCCTAAAGCATGCGATATTCTAATATGAAGCTAAACTAACTCAAACATATTTCAAGATAAAAAAATCAATCAAGAGGAGACAAGCATCGAGCCATTTAGAATCATCAAAGATACCATATCCATTGTTCAAATTTGGAAACGATATCTACTCAACTTGGTTGTTTTGCTAGTAAAATCGATAAATTGATCTTAAGCCTTAAAGATCAAAATATCAATTTTATTCCCGCGTGATTAATTATTCCATCTAAAGCCTTATAGATGGAATAAAAAATTATATGCGGTTGCGAATTAGGAAATAAATCCTAATTGGGAGATATGTCTATCACTCATAGATATGCACGTTAGATACTAATAGACATATATTAGGCAGTAAAATATGCAAATATGCTAGAGATGTGCACCTTACCTAATCGAGGATATTCTTCCCAAATTTGAACCAAACACAATCAGATCGGGATCACAACGAGGGTAACACGGCAGCGAACGACAAGGATGGTTCACAGTAGCGAGCAGCGATGGCTCCCGGACGGGCAGCGAGACCACATCGGAACTCACAGCTGAACGGTGACTCGATCGTGGTGCTTGAGGCGCTTGATGGTACTCACGACAGCAACCAGCGTGAGATTTAGATAACCTGCAAAAGAAAGTAGAAATTCTCCCAAGTTGCAGAGGAGGCCAGCGCAAGACGATCACTCATGAACCAGACCTAGGGAAAGCTTCGAGGGTGCTCTTGGAATGTCGGGAATGTCGCAAGTCACCGAGACTGGCACGGCGATGGCTGCAACGTTGAGTTGGACCAGAGAACCGCAAAGTAGCAACACTTTCTTTTGTCTCTTTCGGCTTAAACCCCACAAGGCAAGGACCACCGCCTCAAAGTCTCCTCCTTTCTCTATATTTATGCGTTGAGTAAGTGGATCCTTAAAATTCTGACTTCGCTCTCCTTTATATGTTGACCTCAAAGCCTTTTCTTTTTTATTTGCAGGACATGCGGATGAGGTGTCCATGAACGTGGATCTTCACGGTGGTGCTCATGAAGACTTCATGAATCATGACTCTCGAATGGGCTTCTCGATCGTGAATTGTGAATTCCCCTGAGAAGGAAAATCCTCCCTTTCGTCTTTTCTTTTTTCTCTCTCCCTTCTGCTCACGTCCTCACCTTATCAGAATGAGGACAAAGTCCTTTGTTGACCTTGAATTGTGTTTTGCGAACACGAACTGGAACACAAGGCGGGTAGGGACGCAGTGCTCCTCGCTGGACTGGACTTGCTGGCGTCACTGGATGACCACTGGACTGAAGATCATTGGAATTGCTAAGGGGTCTTGCTTGGAGGCTACGGAGGTCGTCGAAGATTGATGTGTCACTGCAGTGGACAATCGGCAGCAGGGTTAGCATTGAGGGGCAGCCATGAACTCAGCAGAGTCACGACCGTGAAAGGGGTCTGGACCGTGACTCCTTCAGCTCCCTCTCTTTCATGTATGTTTTCTATATTGTGGCCGTATATTCAATGTGTGGCCTCCCTTGAAACCCTACGCGAAAAACCTTTTTATAGGCAAAATATTAGGGTTTGAATTTCCTTTTCAAATCAACATCCGTGAAGATTTCTTTCTCGCACACAATATCACTTTTTTTATTTTTCACATCTCCTGATTTTATCGCCTAAAGATAAGATTGCAACCCAATTTTCTTAAATTCCAAAAATCCACCGTAATATCATTCCAAATCTCCATTTAAGTAAATTTTGTCATTAAAAGAAAATGAGCTCTTGCTTCATGGGCTTAGTCCGGCCTGCCAAATTAAAGCTTAGAACCACTAATCCGAATCCATTCACCACCGATTCAATAAAATGCAAAAAATGTAAATGCACTTGAATCTATATGCAATGCAATTAATTTTTTTTTAGTGATAAAATTAACCTCTAATTTTCTATGCACTAAATAAATAAACGGGCCGCCAAAATTTAGGTGTCAACAGAAGCTGTGAAATAGATCCTTAGATATTTGAGGGGGACATTAGACGTGGGAGAAAATATTAGGTACCCTCAAAAGATCACGTCATCCGCTCTGATCCTTCACGCGTTGAGACCTGTCCGCTAGCAGGTTCACGTCTACTCTCTCTTCTCTCCCACGTCATTCCAGTTCAAACCAACGCGCGGGCGGAAAAGCTTGGCATTCTCTCTTCTCTGTCTTGTCTCTCCTCTTTACCTTCTCTCTCTTCCTCCTCCTCCAACGCTCGACGCCATCTCCTGACGACGGTCTAGCGGTTCCTTCGATGACCGTCGCTCCCTCCCGACGACGGCCTTTCTCTCTCCACTCGACGGCCTCATCTCAGGGTTGCATTCTCTTGGCGCACTTCTTCCTAAATCGCGCTCTCTCCGATGGCTGATTTCGCTCGCCTCTCTCCGTTCCCCGACTCGCGACTGAGAAGCAATCGCTCCGCCCTACTTGAAGCAGTCCCTCGAGAAGCCCTAAATCTGTGACCGCAAGTTAGGTTCGATTTTTATTTCCCGAGTTTTTGTGTTCGCATCTTTGTTTTGGGAGAGAAAGCTTGGCCTAAATCTGCGACCAGAAGTTTTCTGGTTTATTGCTTCTGATTCTAAGCGCAGCAACGCGAGAAGTGAAACTGCAACTGTCTCTCTCTCTACCCTTGTCCGGTTTTTCCGTTCTTGGCAATTTTGAAGATGCGCCCACTTTTGGATACATGATCTTAGGCCGACCCGTCAAGTCGAAGCCCGACGTAATCTCGCTGCTTCGCTCCACCGAGCTGTTGAATCGCTTGTGTCCGGGGGGTTTCAAGATTTTCCGGGGGCAATCGCCTGTTCCGTCATTGCAAACTTCCAGGCGAGAAGAAATGTGCCCACAATGATCAACCTAACACCGAACCGCCTCCTTTGTCCTCTCTCGGTATGTCGTCATCCCTTCTCTGCTTTCGTTTTTTCCCTCGTCGTTTGGTTTCAGGAAGTGGTGGAGATGTTATAAGTCAAAGAAAGGAATCGGGCTGTGAGGTTTCACCTGAATTGTGAGAGATTAACGCAGGAGTGGTCGACCCCACGTCCCGTATATGGCAAACGGTATGATTTTTGAATGAAAGCGGGTTCGCATGAGCTATGAGCGTTGGTGGGGAACGAGCAAGAAAGTGGGTTTTGCTGAAAATTTTGATGTTGTTGAAGTTGGATTTAAGGGTAGGGATTTTCTTGGATTTTGGGCTCTCTCTTTCTTGGTCGAGCGAGCACGATCTTATGCGTGGAAATACTTGTGTTGATCCGTTCTTTTCTTTCAGTGGGACTTTGATTGTGTATTTTCCCTTTGGAAATTGTGACTGGACTTTCGGTTATATGTCCCTCCGCAAGCTGAACTGTGGACCCAATTTTGCCGCACGAAGTGGATTTTTAGATCAGGCTGCCGTAACAAAATCATGCACGGGTATCTATCTGTCTTGATTATTGACAAATTGGGAGTCACGGCATTTCTGTTTGTTGAAAGCTAGTTACGGCATTTCTGTTTGTTGAAAGCTAGTTAATCTTAGATGTTGTTTGTCAAGAAAAATTATAGGAAGAGTAGACACTGAACTAATGTGACTCTTTCAATGAACTGAACATATGAGGAAGCTGATATTACTTGAGATCTCTTGGAATTGTTGGTGGGTGTATCTAGATTCATGAACACCCTGGAATTGAATTAAATGGTTGCATTTCTTCTATTGATAAGCATTTTCTGCTCAACTGCTCATGCTTTGTATCTGACTTTAGTGTCCATTTTTCTTGTTTTCTCATTCTCTTTTTTGGTTTTGCCGTAAAGGGAATTAGTTGAATTGCTTGTCGTCAATGATTGTGGTTAACCTTTTGACCTTGTTTTTGCTCATACTTTGTCTTGAGTTAGTTTATCTTTTTAATTCTGTTGGTCTTACTAAGTTTATGGGACTAGGTGGTTCAAAGATTTTAATCTTATAATTTTGTCAATTTTGATTGTTCATATGGGTTCGTGCGTTGTGCAATATTATCTGAGAAGGCCATGCCAGAATGGTTAAATGGTTTATTTGTACGGATTTGTCACCTGACTGCACCTTTATGATTCAGCACTTTTCGTTACTCCTTTCCATGTGCTGCACCAAAAGCTTTTTGACTTTCGTTTCGTTTAGCTATTATAACTTTCTAAGTATAAGCAAAGTATCAAAACTAACGTGTTTACTTCTTAATATTGCTTACATTCAATTGTTACTTGGGTCACTTATGTGAGAATTTAGTGAGCATGGCAATAATTGGCTTTCATTTGATTCCACTGTGGAAGTACTCCATTTAGGATGTCATGGCATATTTGCTTCTTTTGACAAAGAGGATCACTACTCTAGAGTGTCCTTGCCAAATGAATCTTTCATATGGTGCATGATCAGAAAAATTTCGTTCATGCTGTAGTTATATTGGATTCATAGCTTTTAGGCCAATACTGAGAGTTCTTTGCCCATCATATGCCAGGTGCATAATTTTGCAAACTGCACGATAAGTTTTAAATCATCGTTATTTTTTCTCTCTGTAGAAAGCAATCTTTGTTATGGATTGATGAAGGCATGAGTTGAAGAAATCCTTGTTGTCCCGACTGCTCAACAGTTTTTCCATGGATGGCAAAAGCTCATCTGAGTTGAGCCTTCCCTGGTTCTGGATTATTGAGTATTTGGCAAAATTCAAGCAAGTTAAGCCATCCCTCTTGGATGGTATTCACCTTCGACAGTAGCATTTTGCAAGTTTTGGTCCACTTTCTCATAATTTTTGTTGGGCATTCATATGGTTTATGCTTTTCAGGTATCACTAAAGCGGCTCCAGAGTTACCTGCTCACTTGGGAAAAAATATGGAGGAAGTTGTTTCTTTGAGATGCTTGGAGGAGTTATGTGGCCCTAGAAATGGAAGCATGAACAGTACTTGGTCCTCATTGGGATCAAAGGCGAAAATTGATACATCAAAGAGCTGCAAAAATGTCCTACAGTAAATGTTCCATAATGTGAGTTCTAATAAATGATGTAGTGAAAATGTGTTTTATTTTCTTCATGACATCTTTCCACTAGTTCTGTTCTAATGATTGCTGAAGTTCGGTGTCTATTCCCCTGTTTATGAATTTGTTATATCTTAGGGCTCTGCATCTGATCTTGAAGTGATTGCAAATGAGTTGTTGAAATGGGACCTTCACTCATTTTTAACGCACAAGAGAACCTCTGTGCCAAAAACTGCTCTAGAGGAGGTAAGCAGATCTTTCATCCAGTGCTGTCTATCTTCATGATATCCTCTTTCATTCAGGTTTAAATTGGTTTTTTTCTTGTTTTTTGGCAGCTGAAAGATACAATACTTGCAGGTACCCATCCACATGCTGATTTTAAAAAAAAAAAGAGAGGGTAGATTGGCAGATGTTTGTCATTTGAATAGGACCGTCATTCATAATGGTGGACATACTGGACTTACATGTGCGCCTGATGTGGGAGACACATATGCTCCTAACATAGTTGATGAACCAAACTTGGTTTCTCGATCCACCAATCATGTGGAGCCCTTGGTAGGAGATGACGGTATTAGGAAGTGTCTTCCCACGAAGAGGAACCATACTGATGTTCACGCTGAAAATATTGAAAGGAATTGTAATAAGGATCAACATCATGATGCTCATTCAGATGCTAAAAGGGCCAAACAGCAATATTCTGATGAAATAAAGGACAGAGAAGAATCACCAGTTGTTCTAATTGGAAGATTAGGTTTCGAAAGAAATGATGGATGTTCTGATAGAGAGGTGGCTAACCTTGTCAAGGATCATATGGGGGCTGTGGATGACGACCAGTTGTTAGAGGGAGATGGGAGGCATTATGTTCAGCCAAGGACTTGTGATGTACTTTCCGATGGAATGGAGTGGGGGTTTTCCGTTGATGATCCCAAACACGTCCATGACTCCATAGAGAAAACAAAGAACAGTGAATCAGCTCGCGCATCGGAATGGGGGCAGACTTTTACCAGTCACGCAGAAGATTACGTGGTCCACGTTGTTGGGGAGGATATGTCCAGTGATGGTGATGAATATAGAAAAGAGAAGACAACATCCTATAACATTAATGTTTTCAAAAACACATTTTGGTAATTTATATGATCCGATTTACATGATCCGATGTCCGGGATTTGAGGATTCATGATGTTTTCTTTACGAAAAAGCAATAACTTGTTAGTATTGTCTCGTCAATAATCGTTCATGTTGTCTATTAAAGAATGTAACCTAGTCTTCTCAAAAGATTGCCAACTATTGAATCAGGGAAATTTCAGGACGACTTTTTGATGGCAATTATTCTGTTTAGTTTAACATGCCCTGAAGTTGAGGTTTCGTTTTTTCCTTTTTAAATTTCTTTTTATACGTTAGTTGCTGAATAATTTTGATGTTCACTTTCTCGCCTAAATTCTTCTCCAATTTGCTGTTCTTCGAGGAGTGCAACGATATGTTGTTGATTACTTACCTGGCCATGCTCGCCAATTGCTCAATGTATGAACAAACTCTTGAATTATTTACTTTTGACATATTTTGAGTATGTCCAGGAGTCATGATTTATGATGAAAATATTGCTCTGGACCATCTTCTGGGTGATAATGCTTGAGGATTGTGTATATAAATCAAACCACACCAGTCATGTGCCTGAAAGCTTATCTAATGATGCGAGTTATTAGCTGAATCTAGAAGAATATATACTATAAGTTGAAATTTTCATCGGGAAC
Source organism: Eucalyptus virginea (assembly GCA_014182375.1). Classification (NCBI taxonomy): domain Eukaryota; kingdom Viridiplantae; phylum Streptophyta; class Magnoliopsida; order Myrtales; family Myrtaceae; genus Eucalyptus; species Eucalyptus virginea. The sequence goes on along the minus strand of CM024524.1, from coordinate 30,115,356 downwards.
AATTCGACTAAGATGACATCTCCCTAGTATTTGACTTTTTGTGCAATCTACTTGTTAGGAATTGCTCCTAGCAGATATGGTGTAGGGAAAATCTTATCCAATATTTGGCTTGAGCAACACAATGCATTTGTTCTTTCACAAGGTTTCAAGTTAGTCTGTCCATAAGAAGCCTTGGAACATGATCAACTTTTGGTACGGGTCAGTTAAGCCTTGGGGAAAGTAGCAAAGTCGAGAGTTTTCTTTTGTGAAATATGCTTAATTTTGGTTTGTTCGCTTTATAACTTAGAAGTTTCTATGGTGCACAAACAAATTGATAATGACTGGATTGATATTAACTTGTCAATGCGTGGGTTTGCTCTCGACATTGCAAGGCTTCATTTCAGAAACTCAGATAATTCTTCTCCTTTTTGCAGCAAAATGAATGAGCTAATTGACAAATTGAACACTGCTTATGACAGACAGTAGGAGGGGATGAAGGACCCCCTTTGTTTGAAAGATTCCTTATTTCTATCAGACCACCTTCAATTGATTATGGTTCTGCATCTCTCCCGGCATTGCGCTTGTGCATGACGCAAGATCATGGCCGACACATCAAGCAAGTTTCTTTACCGAGGCCTATACCACATAGAAGATGGGATCAGGGAGATGAAATCAAAATCTAATAGAAATTCTTATACATCCCCATTTTACTGGGGTTCTCTCACTATTTGCTTGGGATGTTCCACCCTTCTGGGCATTTCGTAGTTCCTGGGGCTAACATAGTGAACTAGGGAACCTTGTTGCAAGATTTTCATATTTTATAGGCATGTTTTGACCTTTTGGTGTTGCCCTGAGATGATGGTCCTGGTATAGCTTTTAGTATCTTGTAGTAATTCTATATATTAACTTTATGGATTTTGAAAATTGTCGCCGAACTTGTATACATGGATCCTGTAAAAGGCTCATGCGTTCACTTCTATTTTCCATCTCTTTTATCCAATGACTTTGGCAACTTGCTAGGAGAAAGGGGCATTCTTTTAAGCCTTCAAGGATGTCATGTGGCTGGTGTTTGTATTTAAAACATAAACGGTGTGATTTGTATAAATGAACAAATGTGTACAAACTTCATTTTCGTTTTATTCCAGCTCTTATTGGGAGTATTTTACGACATTCAGCATATAACAAGAAGCTAGGAATTTCTTGCCCATTGGCTTTGACCACTACCAAATGTGAAATCAATGAGAGAAGGAAACAAATTGCAAATTGGCAAAGTACAATTTCTTGTTGAGTCGCTCCGGAAAAAGCTCTCTTAAAGATTCATAGAGACGGTTCAGTGGAGACAACAATCCCATCGCCATCTGCATACAACCATTTTTCTGAAGTAGAATTGCAGTTCTCATATGAACGTGCACAATCAACACGAATGCATGGGTTCAGTCATTCATTACATGAAAAAGCAATGTACTTTTAATGGGAACATGACACGTTTGTGGACAATAGCAATAGCTGCTTTGAAGCTTCGATGGGTCTCTTATGAGCTTTATTTGAATGTTGCGAAGCAGGTTTGTCTTTGAACATCTTTTGGCTAGCGCATTCAACATCGCTCTCGACTACTAGCGTGAAGCCATTTTCCAGTCCATGCCCGTTTTCATCATGGCCTTGAATTCATCATAATTGATTCGACCGTCCTGGAATACATCCACCACAGAATGAGCACTCTATTTCGTATATGAACAAGATATACACAGATTCCAAATTGTAGGTTGTTCTGGTTATGTATTACCGTTTGTGAATCAACATCGAAAATGATGTCTTCAATAAATTTTTTGTTGTTCGGACCAAGATTGTCATCTATCAAAGCTTCTTTCAACTCATTGAATTCAATATATCTGCTTCAATTCTTGTCAAAGAATTCAAAAGCTCGAGTAAGGTGGTCATTGTTGCCAATCCTTCTCAAGTGGATTGACATAGTCACAAACTCCTTTAAGTTCAGCGTTCCGCTTCCATCTTCATCAGCCTGTTCTCATATAAGATGGAGTTCTATTTTTAGATGCTAATACAAGAAATCGTGACTCATCAAATTATCAGAAACCCACTTGATTTTGCAAGAAGTTCTATCAATTATGTGAAATGGTGATACAACCTCATGATCAAATCTTTGACTAACTGATGAAAAACATATTTCTGTATTATCCATCCTTAATCTTCCAAATGCCTTGCAATTTAAGCAAAAGCATGCACTTCACAGCATACAATGCGTTGACATGGAAGAAGAAAACATAAACCATGTCCAAACAAAATGTGCTAAGCTGTTGAATAGGTGATCTTACTGCATCCATCAGCATCTGCACATCAGGATCAGCAACTTGCTGTCCATATTTGTGCAGGCCATGTTTCAACTATTCAAATGTCAGATCTCCATTTTTATTGTGTCCATCACGTCGAACAGCTCTTTGATAAGATCCACTTGCTCATCAGGCAAATTGTCTGCTACTACCTACATTAACAATGCGGGAACACAATTCGAGTTAAACTTTGCACTAAGAACAGCAATGAAATCCAACAAGGCAATGTTCAAGGACTCACTCTGAGAACTTTCTTCTTGAACTTATTCATCAAAGAGAATTACTTTATCCTCGTCCGGACATTTTGTCCTAGTGAAATGTTGGGAGCCCTGTCCACATTCTGTATCCACTTATGCTCTGCACGAATAAATTAAAAATACAACCTTAAAAAGTAAGTAATGTGTGCAAGATGGGAAGTTTCATGCTGCAAGTTCAAAAATAAAAAGTAAGTAATGTAATGCTTTTACGAGCAAGATATCATCCAACACGTTACTTAAGAAAGTAAAATAGGTTTCACATAGTATGCATGAAAAATTACCTCTGATTCAGTCATCTGAATGTTCCTTTCTCAAATAGGCAGCAAGCTTTCAGCTTCCTCAAAGAGTCCCATCCCGTGAGCCAAGAACCAATATCGTTTATTTCGTCTTAAAGATTATTGCGACTTGACATACTACAAAATAAATCTACCACCAAGAAAAAAAAACATAAGTTTTCTCATTTCGGTCTACCAAACTTCCACAAATCAAAATTAAACTTATAATTTGTAATCGAGCACTACATACAAACATCTCCAAATTCTAGTTCCTCACCATCACCCCAATCCAGATATGAAAAACTCTTAACTGTCCATACCGTGGCCTTTTCATGCACTCATGCAACTCTAAAGACTAAAAACGCCATGTTAGCACGGGACCTTGCTGGTTCTGTATCCAACCGACCTAATTAAGCAACACCATTAAATTTTGGGACTTGTATTGTTGAAAACTTGCTCACTCCTTTTTCTTTTTGGGTACTGTTTCACCATTGTAATGATAATCTATAAGACATTATCTCAAACTCAAGACAGTTGCAAGTAATTCTCGGCAACATCATTTATTGCTGCAGTTGTAGTATTCAATAGATACAATGTGATGCTGCAATTGTATCGCTGCACATTTAATAAGCCACATCAATTAAGACTAAAACAATATTAAAATAAACCACATAGACAACTACCTCAAATTTTCAACAAGTAAAAAGTTGTGCCAGGCTAATGAGAAAAAGGTTGAAAATTGAGTCACCTTTAGTGCATTTTACCCTAGGCATAAAAATGTGAAAGTCTGAATAGAGAAGTAGTTGGAAGAAAATGTGTCTTACAAAGAGGCAAAGGACAAAAAAATTGATGAGATTACACACATTTTAAAGGAAAGATGTAATAAGTGAAAAGTGAGAACCATTTGTTCATGTACTTGACGAAAAGTTCACAATTCTTGAAAGTAAGTCACCCAAAAAATTCTAAAAATCAGTACATCAGATTATATCATATGAGTGAATGACTGTCAAACTCAATCACCAAGTTTAACCAAGTAAAGATTAGACCCTTTTTATTTCATGCTCAGCACTGGCTGAATTTTCATCTCCCAACAACCCATAGTCCACCTTAGGCTCCTCCTGACTTCAGCGTATTACTCAACCTGCACACAGGCAAAACAAATATCAGCATTAGCCCTTAGAGAAGTGCTACCGCTCCCTAAGCAAAAGCAAGACAAAGCCGCATTCAATACTAAAATACGTGAGAAGGTAGATGATACCCACAAAAAGAAAAATCAAAGATTTGTCAAAGACCAACCACTCAGGATATGAAGTGTCTCATGGTGCCTGTAGATTTAGGGAGATTGGGTTTAGGCCATTCACATCTGAAGGCTGACCCATAGGATAGGTTTTGAAAAATCCAGACCCCTCATACACCTATACACCCAGCAATCACAAATCAAAGTACATTCTATTGCAGAGAGAAAACAAAATACTGACGAAGAAAATGTCATAAAGAAAGTTTCCTCTTGACGTTGTATGTGAAAACTGAGAAAACAATGACAAGTTGGGCATCGCCGATTCAATTCACCCTAAAAATAGATGCATATTCACGTGACGGGGATATGTGCTGACTGCTGGGTAGTTATGATGAGTTCGCTTGTAACTGTGGAAAAGCTTTCCTTGAGTCCTACAAGGGAAATCTCAACTCAAGACACGGGAGATGTGAGGTCTGCTAGGAATTGGTTGGACTGTGGTCGACTGGTTGCCAGAAATCGTAACGCATTGATAGACCTTCTCGGAAAGCATCTGTCTTCCCCATGTATTTCAAACGTATGTGAAAAAATTAAGCTTAGATTTCTCAGCCAACCAAAGTATCAATTTGGCTACAATGGCTTACCAATCGAGTCCCTAAAAAAGGCCCTCCCCTTTAATAGCAGAAGTTTTAAAGATAGCCCATTGGCGACTTTTAATCTTATGCAACTCCAATGCTTCAGTTATTGCAGCATCATCAAGCGCTCCGGGAAGATCCCGAGAAGACCAAAGTGAATATCAGAAGAATCCCAAGGGCAAAAGAAAGAGGAAGACGTGCAAAAAAAAATTTCAAGCAGTGTGAAAGAGAGCAATTCATTAAGTAAACTGCAGCTCATGAGTAAGAAAAAGTTTTAGATGTTGATGACTGCTGAAATCACATGGTTGCATATCAGTACACATATTATTCACAATTGCAATTCGCTAGAAGATAGCCAAAGTAAGTACCTGCTCGTTAGCGAAAATCAAGACAACGGCCCCTTTTAACTCTTCTTCCTGCCAAAACACTTGAACTGTTAGAAGACATGCAAGAAGTTGGTAACATCCTAAAGATCAGTACTTGAGGAGTCATCCATTTCACCAATATGGACAAAAATAAAATGGCATTGGATAATTGAGATTCATTGTTCTAATGTCTAGGGTCTAAGCTACAACTTTTCAATGGTAAACTGTGCACATTTGGTAAAAAGAACTTCTGAGCCCTCAAGCCACTGCTAAGCTGTTAAAATGTAAGAGGACTAATTATAAGCTGTATTTGCCATGTTTTGAATTATCATAGGTTGCAAATACAAAAACGCTCCACAAATGATCCTTGTGACTCCTAACTGTCATAGAAAAGCAAGAGATAAGTGAATACGCTTTTTAAATTTCCATCCTAGCAACTCAGACTTAACTTTTTCCAAATACTATTAATGAACCATCAAACCATAGTTTAGGGCTTGGGAAATGTCAAAACTAAAACAAAATTCACCTGTAATCATCAGATTATGTCAGTTGACAAAGCTAGATTTAGGGCTCGGGAAAAAAAATTGAACTTGTCATGCGGTCGGGAGAGAGCATGATTTCGCAAGAAAGACGACGTGGGAGTGCGCCGAGAGAATGCAGATCTGAGGATGACGCCATCTAGTGGAGAGAGAAAGGCCGTCATCGGGAGGGACCGACGGCTGTTGGAGGAAGCGCTAGATGGGGCGATTCAGTGCATTGGGGTAGAGTTCATCGAGAGAATGCAGATTTGAGGATGACACCAGTGCGTTGGGGTAGAGTGCGTCGAGAGAATGCAAATTTGAGATGAGGCCATCGAGTGGAGAGAGGAAGGCCGTCGTTAGGAGGGAGCGATGGCCGTCGGAGGAAGCACTATACAACGTGGTTCAGTGCGTTGGGTAGAGTGCGCCGAGAGCGTCGAGCGTCGTCGTCGTCGTCGAAAGAGAGAGAAGGTAAGACATAGGAGAGAGAGAACGCTCGCCCGTGCTTTGGTCCGTCGGGAGGGAGCGACGGCCGTCGGAGGAAGCACTAGAAGGTGCGGTTCAGTGCGTTGGGTAGAGAACTCGTTTAGAGCATCGAGCGTCGTCGTCGGAAGAGAGAAGGTAAGACACAGGAGAGAGAGAACGCTCCCGCTTTGAATTGGAACGATGTTGGAGAGAAGAGAGAGGGAGCAGATGCGGACCTACCAGTGGACAGGTGTCGAAGCTTGACTCGTTCAGAGCACTGATGACGTGGTCCCTTTAGGGTACCCAATATTTTCTCATAGACGTGGATTGTGACATCCTGATTTTTCAATTCTATTTTCAGTAAAATGAGACGGGCATTTCATCTACATGTGTATAGTTCTTTTTTCCGAGTTGGCCACTCACGAGAAAATTAGTCTATCAGGTGAAGCCATTAAGGGATTCTAATGCATCAGACTCGAGAATTTGATCAGGAAGTGACCTTTCGACCGAGCTAATCTGTAATGGTAAGTACGGCACAGTTAAAAATCAATTAGAGATCGGAGATAGGTCGACTCGACAAAGGCATGTGATCAAGTGTGGGTGATTCCACCAGATCACACAATTCTTGTCGATCGGTACTGGACCGGCTTTTCTGTCGTTTTGGTACCCGGTATCTGTATTTGAAACCTTGAGATTACCCTGCCAACCGAGAGTCGCCAATGTGTCGAAGATGTACATTGTGGCTTAAAAATGATCAACCACAGGTCAAATGCATGAAAATTTCCTAAAAGCTACCTGGTAGATTAGGACGCGTTAGTATTGTGCCAGAATGAAATTAACCGCGAAATTGAAACCGAATTCAGAAATTGGAAGTCCTGTTGTGTCACAAATCATTTTAGGAACGTCGACTCATATTTAGAAGATTTTTCATGCAAATCGAGTTTTTCGGCGGAAAATCAAAGTATGGTTAATTTGGTTTGGGAAAATTAATAGGCCCGCTTTTGGTCGTACTTTTGGGATCCAAGATGGTTCTATGGTTAAGTAAAAATGTGAATTGAAGTGTGGTGACAGTGGATTAATTTATGAACTTCAATTTGGCTCCATTGGAAGAGGATTGAATGAAATTGAAAGATTTGAGTTACAAACTTTCAAAATTCGTATGCCATGGTGGAGGAGACAAATTGGACCCATTGGAAGGTTGTGTGAAAGCTAGTACGGGCACATAGAGGGCGTGAATAGGTGTGAAAACAAATTTTGTAGAGTAAAGTATAAAATTTTGCTTTTAAACCAACTTTGTTCAGTAATAGACTATGAAAAGGAAATTAGACTCTAATAATCAAATAGAGTTACGATCAAAGTAAAAGAGCTTAGGGAAGAGAATAAGAACATAAGGTTTATAGTGGTTCCGCTTAATCCAAGCATACGTCCACTCTTCCGCACTGACAACCCACCGGTTGGATTTCATTAAGAATCAAAAGAGTTGTTACAGTATAACTCTTTCTTGATTCCACAGTGTAGAGACTCCGCTACACTTCCTCAAGATCTTACAGAAGTAAAACTCTCTTTTGAGTACAAGTTCACGCTCAACAATTGAATTGACAAAGAACAAGGAGCTACAGACTTTGGAATTTCTCTATCACGCACACACTTGAATAACTAGAACGTCTTCCTTATATACTCCTCCATGCCATCACAACCGTTGGCACTTACCAAAGGAGCTCTTCCAATTTACCCATTGGACAGAATCAATTAGGGAGATTTCGAGTTATTTAAGGAATATGACGATAGCCCACAAATCCTGCTCGCCCATACAATCAGGATCTAGGTTTCTATAAGTAGAACCTTCTAAGTATACTTCGCCAATCAACGGATCCAAAATGGCTTATTCAATTTCAAGATGAATAAACGATTCCGAGATGTTATATCCAGCCGAGAGATCTTCTTTAGTCGATAGAATCAAATCCTTAAAGAAATACTTAATTCTGGATAAGTCTTCTTTAACGGTCTAGAAACTGCCAATGATGATAGACTTTGAATCTTGAGTCTGGTGGTCCGGCAGTCTTCAGACTTTGACGATAGAGTCTGCAAGTCTTCAGACTAGACCGATGGAAACGTTTTGTCAGCTTCAAAACACACAAGGAAGTTTTCTCCAACAATCTCCCCCTTTTTGATGGTGAAAAAACTTTCATGCATATTTGGATATCTTTGACCTGCAAAACAATACTCAAGCAAACACGAATATCTTACAAAAGATAATTGGCTTAGTAAAGACATCATTAAATCTGCATCCACAGGAAATAAGTTAGTCATGTAAATAAACCACTATCTCTGCCATGAAAACTCATAGTGCTTAAGATAAACAAACGATCAACCAATCCAAATCCAAATCCAGCCACAACCACAACCAAACCAAACAAAAGTCAATCAAAAAGTCAAGAGTTAAGTCTCAATTCTGCAACATCTCTCCCCCTTTTTGTCAGTATTAAAAAGGTAGAGATGAAAAGAGAGTTAAAAAGAGAGTGAAATTAGGATTGCTTTGGAACACGAACAAGCTGGAAATCTCCCATTGACTGGACAATCCCTTCCAACTTTTTCAAATCCTCCTTCAGTTGAGCCACTTCTTCACCCTTGGCATTTGCTTGAACTTGAAGAGCAAGGGCATGAATTTGATCATGTAAGGAAACTGAAGAGGCTTGACCTGCATTTTGCAAATTCTGAACTTCGCATCCCAGGGCATAAATTTGGCCTCGCATCTCCAAGAGAATATCATGCAGTCTTTGAAAGTCTGTTGAATTATCAGTCTGAGTACTGGCCTTTGCATGATCAGTCTGAGGTGTATTGGTAGATGATGGCATTTCTGTATGAGCACCTAGACTTGGCGATGAAACCTCATAACCTTCCTCAGAGAATTGAGAGGCATAGATGTCTTCTGGATCTGCAGGTGAACGACTAATATCTGTTGGAGAAATCTTTCTGGAATATTTTGAAGCTGACAAAACGTTTCCATCAGTCTAGTCTGAAGATTTGCAGACTCTACTATTTAAAGTCTGAAGACCTCCGGACTGCCAGACTCAAGACTCAAAGTCTATTCTCATTGACAGTTTCTAATCCTTTGAAGAAAGGCTATCCAGAACTGGATGCTTCATTAAGGATTTAGCCTTATCAACTGGAGAAGATCTCTTGGCTGGATATGACATAACAGAATCCTTTATTCGAATCAAAATTGATTAAGGATCAGATGATTGGCGAAGTATACTTGGAAGGTTCTACTTATGGAAACCAAGATCCTGATTGTATGGGCGAGCATGATTGATGGGCTATCGACATGTTCCTTTAATAGCTCGAATGATCTTCCTAATTGATTCCGTCCAACGGGTAGATTGGAGGAATTCCTTTGGTAAGTGCCAACGGGTATGATGGCATAAAGGAGTATAAAAGGAAGACGTTCCAGTTGTTCGAGGAAGTGCACGATAGAAGAATTCCAAAGTCCGAAGCTCCTTGATTCTTAGTCAATTCATTTACGAGCGAAATCTTGTACGCAAAAGAGAGTTTATATTTTGAGATACCTTGAGGAAGTGTGGTAGAGTATCTACACCGTGGAATCAAGGGAAAGCATTGCTTTGTAACATCTCTTTTGTTCATAGTGAAATCTAGCCGGTGGGCATCGGTGCGAAGAGTGGACGTAGGCTTGGAATAAGCCGAACCACTATAAACCTTGTGTTTAATTTTCTCTTTCCTACTCTCTACTTTACTTTGATCATAATTCATTTTGATAACTAAAGGAGAACTTCCTTTCTATTGTCTGTCTAGTATTGCTTTCGTATCTCGAGAAATTGTTTTTACACCTATTCACCCCCCTCTAGGTGCTTATACTAGCTATATCAATTGGTATAAGAGCTTGTGTACTCACTTTGTTTGAAGTGTTTTACTTCAGAGTTAAAGATCCATGGCTAGTATGCTAGCTCTAGGGCTGGTGGAAGGGCAAAGCAATACTAGACCACCTTACTTTGATGGAAAGGATTACAACATCTGGAAAAACAAGATGAAAGCGTTCCTAAGATCAAATGATCCTCTGGAATGAGACGTTGTAGAAAAAGGAATCACTTCTAAAGCTGCATCTGTCTCAAAGAGAGGAAAAGAAACTGTTGAGTCTAGTGAAATGACTCAGGAAGAGATAATCAAGAGACAAGCTCTTGATGCAAAAGCAATTTATTCTTTATATTGTGCTTTGTCACCTACTGAATATAACAGAATATCTTCTTGTGTTACATCAAAAGAAGTTTGGGATAGATTACATATCACCTATGAAGGAACTAATCGAGTGAAAGAGACAAGAATCAACATTCTCCTTGGTCAATACGAAGCCTTCAAAATGAAATCAGGAGAATCTATAACTGACATGTTTAGTCGTTTTACAGATATCGTGAATGGTCTTGAAAATCAAGGTCAACCAATTTCTGATCCCATGAAGGTAAACAAGCTACTGCGAGGACTCTCCAACGATTGGAATCACATAAAGACCTCAATAAGAGAGACACAAATGATCATGCCACTATCTGTCGATGAGTTGGTTGGAACTCTTCAGTCTTATGAAGTGAAACGAATTAATGAAGACGAAGATCCTAGAGGTAAGAAATCCATTGCATTAAAATCCAATGATGATTATGATGTTACAGATTCTGAAGACGATATGGATGATGAGGAGCTTGCCCTCATGATAAGAAGGTTCGAAAGCTGAACGAAAAAGGAAGAAGATTCAATCCAAAGAAATAGAGTTTTCAAAGGCAAATGACCAAGTCTCGTGATGATGATGAATCAAACAAAGATGTAGTCCGCTTTGAATGTAAGAAAAAGGGACACATCGGACCCAACTCGTCCACTTCGAGGAAGAAGAAAGGAAAAGCTGAAAAGTATCGAAAGGCTCTTAAAGCGAAACACGGAGTGATACGAGTGTGAAGAAAGTGATGATGATTATGCCAATATATGTCTGATGGCACAATCGGATTCAGATTCAAACTCTGAGACAAACTCAGATTCAGACAGTGAATTTGAGGTAAGTAACTTTAAAATCCCTGTTAAAGTTTCTAAATACATTGATGAGCTGTGTTTTAGTCTTAAGACTTCTCTTAAAAGGATTTCGAACTCAAAAGGATAATTTTGCATCGAAACAACGGGAAAATGCTTTGAAAGAAAAGATTAAATGTTTAGACACAAATGTCTCTTCTCTTAAAGAAAGTAAAGATAATCTTCTAAAAGAAAATGAATTTCTAAAAAGGACATATCAAATATTTCAAAAAGATTTTCAATAGGATCTCGAGAAACTTGAGAAAATTCTTTCAAAGACAAAGACCTTATTTCAATAAATCTGGTTTAGGAATGACAGCGAAACCATTCCTTTAATTGATTTTCCTAAAGTGAAAGAAAGAATTAAGCAAAGACCCACAAGAAATGCTTACAAGGATCATTTCAAAAAGGTTTTTGTAAAACCAGTAGGTCGAAATGCTCTCAGATGTTCAAAGTGCAATAGTGCAGATCATTTTGAAAAAGAGTGTCATATGGTCTGGAAACTTGTTAAGAAAGTATGGGCTAAAACCGCATATCATACTAACACAAATGGACCCAAGAAAATATGGGTACCAAAGAAAGCTTGAGTCTCTTTTTTAAATGCAGGTCACTATCAAGAAAAAGGTAAAATGGTATCTGGATGGTGGATGCTCAAGACATATGACAGGAGATTCAAATTACTTCATAAAGCTTGATAAAGTAAATGGTGGAAAAGTCTCATTTGGAGGAAACAACAAAGGAAGAATTGTGGGATTTGGAACTGTAAAGATTGGAAACCTCATAATAAGCAATGTTTCCCTAGTAGAAGGACTCAACTACAATCTGCTCAATATCAGCCAGCTGTGTGATACTAGTTTCAAAATCAACTTTCAAGAGGGAATCAGTAAAGATTCCACTCAATCATTCATGGGTCGAAGACATGGAAATATCTATCTCTTGGATGTGAAACCAGATGAATCGCAATGTCTAATCTCAATTCAAGACGAAGCGAGCTTATGGCACAGAAAGCTTGGGCACATCAATATGAAGCAAATAGCCAAAATTTCAGCAAAGAAGCTTGTTCGTGGTCTACCCAATTTATCATACCAAAAATCTGATTTATGTACACCATGCGTATTGGGAAAGCAGGTAAGAAATTCCTTTAAACCAATAAATCAAGTTTCCACTAATCGTGTATTGCAGCTTCTGCATATGGATCTCTTTGGACCAACCAGAACATAGAGCATTGGAGGTAAGAAATATTGCCTAGTAATTGTGGATGACTACTCACGATTTACTTGGGTATATTTCCTGGCAAGTAAGTCTGAAACCTTCTCTTACTTTGAAAAGTTTGCTAAAAAGGTTCAAAATGAAAAATGGTATGTTATCTCAAGTATAAGAATAGACCATGGAGGTGAATTTGAAAATCAAGATTTTACAAAATTCTATGATGAATCTAGTTTTCAGCATGTGTTCTCCTCTCCATATACTCCAGAGCAAAATGGAGTCGTGGAAAGAAAGAATAGGTCGCTTCAAGAAATGGCTAGAACTCTTTTAATTGAAAGTAATATATCTTCACGTTTTTGGGCCGAAGCAGTTTCAATAGCATGTTATATTATCAATAGAGTTTTTCTAAGGCCTATTCTGGAAAAAACTCCCTATGAGTTATTCAAAGGAAAGAAGCCTATTGTTTCATATTTTCATGTGTTTGGATGTAAATGCTTTATATTGAAAAATGCGAATGATCGAGTTGGCAAGTTTGAAGAAAAGTCAGATGAAGGCATCTTCCTTGGATATTCAACCTCAAGGAAAGCTTACAGAGTCTATAACAAGAAGAGTCGGGCCTGGGAGGAATCAATGAATGTCAAATTCCAGGACTCTATGCAAAATGAATCTATTCATACTCTTCTTGAAGAATCTGAACCTGCTCCAGACTCTACAAAGTCTAAATCTCTAGAAGAAGCTCAAACTCTGAAAGACCAGCAACAAGTGGTTAATGAAGATTCAAATGAAGGAAGTGATCATCAACCTGACAAATCAACCAGCAACTGGAAGCATAAGTCCAGTCATCCCAAAGATCTCATTATTGGCAACATTAATGAAGGAATTCGCACAAGATCCAAAAGGCGCGAAGAGTCTAGTGCTGTGGCTCTTATTTCTGAAATAGAACCCAAAAGTATAGAAGAAGCTTTATCTGATGAAAGTTGGATTGAAGCTATGCAAGAGGAACTCAGACAATTCAACATTAATGATGTCTGGGAGTTGACGCCTAAACCAAAAGGTAAATCTGTTATTGGAGCTAAATGGGTTTTCAGGAACAAGATGAACGAGAAAGGAAAAGTCGTAAGAAACAAAGCAAGACTCGTGGCCAAGGGATATACGCAAGAGGAAGGGATAGACTATGACGAGACTTACGCACCAGTAGCAAGGTTAGAAGCAATTCGATTATTATTTGCTTTTGCTTGTTATAAGAATTTCAGGTTATTCCAAATGGACGTCAAAAGTGCTTTCCTAAATGGATTTATCCATGAGGAAGTCTATGTGGAACAGCCACCTGGGTTTGAAGACCCAAAGAAGCCAGACTCGGTTTTAGACTGAAAAAGGCTTTGTATGGTTTAAAGCAAGCACCCCGAGCTTGGTATGACAGGCTGAGTAAGTTTTTAATACAAAACGGCTTTGTCAAAGGTAAAGTAGACACAACTCTGTTTATCAAAAGAGAAAACAAAAGTTTTATTCTTGTTCAAATATATGTAGATGATATAATTTTTGGATCCTCTAAATGAAAGTTTGTGCAAGAAATTCTCTAAGACTATGCAGGATGAATTTGAGATGAGCATGATGGGTGAGCTAACCTTCTTTCTCGGGCTTCAAGTTAAACAGTTGAAGGAAGGAACTTTTGTTCATCAAGAAAAATATGCTAATGATCTTGTCAAAAAGTTTGGACTGAAAAATTGCAAAAAGACTGACATACCAATGTCAAGTTCTTTGAAGATAGACAAAGATGAAGGAGGAAAGAAAGTTGATCAGAAGCTATACAGGAGTATCATCGGTTCACTTCTTTATCCTGCTTCTAGACTTGACATTTTGTTTAGTGTTTGCATTTGTGCTAGATTTCAAGCAGATCCAAAAGAATCTCATCTAAGTGCTGCAAAGCGTATTATCAAATACATTGCTTCAACTTCAAGTTTCGGTCTTTGGTATCCAAAAAGGGGAGACTTTACTCTTCTTGGATACTCAGACGCAGACCTAGCCGGTTGCAGAGTTGATAGAAAGAGCATCTCGGGTACTTGTCAGTTACTTGGAAGCAGGACAGTGTCTTGGTTTTCAAGAAAGCAAAATACAGTAGCTCTTTCTACAACAGAAGCAGAGTATGTAGCTCTTGGAAATTGTTGTTCTCAAATCCTGTGGATAAAACAACAGCTAAGAGACTTTGGAATTAAAGATTCATGCACGGAGATTAAGTGTGACAACACCAGCGCAATCAATCTGACCAAAAATCCAATTCTTCACTCAAGAGCAAAGCATATAGAGATTCGACATCACTTCATCGAAATCATGTTCAAAATGGAGAAGTTTCGATTCGTTTGTTGACTCAAAGAACCAATTGGCGGATATATTTACAAAACCTTTGGAGAAAAATCAATTTGAAATCATCTGTTCCAGACTCAACATCCTGAAGCTTGAAGAAGTTAAAGTCTAGAGACTCTCAGACTCAGACAAACATGGTTCTTGACTGTAAGTTATTTTATTTTCTCTTATATTAAATCTCGGAAAGGTACGATCATTTATTTATTTATAATTGATTTATGCTATCTTCAATTTTTGTGAAAAGTGCAATTTTACCTTTCCAAAAGAGTTAATTTCTCTTTAAAAATGGCAGTTATCTATTTTTGAAAAAGGCAGTTATTGTTAAAAGAGGAATCTTTTCACTTTCCTTTATGACGTTTGGTATTTACCCCTTTTCGACCGAGCTATATACAATCGGTTCCTCTTCGCTTAACTCCAAAACCCTAAAAGCATCGATCTTCCACTTGCGTCTTCTTCTCTTGTTTAATCTTCAAAAAGTTGTCATCTTTCTTGGGAAAAACAAGTTTGGAATTTTCCGAAGACTGTGAAAGATGTCGTCTTCAAGAAAGTCTTCGAGGATCGCAAGCAGGGGACCATGGCGAATGAGTGAGGGGCCTACTCACTTTGATCTCACCGAGGAAGAGGAGTCACCAAGTTAGCAGCAGAGCCCACAACACTCTCAACAGCGTCATTCTCCACCATCTAGTCCACAGGGTGTTGGTCATCAACAAGAGGAAGAAATCGTTGAAGACGCAGACCCTATAAGAATTCAAAAGCCCTCTTTTATTTATAAGCTTTACCGTGCTTTAAAGAGGACTGGTACTCCATTGAACTACATCGATGGGTTTCTTAAAGACAAGAGATATGGGAATGAATATATCTTTTTGCGAAAATGGAGGATTTGGGAATTGCTCCTAAGGGTTTGGCAGAAGAAACCCTTGCAAATATCCCTAGTGATCCGCGTGTTGGAGGATTTAATCCGATCGATGGGAATGATGATGGCAAATTGTACAGCCAATTTCAACCGAGAATGGGTGTTACGGCTAAAATTCGAGGAAAAAAGACAGAGTTGTTTAGATCGAAGGAACAGAAGGATCTATACTCCAAATTGTTGAAGCGTGGGGTGATAAACCCTAGGAGTGTGGATTTTGACTTCCTTGATGCTGTGAATGTAAATTTGAGGGAAAAGTTCAGTTTTCTTCAACTTGAACAGTTCTGTTCTGACACCACAGAAGCTTATGCTCAACTAACTGCATATTTCTATTCAAATCTTAGCTTCTAGGATGCGAATAGAATCTCTGTTAGTGTCCGAGATAAGGACTTTGTGGTTGATGTGGATATGCTGGCGGATGTGATTGGGGTTGAGAGAGGGAGATATCAACCCATCAATGTTTCTATAACTCGTGCCACATTGGAGCTTGTTAAAGACAGAAGGACAGAGGGAATGATTACATACTCAAGGATGCGTGCATTCAACATTCTGCTTCACAAGATTGTGATTAATTGCCTCAGGCCAAAGTCTACTTCCAAGACTGATGTTTCCAATTCAGAGGCAAAGCTGATGTACGCCATCAATGCAGGGAAAATTTTTTCTCTTCCTCACACTATTCTGTTCCATATGTATAGAGCAGTGGTAAAGGATAGGGGTCAACTTCCTTATCCAGGTCTTGTGTCAAAGTTATTCAGACATTTGAATATTCAGCCTCCATAAATTTTCTGTGTTTGACCGTGTTACAAATTGGTGGTAGGACTGAAAATGGTGTCCAAAATGCGTCTGAAAGAACTCGACAAGGCGTTGGAGAAATTGAAGGAGACAACCCCTGCCAAGCCTCATCCAGTCTCTTCTACAGCGAAAAGAAAAGGGAAGGAGCCCATGGTTACTCCATCCAAAAAGAGAAGAGCTCTCATCATTGAGGATGAAGATGATGAGGATGACCTTACCATTTCTGCTATGGCATTGAAGAAGCTGAGTCGTTCTGTTCCAGAATCAATGGAACGACAGGAGAAAGAAGAAGAAGAGAAAGAAACAGAGGAGAGAGAAGGACATGAGAAAGAAGAAGAAGAGATAGAAGCAGAGGAGCAAGGAGCAGAGGAGAAGGAAAAAGAGGAGAGAGAAGCTGAAGAAAGAGAAGCAGAGGAGGAAAGGTTTGAAGAAGAAGAAGAAGAAAGAGAAAATCAAGAGGAAGGAGAGCATGAGGAACACTCTTCTCCACCTAAAGTCATGGAAATAGGGGGAGATGGTGAAAAAAGAGGAATGTCCTCATATCCTGTTACTAGTGAAGAAGTCAGCCGCTCTCCAGCAGATCCAGAGGACATCCATGCCTCTCAATTTCCTGAGGAGGGACATGATGTTTCATCGCCAAATCTACGTGACTATGCTGATATACCATCGTCTGCCTTTACTCCATCGATCGAGCCGAAGCCGACGCGGATCGATAATTCAGCAGATTTCCGCAGAATCCTTGATGTTCTCTTGGAAATGAAGAGTCAGATGTATGCTTTGGAGTGCGAAGTTCAGAACTTGAAGAATGCAGGACAAGCTTCTTCCGTTTCCTTATCTGATCAGATTCAAGCCCTTGTTCTTCAGAATCAAGCAAATGCTAAGAGTGAAGAGGTGGCTCAACTGAAGGAAGATTTGAAAAAGCTGGAAGGCATCGTACAGTCAATGGGAGATTTCCAGCTTGTTCGCGTTCCCAAGCAATCTTGACTCCATTCTATTCCCATCTCAATCTTTTTTATGATGACAAAAAGGGGGAGAGATACGAGATTTGAAAACTTTGAACTTAAACTTGTTGATCGTTTAGTTTGTTTTAATGTTTGACTTGGCTTGTGTCTGGATGTCGACTGAACTTTGATTTGGATTTGACTGCTGCTTATATTAAGTACTAGTGATATCTTATGAATGGCTTTACTCTCATGCAAGACTAACCTATTTTCTGTGGTTGCAGATTTTAGTGTTATCATTAAGCCATTAATCTTTATGAGATATCCATATTTGCTTGAGTAATGTTTTGCAGGTCAAAGTTATTCAAATCTGTAGGAAAGTTTTGTCACCATCAAAAAGGGGGAGATTGTTGGAGAATCTTTTTGGAATATTTTGAAGCTAACAAAACGTTTCCATCAGTCTAGTCTGAAGATTTGCAGACTCTACTATTTAAAGTCTGAAGACCTCCGGATTGCTAGACTCAAGACTCAAAGTCTATTCTCATTGACAGTTTCTAATCCGTTGAAGAAAGGCTATCCAAAACTGGATGCTTCATTAAGGATTTAGCCTTATCAACTGGAGAAGATCTCTTGACTGGATATGACATAACATAATTCTTTATTCGAATCAAAATTGATTAAGGATCAGATGATTGGCGAAGTATACTTGGAAGGTTCTACTTATGGAAACCAAGATCCTGATTGTATGGGCGAGCATGATTGATGGGCTATCGACATGTTCCTTTAATAGCTCGAATGATCTTCCTAATTGATTCCGTCCAACGGGTAGATTGAAGGAATTCCTTTGGTAAGTGCCAACGGGTATGATGGCATAAAGGAGTATAAAAGGAAGACGTTCCAGTTGTTCGAGGAAGTGCACGATAGAAGAATTCCAAAGTCTGAAGCTCCTTGATTCTTAGTCAATTCATTTACTGAGCGAAATCTTGTACGCAAAAGAGAGTTTATATTTTGAGATACCTTGAGGAAGTGTGGTAGAGTATCTACACTGTGGAATCAAGGGAAAGCATTGCTGTAACATCTCTTTTGTTCATAGTGAAATCTAGCCGGTGGGCTGTCAGTGCAGAAGAGTGGACGTAGGCTTGGAATAAGCCGAACCACTATAAACCTTGTGTTTAATTTTCTCTTCCCTACTCTCTGCTTTACTTTGATCATAATTCATTTTGATAACTAAAGGAGAACTTCCTTTCTATTGTCTGTCTAGTATTGCTTTCGTATCTCGAGAAATTGTTTTTACACCTATTCACCCCCTCTAGGTGCTTATACTAGCTATATCAATATCTTCACTAGTAAAAGCAATTGAAGATGTACCTCTTTTCTCAGTAACTCCCCCTGTTTCATTGCCTTCAGGCGGTGAGAAGTACTCTTCATGCTCTGTTTCCTCTTGTTCAACTCTGCCTTCTTCTTCTTCTTCTGCAGTCATTTCTTTCGCAGCCTCTTTTCTCAACGATTCTCTTTCTCCACTTCTTTGCTCTGACTCTTCTCTGTCTTGATCTTGTCTCTCCTCTGTCTTTGGAATGGAACGATGTAAGCTTTTAAGTGCAGAAATGGTAATATCCTCCTCATCTTCTTCATCCTCCAAGATTAGAATAGAAGTAAGCAGTGAGTTCAACATGAGCCTCTGTCGTCTCAGAACAAAACCGTTCTAGTTGAAGAAGAGTGAATTTCTCTCGCAGCTTAATATTCAGAGAATCAAGGAAATCAAAATCCACACTTCTAGGGTTGACAACCCCCGCTTTAGCAACTTAGCATAAAGTCGCGTGTGTTCCTCCAAGCGAAACAAATCCGTCCTATTGCTTTGAATATGCGCTGCAACACTAATTCTAGACTTAAAATGAGTGTACATCTTATCATCATCATTCTCATTTGGTTGACTTAGCCCTCCAACACGTGGATCGCCTGGGATATTCGCAAATGCTTCTTCTGCTGACCCGCAGGGGCAATTCCCAATCGTTCCATTGTGCGTAAAAAGTGGGTTTCATTGTTGTACCCTTTCTCTTTCAAGAATTCATCAATATAGTTCAAAGGAATACCACCTTTCTTCAAAGCAGAGTAAAGCTTAAAAATAAAAGCGGGCTTTTGAGTTCTTATGGGTTCTGTATCTTCAATGATTTCTTCCTCTGCTCGATTATCAATATCTTGAGGTCTAGATGGAGGAGATCGACGCTGTTGAAAATGTTGTGGGCTCTGCTGCTGTCTAGGAGATTCTTCTTCCTCGGTGAGGTCAAAATGCGTAGGACCCTCACGCATTTGTTGTGGTCCCCTGTTCGCGATCCTTGAAGACTTTCTTTGGAACGACATTCTTCACAGTCTTTGAGAGATTCCAAGCTTTTTTCGCAAGAAAGGTGAGAACTTTTCAAGGATTAAACAAGAGAAGAAAAGAGTAGTTGAAGATCTGTGCTTTTTTAGGGTTTTGTGAATAAAACGGAGAAAAACCAACAGTATATAAAGTAGTCGAAACGAGGCATACGGAACAACGCAAAAAGAAAATAGAAAAATGCCTTTTAAAAAATAACTGCATTTAAAAAAAAAAATAGATAACCGTCATTTCAAAAGATAACTTCTTTTTTCGAAAAGGAATGTTGCAATAATCATGAAAACTGGGGAAGATAAAATCAATCAATTATAGATTAATAGATGAACGTACCTTCTCGAGATATTATCCGAGAGATAAATTTCTAAAACAGAAATAACTTACAGTTGTGATTGTTGATCTTCTCAGTCTGAGTATCTTTAGACTTTTAGCCCTGAGTCTGAGCTTCTTCAGACTTTAAGATATTGAGTCTGAAATGGAGAAATTCGAATTGACTTTTCTCCAAAGGCTTTGTAAAAATGTCCACTGGTTGATTCTTTGAATCAATGAACTGAATTGAGACTTCTCCATTTTGCACATGATCTCTAATGAAATGATGTCGAATTTCTATATGCTTTGCTCTTGAATGAAGAATTGGATTCTTGGTGAGATTGATTGCGCTGGTGTTGTCGCATATAATTTCAGTGCATGAATCTTCAATTCCAAAATCTCTTAGTTGTTGTTTTATCCACAAAATTTGTGAACAACAACTTCCAAGGGCCACATACTCTGCTTCTGCTGTAGAAAGAGTTACGGTACTTTGCTTCCTCGAAAACCAAGATACTGTCCTGTTACCAAGCAATTGACAGGTGCCCGAGGTGCTCTTTCTATCAACTCTGCAACCTGCTAGGTTTGCGTCTGAATATCCAAGGAGAGTAAAGTCTCATTCTTTAGAATACCATAGACCTAAATTAGAGGTTGATGCAACGTATTTGATGATACATTTAGCAGCACTCAAATGAGATTCTTTAGGGTCTGATTGAAATCCGGCACAAATGCAAACACTAAACAGAATGTTAGGTCTAGAAGCAATAAGATAAAGAAGTGAACCAATGATACTCCTGTACAGCTTCTGGTTTACTTTCTTTCCTCCTTCATCTTTGTCTAGCTTCAAGGAACTTGACATTGGTATATCAGTCTTTTTGCAATTCTCCAGTCCAAATTTTTTGACAAGTTCTTTAGCATATTTTTCTTGGTGAATGAAAGTTCCCTCCTTTAGTTGTTTCACTTGAAGCCCAAGAAAGAAGGTTAGTTCACCCATCATGCTTATTTCAAATTCATCCTGCATAGACTTAGAGAATTTATTGCACAAATTTTCATTAGGAGATCCAAAAATAATATCATCAACATAAATTTGAACAAGCAAGAAGTTTTTGCTTTCTCTTTTGATAAACAGGGTGTGGCACCCCGAAACACCTTAGTTCGCCACAGGTACCTATCGCTCCACTATTTACATCTCTTAGTAGAAGCATCGTAGTTCATAGGCATTTTTTTTTTTTAAAAAACGGTCCCAGCGCAACTTATTAGCGGAAGCATAATTGAGTCTCGCCATCTCTCCCTCCAATAACCATAATGCAATGCACACCACTAAGCATCATAAGAAAAGATAAAGCCAAGACACTTTTATTTATATATTTTCATGATGGATTTTCTCGGGTCGGTACAACAAAAAGAAAGCCAAGACTTTTAACTACGCTTGGCCATATCCCAAAAGGATATCTCGACCCCTATAACGATCACGTGTCATCCTCCATCTATCATTGTCGGTTATCCCCAAAAAGAAACGTCAGCTCTCTACTCCTCATGCGGCCATCACACCCATCCTGGTGCGTCGGGCGGTGGTGGCGGCAACATCCCCCTAAACACTCCATCTCGGCGGACGTGGATCGACAAAAACTCCTGTATGACCGGGCCCCCAGTCAGGCCCACATCGTACATGACCAGCAAGCGAACTCGCACAAACGTCGGACCAGGAATGGTAACGCAGTCAATTTCCGAACACTCTACCTCCACATCAGATGGGAGGCCATAGAAGGTACCCCGCGTGACAATAGGGAGGAGTATCTTTCTAATCTGAAATGTTGGTCCCCGAAGGGGTGAGTATAGCCACTCAGCAGGTAAAAGATCCAATAAACCACTCAATGCATCACACAATACAATCATAGCATAGTACATGTTATTCATGCATCCAAGCATAACTTACCTTGAAGCCATGCATATGTCATCATACCATATGTACACACATCCTTATGCACTCATCACCATCACGTCATACATATATCATCATGCCATAGGTGCACATACATCCATGCACTCATTACCATCATGTCATACATGTACCATCATATCATAGGTGCACACACAATCATGCACTCATCATCATCATATCATAGCCATGCACCATCATGCCATAGGTGCACACGCAACCATGCACTCATCATCATCATATCATAGCCGTGCACCATCATGCCATAGGTGCACACGCAACCATGCACTCATCATCATCATATCATAGCCGTGCACCATCATGCCATAGGTGCACACGCAACCATGCACTCATCATCATCATATCATAGCCATGCATATGCAATCATACCATATGTGCATGATTCAATTTCCACTTTTTATCTTTCAATTTGATCACCACATCTCTCTTTCCCGGGATCAGTAATTGCATCCCACATTATCACTCACACCCCAACCTGGCATCGCGAGAAAATCTCCGGCACACACCACCGGGCATCCGGCACCCCCACATTCCGGGCATCTCACATCCCAACTGGCATCACGAGGCATTCCCCGAGCACAAACCTCCGAGGTTTCCGGTACCCAACCATTCCGAGCATCTCGAAACTCCCGAGGACATCCGGGCATGTATCTCAATACAACCGGGCATCCGGCACCCCCCATCCCGGGCATCCTGACATTCCCAGGGCATTATCGGCCACCTCCAACAGTTTCCTCATTCATCATAATTCATATTCACCAATTTATGTCTCACAATCAACATGTCACATGATGTAATGGCAACAAAGTCAAATTCAGCAGTTGATTCTATATGCAATGCCAAATATCATCACATGCTCAGCAAGATTCAATCACCTCAATCCATATAATTAACAGGGCTCATCCAAAACAGAATAATCATAAACTTCAGCATTTGAAATTCGCACAATCCAGCTTGCATAGTTTTAGAAAATATTTCCATTAAATACCTAAATGACCTTTAAAAATTATGAAATTCGAACATGTGATATTCAAGACATAAAGGCAGAAACTTCATGAAGAACACATGCCCAAAAGAGCCTCACACAAAAAGATATAGCTCACGCATCACAGTTTGCAAAATTCGGACACATCAGATTGTGCGGTTTTAGAAATATTCCAAATTAAATACCGGAATGACGTTAAAAAATTATGAAATTTTACCATGTGATAGTCAAGACCCTAAGGCAGATTTTTCATGAAGACATCAAGGCCAGATTCGTTCTAGATAATTAACTATGGAAGGTTGAAGCCCCTGTTCCTAGTACCGAACATTTCAGGTTTAGCCGTCTCCGAAAAAACACAATTTCACCTACTTATCTTCCTTCTTTTCCCCTGAATTTTTGATATGTTTTGCCTCAAGAGGTATAATACAACTTTCATTAAGGGATCAAGTGATATTTTTAAAGGAAAGTCACTTTATAGTCCACGAAGTCACTGGAGCTCAGTACATCATTTCCAGATCTAACGTCTTCAAAAGAAAATCGTTTCACTAGGATATACTTGTTCATTTTGTCTAAAATTTGAGTATGTTAGAATTCAAGATGTTCTATACAATTTTTGTGAAGAGGTCGAAGTGAAATTCTCAGTAAAAAGTCACATGCAACACACAAAATCACCAAGAGGTCAACAAAACAGCTTCAGATCTAACATTTTCGTAGAGGGAGGGTTTCACCCCTCACAACTCGGCCATTTTGTCTCAAATTTTAGTATGTTATAATTTAAGATGTTATATACAACTTTTGTGAAGAAGTTGAAGCCAAAATCCGACTCAAACATCGCATGCAAGCCACTACAACATTCTGGGTCAGGCTGTTTACTCGAGAACAGTTTACTATTTCAAAACAACACCTTTAAAACTTCGGTTTTTGACACCCTAGACATCCGAAATTTATCACCATACATTAACACATTCTAGACACAACATGCAAGAGCAGATCAAAGGATCTAACTTGCCTCTAAACCAAGCTACAGCGAGCACGACGGCGGCGAACGACGGACGCATGGGCGGCTACGAGCGACGGACACACGGGCGGACTTCCTTCTTCCTCGAGCGGCCTTCTCCTCCTCTCTCTCGGTTTCTCTCGGTAACTCTCTCTCTCTCTCTCTTTCTCTTCAGACGACACACCTCCTCCCTAAACCAGCACCATCATCCCCTAATTTCTCCCCCTCCCATCATTAGCCATCATTACTAATTGCATGACAAACACTTGGCAGCTAGGAGGGAACACATGGCCATCTTCATGCAAGATGGGCCGGCCTCTCCCCCCTTTTTGGTCGACGGCAGCCCTTCATGGGCTTCATGGGCCAGCCAATTTGGCCCATCTTAGGCCCACACTCTTGGGCCTAAGACCCAAGCTTGATTAAATCAAATTTTACTTTTAATAATTCATCTTAATTCCCTCTTTTATAAATTCCAAATTTACAATTTCATATGGCCATAAAACTTGTATCCTTAAACTATAAGAATCAAATCTATGAGGTGCATAACCAAGAACAAATTCTTCTTATCAAATTATCCCATGATACTAATTTTAATGACCCATGAACACAAGATACATTTCCATCCACATAACACTCGGTTTTAAAAGAAAATCAATAGCTAAGGCATAAACCAAAGGCAATTTCATTACCTAATCATAGACTTTAATACATCTAGAGGTTGCCTTGAATTTTGGGATGCCACACAGGGTAATGTCTACTTTACCTTTAACAAAACTATTTTGAATTAAAAACTTACTTAACCTGTCGTACCAAGCTCGAGGTGCTTGCTTTAAACCATATAGCGCCTTTTTTTTTAGTCTGAATAGAGAGTCTAGTTTCCTTGGGTCTTCAAAACCGGGAGGTTGTTCCACATAGACTTCCTCTTGGATAAATCCATTTAGAAAAGCGCTTTTGACGTCCGTTTGGAATAACCTGAAATTCTTATAACAAGTAAAAGCAAGTAATAATCTAATTGCTTCTAATCTTGCTACTGGAGCGTAAGTCTCATCATAGTCTATCCCTTCTTCTTGCGTATATCCTTTGGCCACGAGTCTTGCTTTGTTTCTTATGACTTTTCCTTTCTCGTTCATCTTGTTCCTGAAAACCCATTTTGCTCCAATGATAGATTTACCTTTTGGTTTAGGAGTCAATTCGCAGACATCATTGATATTGAATTGCCTGAGTTCTTCTTGCATAGCTTCAATCCAGCTTTCATCAGTTAAAGCTTCTTCTATATTATTGGGTTCTATTTTAGAAATAAGAGCCACATCACTAGACTCTTCACGCCTTTTGGATCTAGTACGAATTCCTTCATTAATGTTACCAATAATGAGTTCTTTGGGATGACTAGACTTGTGCTTCCAGTTGCTGGTTGGCTTGTCAGACTGTTGATCTTTTTCTTCCTTTGATTCTTCAATGATTATTTGATGCTGGTCCTCTGAATTTTGAGCTGCTTCTTGAGGTTTAGACCTTGTAGAGTCTGGAGCAAGTTCAGATTCTTCTGGTTGGGTCTGAATCGAATGATTTTGTATAAAGTCTTGAAATTTGACATTCATTGATTCCTTTACAGATTGAGTCCTTTTGTTATATACTCTGTAAGCTTTGCTGGTGGTTGAATATCCAAGGAAAATGCCTTCGTCTGATTTCTCTTCAAATTTATCAACTCGATCATTTGCATTTTTCAATATAAAACATTTGCATCCAAACACATGAAAATAAAAAACAATTGACTTCTTTCCTTTGAACAACTCATAGGGAGTTTTCTCCATAATAGGCCTTAAGAAGACTCTATTGATAATGTAGCACGCTGTAGAAACTGCTTCAGCCCAAAAACGAGAAGAAATGTTACTTTCAATTAAAAGAGTTCTAGCCATTTCTTGCAGCGATTTATTCTTCCTTTCCACAACTCCATTCTGCTCTGGAGTGTATGGAGAGGAGAACATATGCTGAAAGCCAGATTCATCACAGAATTTAGCAAAGTTTTGATTTTCAAACTAACCTCCATGGTCTGTCCGTATACTTGAAATAACATACCCTTTCTCATTTTGAACTTTCTTAGCAAATTTTATAAAATATGAAAAGGTTTCGGACTTACTTACCAAGAAATATATCCAAGTGAATCGTGAATAATCATCCATTATTACTAGGCAATATTTCTTACCTCCAATGCTCTGAGTTCTGGTTGGTTCAAAGAGATCCATATGCAAGAGCTGCAGTACACGATTAGTGGATACTTGATTTATTGGTTTGAAGGAATTTCTTACCTGTTTTCCCAACACGCATGATGTGCATAGATTTGATTTTTGATATGTCAGTTTAGATAGTTCACGAACAAGTTTCTTTGCTGAGATCTTGGCTATTTGTTTCATGTTGATATGCCCAAGTTTTCTGTGCCATAGATTCGCTTCCTCTTGAATTGAGATTAGACATTAAGATTTTTCTGGTTTGATATCCAAGAGATAGATATTCCATGTCTTCGTCCCGTGAAAGTTTGAGAGGAGTCTTTACTGGTTCCTGAACATATTCCTTCTTGAAAGTTGATTTTGAAACCTGTGTCACACAGTTGGCTGATACTCAGCAAGTTGTAGTTGAGTCATTCTACTAAAGAAACGTTACTGATCGTGACACTTCCAATCTTTACGGTTCCGTATCCCACAATTCTGCCTTTGCTATTTCCTCAAAAAGAAACTTTTCCACTATTAACTTGCACAAGCTTTATGAAATAACTTGAGTCTCCTGTCATGTGTCTTGAGCATCCACTATCCAAGTACTATTTAACTTTTTTCTTGATAGTGACCTGCATTTAAAAAAGAAACTCAAGCTTTCTTTGGTACCCATACTTTCTTGGGTCCAATGGAGTTAGTGTGATATACAGTCTTTGCCCAAACCTTTCTCACGGGTTTCCAAACCATAGGACAATCTTTTTCAAAATGTTTTGAGCTGTTGCACTTGGAACATTTAAGAGCACTATGGTCTACAAGTTTTATAAAAACTTTTTGGAAATGATTTTTGTAAGAATCTTTTGTAGGTCTTTGATTAATTCTTTCTTTTACTTTAGGAAAATCAATTAGAGGAATGGTTTCAGCAGTCATTCCCAAACCTGAATTGTTAAAGTAAGGTCTTTGTGCTGAAGGAATCTTTTCTAATTTCTCAGATCCTATAGAAAACCTTTTGGAAATACTTGAGATATCATTTTTCAAAAATGCATTTTCTTTTGAAAGACAGTCTGCATTTTCTTTCAAAGTAGTAACACTTTTATTCAAATTTTCAATCTTTTCTTTCCAAACAATCTCCTATTGCTTCAGTGCAGAATTTTCTCTTTTTAGTTCGGAAATCCTCTTGAGAGAGGTTCTGAGACTAAGACACAATTCATCAATATACTTAGAAACTTTAGTATGAATTTTTAAATTACTTACCTCGATTTCACTGTCTGAGTCTGAATCTGATTCTGATTGTGCCATAAGACAAATATTGGCATAATCATCATTACTTTCTTCACATTCGGTATTACTCCAAGTTTCTGCTTTAAGAGCTTTTTCAGTATTTCTCAGCTTTTCCTTTCTTTCTCTTCAGTAAGTGACAGTTGGGTCTGATGTGTCCCTTTTTCTTGCATTCAAAGCAGATTACATCCTTGTTGGATTCATCATCCTCAGCTGATTTATTCTGTAACTTTTGAGAACTCTGTTTCTTTGGATTGAATCTTCTTCCTTTTCTATTCAGTTTTCTGAACCTTCTTATCATGAGAGCAAGCTTTTCATCGTCCATATTGTCTTCAGAATCTGTGACATCAGAATCATCATTAGATTTTAATGCAATGGATTTTTTTACCTTTGGGGTCTTCATCTTCGTTGATTTGCTCCACTTCATAAGACTGAAGAGTGCCAACCAATTCGTCAATAGAGAGTGGCATGATTCTTTGTGTTTCCCTTATTGAGGTCTTTATGTGATTCCAATCTTTGGAAAGTCCACGCAGTAACTTGTTAACCTTCATGGGTCCAGAGATTGGTTGACCTTGATACTTAAGACCATTCACAATTTCTGTAAAACGACTAAATATGTCAGTGATAGATTCTCCTGGTTTCATCTTGAATGCTTCATATTGACCAAGCAGAATATTGATTCTGGTTTCTTTCACTCGATCGGTTCCTTCATAGGTGATGTGTAATCTATCCCAGACTTCTTTTAGCTGTTTCACAAGAAGATATTATGTTATCTTCAGTCGGAGATAATGCACAATATAAGGAATAAATTGCTTTTGCATCAAGAGCTTGTCTCTTGGTTATCTCTTCTTGAGTCATTTCACTAGACTCAACAGCTTCTTTTCCTCTTTCTGAGACTGTTGCAGCTTTAGGAATGAATCCTTTATCTACCACGTCCCATTCCAGAGGATCTTTTGATAGTAGGAATGCCTTCATCTTGTTTTTCCATATGCTGTATTCATTTCCATCAAAATAAGGCGGTCTGGTGTTGCTTTGCCCTTCAACCAGACTTGGAGCCAACATACTAGCTATGGATCGTTAACTCAGAAGTAGAAACACTTCAACTTAAGTGAGTACACAGGCTTTGATACCAATTGTAAAAGCTAGTACGAGCACCTAGAGGGGGTGAATAGGTGCGAAAACAAATTTTGTAGAGTAAAGTATAAAATTTTGCTTTTAAACCAACTCTGTTCAGCAATAGACTATGAAAAGGAAATTAGACTCTAATAATCAAATAGAGTTACGATCAAAGTACAAGAGCTTAGGAAAGATAATAAGAACACAAGGTTTATAGTGGTTCGGCTTAATCCAAGTCTACGTCCACTCTTCTGCACTGACAGCCTACTAGCTGGATTTCACTAAGAATCAAAAGAGTTGTTACAGTATAGCTCTTCCTTGATTCCACGGTGTAGAGACTCCGCTACACTTCCTCAAGGTCTTACAGAAGTAAAATTTTCTTTTGAGTACAAGTTCACGCTCAACAATTGAATTGACGAAGAACAAGGAGCTTCAGACTTTGGAATTTCTCTATCGCGCACACACTCGAATAACTAGAACGTCTTCCTTATATACTCCTCCATGCCATTACAACCGTTGGCACTTACTAAAGGAGCTCTTCCAATCTACCCGTTAGACAGAATCAATTAGGGAGATTTCGAGTTATTAAGGAATATGACGATAGCCCACCAATCCTACTCGCCCATACAATCAGGATCTAGGTTTCCATAAGTAGAACCTTCCAAGTATGCTTCGCCAATCAACGGATCCAAAATGGCTGATTCAATTTCAAGATGAATAAAGGATTCCGAGATGCTATATCCAGCCGAGAGATCTTCTTTAGTCGATAGAATCAAATCCTTAAAGAAATACTTAATTCTGGATAAGTCTTCTTCGACGGTCTAGAAACTGTCAATGAGGATAAACTTTGAATCTTGAGTCTAGTGGTCCGGCAGTCTTTAGACTTTGATGATAGAGTCTGCAAGTCTTCAGACTATACCGATGGAAACGTTTTGTCAGCTTCAAAACACACAAGGAAGTTTTCTCCAACAGGTTGTTGTGGAAGATTTGAGTGACTGGAAAGTGAGGTCATGTGAGGTCATGGTGGGGCCAAAGAGGAGGGGTTATGACAAGTGTTGAGTGCCCATTAGCTCTCA
This sequence comes from Eucalyptus virginea, assembly GCA_014182375.1. Lineage (NCBI taxonomy): Eukaryota > Viridiplantae > Streptophyta > Magnoliopsida > Myrtales > Myrtaceae > Eucalyptus > Eucalyptus virginea. The sequence goes on along the minus strand of CM024524.1, from coordinate 30,085,719 downwards.
AAAAGTGGGGATTTCACTTCAATCTCCATCTTCTTCCTTGAGAACCGGGAGAGAGAGAGAGAAGCTGAGCTAAAGACCAACGACCGAAGCTCCTTCGTCCAGCCGCTCGCACGCCCGCCGGTGGTTGCTCCTTCGTTGTCACCGCTTGTTTGCGCTCACTGCTCCGTTCGTTCGTGCGCATGTTGCTCCGCTTGCCAAGCTGCCGGTTCCATTTGGTCTCACCATTCTTCGAAGCTCCCTTGACGCTGTTGAAGCCGTGCCACCACCGTTTGGTCCCCGGAGCAGCTGAGGTCGCCGTCGCTCGCCAAAGTGCACTCACTCGCGCGAGCTGCTCCAGCCGTGAGTCCTTATTGCTCTGCCTTCGTCCACCGTCCAGCGTCGTCGTCTGTTCGTCCAGGCTGCGTCTCAGCCTCTCCACCATCGCCTGAGCCGTCGTGGTGGTTGTCCAGCTCGCCGGAGAGCTGCCATGAGCCAGCCGAGGTCAGCTCGTCGCAGGTGCCACTGCTCCTTCACCCATGCGCTCAGTCAGCTCGTACTCTGTTCGGTCGCTGCTCGTGTGACTCTGACCCTCCAGCACTGCCGTTCGTCGCTGCCCTTGGTTGCCAGCCACTGTCGAAGCTAGCAAGGACTCGCCGGAGCCGCTGTCTCCACCGCCCGAGCTACTGCCGTCCGTTCCCCCTGGTTCCGAGCCCAATTGGTGACCGGCGCACCTTTATCCGAGCTTGGACAACAACCAGAGGTCCAACCAAGCTCCGATCTTCAAGGCCTGTTTTGGGTGCCTTTCGATCCTCTCTTGGTGTCCCCCTGTGGAGGTTTGTCGATCGCCTCGCCGTTGTCTTCGCCGTGGACTCATCGGAAAGCGATTTCGGTGAGTTTAGCCTCCTAAACCTTGATTAGAGGGTTAATGATGCTTTAGGGAGGTTTAGTTTAAGTTAAGTGAGATTAGGTTGTTAGTTTAGTTTGGTTAAGTGTAGATTAGATTAAGGGGTGTGATTAGTTTAGTGTATGTTTAATTAAGGTTAAATAGATGTTTATGTTAGTATAATAATGATTTAGCCTTAATTGATTATTTTTGAATAAATAAGTATTTCGAAACTATTTAATTATTTAATAATATATTATATTATATAAAATTATATAAAATATTATTTAATTAATTTTCGAAATAAATTTAATTATTTATTAATTCTGAAAATTATTTCGGACCTTATATTCTCAGAATTTCGCACTGATCGCTTCTGTGTATTTAGATTATGAATTTGATTATTAGATATTGCAAATTGAGTGTTGATTGTGAAAAATATGGATTTTATTCAAAAAACCCTGGGTGTCGGGTTTGATACCGAAATTGGATTTTAAGGATTTTATTAAATAGTGGGGTTGGAAAAAAAAAGTAAGATATTAGTTTTTCTGGTTCAAAATTAATGTGCCCCCACACACGTGAATAATTTCTTGAACGTTTTCAATGTGAAGAAAAGAGGCCGGGATTACTATTTTAATGGAAGCCTTGAGTGCAATGCAAAGTATCCTAGGCCTATGTTGAATTGTCGTGTGCTGGTTGAGAGGAAACCGTCTTGAGCTATTGAGCTGGACGTTACCCTAAATGGGATGCCCTTTACAACGGGCTCGGGTCGCAGTTGATTCTGGGCCTATGCTCCTTTAGGAATGCCATTGACGTAATGACGAAGCCGTGCTCCAAGGTGGGGAGACGATGCCTGGCTAAATACTAGTAAATAGCCGAACTGCGAGTAGGCTATGCCCTTGTGTGGTAGTGAATAACAATTGGAACGCATGCTGAATGATTTGATGTGTCAAATTATGAGGCGGAATTGTGTGGTACGGTATGGGACGTGTCATAACGATTTAGTCTTATAATCAGGATTCCTATGGTTGTTGGTTATGTGAATATACTGGCGTTTCGGTTGTTTGAATTCTATTACCGCATATACTTGAATAATATGAACTGTGCTGACCTGCAAGAAGGAATTGAGGCAAAGGTAAGTCTCATTGTTTGTGATGGTGTGGCTAGGCTATCCTTGAGTGTATTTCCTTTCTAATAGGAGTTTAGAGGGTGAACTTGTTGAGACAATGTCTCACCCCGTAGACGATGGATTTCGAGTTTACCTATATCCCTATTCTCGGGACCACTTTGACTCGGGAGTTGGTTGAGTCTGTGGTTTGGGTCGATGAGGGACTACCTGAGTTGGTCCCTCACCGATTTAAGGCATGGTTCATTGGCTTCTAACAAGGGGGTCGGGAGGGTTCCTTGCGAGGTTTTGACGGGCCTCCTGTCGAGATTGGGGAGTGGGAGGCTGTACACCCTATGGACTTGGACACCCCTGATGGTGTCGCGATTGATCTGGAGCCCCCGGTGGCCATGGATGAGGACCCTGCGTCTCTAGAGGCTATTGAGACAGATGTGGGATTGGCGAGCGAGTCCGACTAGTAGTCTTAGGACCATTCCTTCTTTTTGGTAGACCAATCTTTTAGTAGACTGACCCTTTTTGGTGTATGTAAACTCTGGTGTGATTATCTATGAAAGTATGTTTAGTTGTGACTGAGTTGGTTTCCTGCTTTCTTATCCCGTGAGTCTTGTCAAGGGTTTTGTAATACGTTCCGCATGCGCATATAAAGTGAATAGGGTCGGTGACACTACTTGGGAATGTCACAATTGCACGACCATGGCGGGTTGTTCGCGCGCTCGGGGTTTGGGGTGTGACATCCCCGTTTAAGTGGTATCAGAGTGGGTCTGTATATGGAGTGATAAGGTACGATGAGTCATGGGATAGTTAATTGGAAAGGCTTTTAATATGCTGATGTATGTGGTTGATAACTATTTGACAATTTGTTTGTGGGGTCAATCAAATTCTAACCTGATATTGGAATTGGAAAACAGGTGTCTATAAAGATCCTGTAGCATGGGTGACTAGGAGTGGAGAACTCTTTGGAGGAGGTCAGTAGGACCTGTATCTCGGGGTAGGACGCTAACAAGAGTTGGTACCCGAGGTAGAGCGCATGCTCTGGCCAGCACGGGTGTGAGAGTATCGCCGCAAGTCGGTACTGAGAGTGTAGCAGCATTGAACGATCCTAGGTTCGACGGGATCGTTCAGGCGCTAGAATCTTTGGGAAGCATTTTGGGCCAGCAAGCACAAGATCAAGCTGCTGTTGTTGCCGCTGTCACTGCTGTCGCCAATGCCGTAGCCGCCGTTGCTGTCGCACCTGCTGACGTCCAGCATGGAGATTTTTTAAAGGAAAAAGCTACCACATCTGGGTCAAGATTCAGTTCCAACAGAGATGGCAATCGATTCGGGAAAAAGCCACTAACAGAAGGAAAGCACTCCAAGCATCCCACTCGAAGGAGTATAATGGGAAAGCCAGCATCCAACCTGAAGGGTGTGTGTCTTACCTATAAGAAAAGGCATGGGTCTTCCCTGTGTTTTGAAAGGACAGGAGCTTGTTTTAAATGTAGCCAACAAGGCCACCAGTTCAAGGATTGTCCGCATAGGCAGAAGTGACAACAACTATTATTACCACCGCCGCCGATGGATCAGTAGAGAGAATGCGCCACAAGACGAACAATGGGGTACTTGGATTAGGCCTCCAGTTCGAGCAAGGTATCCTATTCCGCCCAACAGGAAGGAGGGAATCGGAAAACCAGCACTGAGAAAGAATGGCATGTGTCATTTGTGTGGGAGATGACATGGTTCAGCCTTGTGTCCCTCTAGGACGGGTGCTTGTTATGAGTGTGGCCAGTAGGGTCACATAGCCAGGAATTGTCCCTGAAGACTAATAGGACCGCAACAGTTACCGCCGCCACCATCGTTGGGTCAGAACCGAGGATTCGCGCCGCAAAATGCACTGCAGGGTGGTTTGAACAGGCTGCCAGCTTAAGGATGATTCGAGTTGTGCACCGATCAGAGGAGGAATGTTTTGTGGGTGACTTTATCAAAGTAGTGTAGCAGAATTTTGGTTAAGTTTAAAGAACCTTAGTTGTTGTAATGCAGCCGTAGAAAGAAGAATCATTAACTAGAGTTGTACTTGACTAGTTTGCTTATGTATGACTCTGATATCATATATAAAAAGGTTTGGCTCGAGGAGCTTTTTGTTGTAACAAATCGTTGTCGTAAGGTGATACAATTTGAGCCATTGACGAATGAAAGTTTCGAATTTATCGAAAATCGAGGAGGACCCTAGATTCCTTTTTAATCTTGCCGCTTAAGGCAACCCGTTTGTTAGACGGGGGTTGTTAAGATTACCCGGTGATTGTCGTGGATACAACAGCAGAGGAGCTGAAGATAGAAGACATTGCAGTGGTGCAAGAGTTCCCAGACGTGTTTCCGAAAGAATTACCAGGTTTGCCGCCAGAGAAAGATAGAATTCGTGATTGAGTTAGCCCCGGGACTGAGCCAATCTCTAAGGCTCCTTACCAGATGGCCTTGTCAGAACTCAAGGATTTGAAGGTGCAGATGCAAGAGTTGTTGAATAAAGGATTTATCCATCTTAGTCGTCACTTTGGGGAGCACCAGTTCTATTCATGAAGAAGAATGATGGTTCATTGCGTTTATGCATCGACTATCGATAACTCAATCAGGTGACGATCAAGAACAAGTATCCGTTATCAAGAATCGATGACTTGTTTGATCAACTTCAAGGAGTGTCGATATTCTCTAAGATCGACTTGAGGATAGGGTATCACCAGCTGAGGATCAGGAAAGAAGACATACCGAAGTTGGCGTTTTGCACTCGATACGGCCATTATGAGTTTACTGTAATGCCGTTTGGTTTAACGAACGCCCCAGCTGCTTTTATGGATTTGATGAACCGTGTGTTCAAGGAGTACCTAGATCAGTTTGTGATTGTTTTCATCAAAGATATCCTGGTGTGCTCTAGAAGTCTAGAGGAACAAGAAGAGTATTTGAGATGGGTACTGCAAACTCTAAGGACTCGTGAGTTGTATACTAGGTTCGGCAGGTGTAAGTTTTGGTTAACTTGTGTTGCTTTTCTAGGCCACGTGATTTTAAGAGAAGGAATCTCCGTGAACCCCACCAAGATAGAAGCAGGGATCAACTGGCCAAGACCGACTACAGTGATAGAGATCAGAAGTTTCTGGGTTTAGCAGGGGTATTATAGACGGTTTGTGGAAGAGTTTTCAGCGTTAGCGTCGTCGTTGACAAGACTGTTGAAAAGGGAAGAAAAGTTTGTGTGGACAAATAAGTGCGTGTGTAGTTTCCAAGAGCTTAAGCAGAAGCTGACCATTCCATCTAGTCTCGGAGGACACAAGTGTTAGGGAAATCCCTTATGATGTTTTGAAGATGACAAAATAAATCAAAGGCTACTAACGTGTTTAATTGTTGAGTAACAAACTATGCAGATGATAGAACATGTAAATGTATTGTTAAAGTCTAAAGACGGCCAGAAGACAGAACGTAACACAAGCCCCAATCATATAATGGCTAGTGATCTAGTTTGGATTCCACATCAAGATTGATTTGATTGATTCAATCTAATTGATTGATGATTGGGTATTGAAGACAAGAATTTTTCTATACGAAGAAGCTCTACTTATGGAAACCAAGATTCTATTTGTATGGGCGATCGGAATCAATATGGGATTCTACTTTTGTCACTCAACGGCTACTAAATCTTCTAGATACAGATCTGTCCAATGGGTAGATTGGAAGACGATCCTCGAGATATTGTCCAACGGCTAGTTTGAAAGTGGAGGAGTATTTAAGGAGATGAAAGACCGATGAACAAGTAAGAGACGGAGCGTAGAATTTATAATTTCAAAGTTTGAGCGATCTTCGATCATACACTTGTCTCTTGTGAGCTTAAACGTTTGTGATTGTGAGAGAAATACCAAAAGAGTGACTTAGTGAGATAGTGTGATCTACTAAGTGTTTGCACTCAAAGTTGTAATCTCTTGTTGATTGCATAGTGGAATCCAGCCAAGAAGGCTATTAGCGTGGGAGAGTGGACGTAGGCTTGGATTAAGCCAAACCACTATAAACCTTGTGTTCTTATTCTCTTCCCTGAATCTCTTTATTTTGTTCGTACTTCTATTTAACTGCTAAAGTCTGATCTTGCTCAAAATCTGCTGCTCTTAAGACTCAGTTTCAAAAGTTTGTTGTTATTCAGACTCAGGTTAAAAGTAAAGGTTTTCACTGTATTTTGCAGAATCTGTTTTTACACCTATTCACCCCCTCCAGGTGCTCATACTAGCATTCACAATTGGTATCAGAGCCAAGTGCTCGGTTTATAGAAGTGTTTTTTTTTTTTTTTTTTTTTACTTTTGAGCTAAAGATCTTCTATGGCTAATATCTTGGCACCAAAACTTATGGAGGGACAAAGCAACACAAGGCCACCATATTTTGATGGAAAGGAATATGACGTGTGGAAGAACAAAATGAATGCATTTGTAAGATCCAAAGATCCCTTGCAATGGGATGTTGTGGAAAAGGGAATCAATCCCACGGTTGCATCTACATCAAATAAGAATGGCAAAGACAAAGAAACAAAACCCCCTGCTCCTATGTCTCAGATGGAGATGTCCAAAAGAGAAGCGCTTGATGCAAAAGCTATTTATTCTTTATATTATGCATTGTCTCCTGCTGAATATAACATAATCTCTTCATGTGAAACAACAAAAGAAGTTTGGGATAGATTTCATGTTACATATGAAGGGACTGATCGTGTAAAAGAGAAAAAAGTAAAGTTTTACTCTGTACTTTGCAAAAGTTTGTTTTTGCACCTATTCACCCCCTTTAGGTGCTCATACTAACATTCACAAGAAGATCTACAGTGATGCGTCGTTTGGAGGACTAGATTGCGTGTTGATGCAACATGGTAGGATTGTTGCATATGTGTCCCATCAGTTGAAACCTCACGAGTTGAATTATCCAACGCATGACTTAGAACTCGTAGCGATCATCTTTACCCTGAATATTTGGAGGCATTATCTGTGTGGAGAAAGATTTCAGATCTTCACCGACCATCAAAGTCTCAAGTACTTATTCTCTCAGAAGGAGTTGAATATGAGACAGCATCGATGGATGGAACTCCTGAAGGACTATGACTGTAAGATTTTATACCACCCCGGAAAGGTGAACAAGGTCACTGATGCGCTGAGTAGGAAGTCTTCAGTTGCGTAGATGGTACTCAAAGAATGGAGTTTACTTGAGAGAGCACGAGATTCGGGTTTCAAATTTGAGGTAGGCCACCTTTCGAATCTTATGGCTACCCTCAGAATTGAGCCGGAAGTACAGATCAGAATCAGAACGCTTCAATCGTCAGATCCAGAGATTTAGAAAATCATGCAAGCAGATGCAAAAAAGAGAGAACCTGACTTTCAGATTTCTGATGATGGAATATTAAGGTTCCGAGGACGATTCTGTGTACCTGACGATGCAGCACTTAAGGAGGAGATCTTGTCAGAAGCTCATCGTAGCAATTTCAGCATTCATCTTGGTAGTAAGAAGATGTGTCAGAATCTGCGTCAACATTATTGGTGGTCTGGTATGAAAGCGGACATCGCCAAGCATGTCGCCAAGTGTTTGACGTGTCAGCAAGTGAAAGCACAACACTGCAAGCCGGGAGGACTTCTACGACCTCTCGAGATCTCAGAGTGGAGATGGGAGCACCTCACGATGGACTTCGTGACTGGACTACCAAGTTTGTGGAAATTGAAAGGAATAACTTCTTCTCGTTAAGTTTGTTGACAACATCAGCTACCAGCAGAGTTTTCAGATGGCACCTTTTAAAGTTGTTTGGCAGAGTGTGCAGAACGTCAGTTTGTCAAGATGAGATTAGAGTTCGGAAATCGCAGGTCCAGAGTTGATTCAACAATCAGTGATTCAGTTGCAGTTATTAGAGACAAAGTGAAGATCACTCGGAGGTGTCAGAAAAGTTACGCTGATAAGCGTGGAAGGCCATTGGAATTCCAAGTTGGTGAGCACGTCTTTATGAAGGTGTCACTAATGAGGGGTACTTTACCGTTTGGCAAAAAGGGGAAGCTGAGTCCAAGGTATGTAGGTCCCTTTAAAATTTTGGAAAGAATAGGGACTTTAGCATATCGTCTTGCACTACCACTGAGGTTGGCGCAAGTATATGATGTCTTTCACGTGTCGATGTTTAAAAATTATGAACTTGATCCGACACACGTTCTAAATTTTGAAGAATTAGACGTGGATGGCAGGGTGTCGTACGTTGAAAGCTCGGTTCAGATTGTGGATCGCAAGGAGCAGGTTCTGCGCACCAAAACCATCCCATTGGTCAAAGTGGTCTGGCAACCCCACGGCACTAAAGGAGCAACTCGGGAAACTGAAGAATCGATGAGACAACTGTACCCCCGCCTTTTTGCTTAAAGATTTGTAACGGTTTAAATTTCGAGGACGAAATTTTTATAAGAGGGGAAGAGTTGTGACATCCCGATTTTCCAATTCTATTTTCAATAAAATGAGACAGGCATTTCATCTACATATGTATAGTTCTTTTCTCTGAGTTGGCCACTCACGAGAAGACTAGTCTATCAGGTGAAGCCGTTAAGGGATTCTAATGCATCAGACTCGAGAATTTGACCAGGAAGTGACCTTTCGACCGAGCAAATCTGCAATGGTAAGTACGGCACAGTTAAAAATCGATTAGAGACCAGAGATAGGTCAACTCGATAAAAGCATGTGTTCAAGTGTGGGTGATTCCACTAGATTGCACAATTCTTGTGGATCGGTACTGGACCGACTTTTCTGTCGTTTTGGTACCCTGTGTCCGTATTTGAAACCTTGAGATTACCCCGACAACCGAGAGTCGCCAATGTGTCGAAGATGTATATTGTGGCTTGAAAATGATCAACCACAAGTTAAATGCATGAAAATTTCCTAAAAGCTACCTGGTAGATTAGGACGCGCTAGTATCGTGCCAGAGTGAAATTAACCGTGAAATTGAAATCGAATTCAGAAATTGAAAGGCCTGTTGTGTCACAAATCATTTTAGGAACTTCGACTCATCTTCAGAAGATTTTTCATGCAAATCGAGTTTTTTGGCGGAAAATCAAAGTATGGTTAATTTGGTTCGGGAAAATTAGTAGGCCCGCTTTTGGTCGTACTTTTGGGATCCAAGATGGTTCTATGGCCAAGTAAAAATGTGAATTGAAGTGTGGTGACAGTGGATTAATTTATGGACTTTAATTTGGCTTCATTGGAAGATGATTGAATGAAATTTAAAGATTTGAGGTACAAACTTTCAAAATTCGTATGCCATGGTGGAGGAGACAAATTGGACCTATTGGAAGGTTATTGGGAAGATTTGAGTGAGTGGAAAGTGAGGTCATGTGAGGTCATGGTGGGGCTAAAGAGGAGGGGGTTGTGACAAGTGTTGAGTGCCCATTGGCTCTCAAAAAGTGGGGATTTCACTTCAATCTCCATCTTCTTCCTTGAGAATCGGGAGAGAGAGAGAGAAGTTGAGCTAAAGACCAGTGACCGGAGCTCCTTCATCTAGCCGCTCACATGCCCGCTGGTGGTCACTCCTTCGTCGTCGCCGCTCCGTTCATCCGTGCGCACGTTGCTCCGCTCGCCAAGCTGCCGGTTTCGTGTGGTCTCGCCATTCTCCGAAGCTCCCTTGACGCCGTCGAAGCCGTGCCATCGCCGTTTGGTCCCTGGAGCAGCTGAGGCCGCTGTCGCTCGCCGAAGCGCACTCACTTGCATGAGTTGCTCTAGCCGTGAGTCCCTGCTGCTCCGCCTTCGTCCACCGTCCAGTGTCGTCATCTGTTCGTCCAGGCCGCGTCTCAGCCTCTCTGCCATCGCCTGAGCCGTCGTGGTGGTTGTCCAACTCATCGGAGAGCCACCACGAGCCGGCCGAGGTCAACTCATTGCCGGTGCCTCTTCTCCTTCACCCACGCGCTCGATCGCTCGCGCTTTGCTCAGTTGCTGCTCTTCGGCCAAAACGTTGACGTGGCGATTTTCCAGCGAAGCAAGTGTAAAACGGTATCGTTTTAGTGTTGACGTAGTAAAAAAATTAAAAATTAAAAATTAAAAATTAAATTTAAATTTAAATTAAATTTATTTAAAAAATTTTAAAATAAAAATTTTTAATATTAAAAAATTAAAAAAAAAGGAAAAGAGGGGAGGCGGCTGAGGTCTTTTCCTTTATTTAAATTTTTTAAAATTTTTAAAATTTTTAAAATTTTTTAATATTAAATTTTTTTATTTTTAAATATTTTAAATAAATTTAAATTTAAATTTAATTTAATTAATTTTGTATTATTTTTTTACCACGTCAACACCAAAATGACACCGTTTTTGCATTATTTGGCCATGTCAGCGTGCAAAACAGCATCGTTTTGCACTTACTTTGCCGGAAATTGCACACATCAGCATTTTGGCCGAATTTTGGCCGGAGTGGCACTTAAGTGATCCATTTCTCTTCGAAATGTGGCACTTAAGTGGCACTTTCGTAACTTTTGGCACTTAAGTATCCCTTTGTGCCAAGTTATGGCATAATCATCATCACTTTCTTCACACTCAGTATCACTCCAAGTTTCTGCTTTAAGTGCTTTTCGATATTTCTCAGCGTTTCCTTTCTTTCTCTTCAGCAGAGGACAGTTGGGTCTGATGTATCCCTTTTTCTTGCATTCAAAGCAGATTACATCCTTGTTGGATTCATCATCCTCAGCTGATTTATTTTGTAGCTTTTGATAACTTTGTTTCTTCGGATTGAATCTTCTTCCTTTTCTATTTAGCTTTCTGAATCTTCTTATCATGAGAGCAAGCTCTTCATCGTCCATATTATCTTCAGAATCTGTGACATCAGAACCATCATTAGATTTCAACGCAATAGATTTCTTACCTTTGGGATCTTCATTTTCGTTGATTTGCTCCACTTCATAAGATTGAAGAATGCCAACCAATTCGTCAACAGATAGTGGCATGATCCTTTGTGTCTCCCTTTATTGAAGTATTTATGTGATTCCAATTTTTGGAAAGTCCACGCAGTAACTTGTTAACCTTCATGGGTTCAGAAATTGGTTGACCTTGATATTCAAGACCATTCACGATTTCTGTAAAATGACTAAACATGTCAGTGATAGATTCTCCTGGTTTTACCTTGAATGCTTTATAATGACCAAGCAGAATATTGATTCTGGTTTCTTTCACTCGATCGGTTCCTTCATAGGTTATGTACAATCTATCCCAGACTTCTTTAGCTGTTTCACAAGAAGATATTCTGTTATATTCAGTAGGAGATAATGCACAATATAAGGAATAAATTACTTTTGCATCAAGAGTTTGTCTCTTGGTTATCTCTTCTTGAGTCATTTCACTGGACTCAACAGCTTCTTTTCCTCTTTCTAAGACTGTTGCAGCTTTAGGAATGATTCCTTTGTCTACCACGTCCCATTCCAGAGGATCCTTTGATCTTAGGAATGCCTTCATATTATTTTTCTATATGCTATAATCATTTCCATCAAAATATGGCGGTCTAATGTTGCTTTTCCCTTCAACTAAACCTGAAGCCAACATACTAGCCATGGATATTTAACTCTGAAGTAAAAAAACTTCAACTTAAATGAGTACACAAGCTCTGATACCAATTGTGACAGCTAGTACTGTGGCATCCCAAAATTCATGGCAACCTCTAGTTACATTAAAGTCTATGAATAGGTAATGGAAGTACCGTTAAGTTATTTTATAGCCATTTAATCCATAATTTGCAATAAGAATTATGGCCAAGCTTTTAATGGATAATTATTTCATAGGAAAGAAAATCCTATCATTGGCCATGTGTTTTATAAATTGGAATTTATGGATTTATGATTTCAAGTTTTATGGCCATATGAAATCGTAATTTAGTATTTATATAAGTGGGGATTTAAGGTAAATTATTAAAAGTAAAATGGACTTATTTAAGAAAATTTTGGGCCCTTAAAACTTGGACTTTAGGCCCAAGTGAGATGGGCCTAAAGTGGGCCATAAGCCCGGCCCATGTAGACGCATGGAGGGGGAGGAGGAGGAGCCGCATGGCCTCCAAGTGTCTTCGGCAAAGGAGACACTTGTCTCCTTCTTAGGGACAAGTGTCCCCCATGCAAAATAAGAATGCATGCAATATATATCCAACCAAAAAGGAAGAGAGAGAGGGAGTAGCTGATGGTGGGGGGCTGTCGTCCAAGAGAGTTGCGAGAGAGAGAGAGAGAGAGAGAGATAGAAAGGGTCGCCGAGAGGGAGAGAGGAACCGAGGAAGAAGGAGCAGTCGCCGCCCATTCGCCGTCTGTGTGCCGTCGTCCACTTAATCTTAGAGGCAAGTTGGGATTGATTTCCACTCTTGCATGTGTGTCTTGTATGTACGATTTGTTAGTGGTAGATTTCGGATGCTAGGGTAGGCAAAACCGAAGCAAGAATGTGATTTGTTCTTGAATATGCTTGCTGATTTCGCGTGAACCACCCGACCCAGAATCATGTGGAGGCTTGCATGCGTGTTTCGAGTTGGATTTTGACTTTTATTCCTTCATGAAAGTTGTAGCCAACATCTTAAAATACAACATAATAAAATTTGGGACAAAATGGTGGAGATTTAAGGGGTCAAACCCTCTTCCTACGGAGACACTAGATCTGGAACTGCTTTACTGACCTTTTGGTAGTTTTGAGGGTTGCATGTTGCTTTTTACCGAGAATTTCTCTTCTACTTCTTCATGAAACTTGTAGAGAACATCTTAAAGACTAACATACTCAAATTTGAAGTAAAATGAGCAAGTGTAGCCTAGTGAATCAACTTACTCTTGAAGACTGTAAATCTGGAAACACGGTACTGGACACCCGAGACTTCTTGGACTCATATGGTGACTATTCTTTGGAAATTTGACTTAGATCCCCTAATGAAAGTTGTAGGAGACCTCGTGATGTAAAACATATCCAAATTTCAGAGAAAACGAAGAAGAATAAGCGGGTGAAAACTCGATATTTCGGAGATGGCTACACTGGACGTTTCGGTGCTAGAATCAGAAGCTTCGGATGACTATAGAAAATTATATAGAACGAATCTGGCCTAGATGTCTTCATGAAAAATCTTATTTAGTGTCTTAACTATAACCTGGTAAAATTTCATAATTTTCGGAGGTTATTCGGGTATTTTAATCGAATTATTTCAAAAACTGCGCAATCTGTTTCTATCCGAAATTGCATGCTGTATTTGTGTGGATTATATCTTCTTGTGTGAAACTCTTTAGGGCATGTGTTCTCCACGAAATTGATATCTTGTTGTCTTGTCTATCTCATGTCCTGATTTCATGATTTTTGAGAATCATATGGATATTTAATTTAAATATTTTCTAAAATGGTACAAGCTGGAATTTAGTAAATTTCAAAAAGGCATGATAAATGGACTATTTTAAATTATTTGGACTCCATGAATTGTATGGGTATGAATGATTGTGCCTTGCTACATGTATGATGATGATTGGAGATGTATGTATGAATCAGAGGATGAAAATGATCTTGATTGCCATCACATCACATGCCATGTTACAATTGAACTATAATTGAAGATGTGAATTGAGATAAGTGAGAAGGCCGTCGGAAGTGTGAGCCGACGATTCCCCGGGAGTGTCGGGATGCCCGGTGGTATACGGTACATAATTCCAGGGGAGGCCTGGTGGTATGTCGGTACGTAATTCCGGAGGGCAGGGGAAACCATTTTCATGGCGAGCCCCGGAGATTCCCCGGGAGTGTCGAGATGCTCGGTGGTATACGGTACGTAATTCCAAGGGAGGCTTGGTGGTATGTCGGTACGTAATTCCGGAAGCCTAACAGGTATTGTGCCGGGGGATACCTCGCGATGCTAGATGGGATGCGAGATGCCTGGCTAGAAGGGTAAAGGCCGGATGCCCGGTGGCCTAGTGGCGTAATTCCGGAGGGTCCTCGTGATGCTAGTTGGGATGCGAGATGCCCGGAATGTGGGGGTGCCGGATGCCCGGTTGTATCTTGGATACATGCCTGGAGGGTTCTCGCAATGCCAGGATTGGGCGCGAGTGATGAATGTGGGATGCAAACATTGGTCCCGGTAAAGAGAAATGTGGCGGTCCAATATGAAAAGAGGAAATTGAGAAATTGAAATTGAAATATGCATGATGATATATGCATGACATGATGATGAGTGCATGGATGCATGGTAATGATGATGGCACATGTGATATGATGATGATATGTGCATGGATGCATGGTAATGATGATGACACATGTGATATGATGATGATATGTGCATGGATGCATGGTAATGATGATGGCACATGTGAAATGATGATGATATGTGCATGGATGCATGGTAATGATGATGGCACATGTGATATGATGATGATATGTGCATGGATGCATGGTAATGATGATGGCACATGTGATATGATGATGATATGTGCATGGATGCATGGTAATGATGATGGCACATGTGATATGATGATGATATGTGCATGGATGCATGGTAATGATGATGGCATATGTGATATAATGATGATGAGTGCATGGTAATGATGATGGTACATGTAACATGATGATGGTAAGTATATGACATGATGGTAATGACTATATGATGATGTATGAACATGAGGTATGATGACATGTGCATGATATCAAGGTAAATTGTGCATGGATGCTTTAATGACATGTAATGCTATGATTGTGATGATTGTGTGGCATGATGCATTGAGCGGTGTATTAGTCCTTTACCTGCTGAGTGGCTGTACTCATCCCTTCGGGGACCAACATTTCAGATTAGTAGATGAATTGAGCGGTTGGATATGACCGCGAGGAGGAGGATAGCAAAGGAGGGAACTTTTGGACGCCGACACTGGTTGATGGACCTTAAGCATACGATTGTGGGAGGAGATGTCGGTCATCTTTTGAAGTATAGCCGAGTATAGAAGACTGCGGCATTTTGATGTACCGATGAATGATGTCCATTTGGTTTAAGTAATTAAAAGTGTGCGGCTTTTGCCTATAAATGTTTAGTTGGTGTGCATCGTTTTCTGAATATAGGGAAGGGAGTTGTTGGATGTGCTTCCGTATATAAATTGCGCAAGGGACCAATGAAAAAAAAAAATGTAAACCCCCAGGTTGTATGGACCCGCTGCGATTGAAATGGTATCAGAGTGACATGTTATTAGGAAAAGTGAATGGTAAGCGAACTGTGGTGACCCTAATCGGATCGGGGGCTATCGAGGGGTGCCACAAGTACGAGCACCTAGAGGGGGTGAATAGGTGCGAAAACAAATTTTCGCAATGTAAAGAAAATGATTTCGCTTTTAAACAAATTCTGTTTAATAATAGATTATGAAAAGGAAATTAGACTCTAATAATCAAACAGAGTTACGATCAAAGTAAAGAGCTTAGGGAAGAGAATAAGAATACAAAGTTTATAGTGGTTCGGTTTGTCCAAGCCTAAGTCCACTCTTTCGCACTAACAGCCCACCTGTTGGATTTCACTAAGAATCAAAAGAGTTGTTACAGTATTGCTCTTCCTTGATTTCACAGTGTAGAGACTCTGCTACACTTCCTCAAGGTCTCACAGAAGTATAAACGCTCTTTTGAGTATGAGTTTTCGCTCTACAATTGAATTGACAAAGAACAAGGAGCTTCAAACTTAGGAATTTATCTATCGCGCACACACTCAAATAACTGGAATATCTTCCTTATATACTCCTCCATGCCTTCATACCCGTTGGCACTTACCAAAGGAGTTCTTCCAATCTACCCGTTGGACAGAATCAATTAGGGAGATTTCAAGTTATTTAAGGAATATGACGATAGCCCACAAATCCTGCTCGCCCGTACAATCAGGATCTAGGTTTTCATAAGTAGAACCTTCCAAAAATGCTTTTTCGCCAATCAACGGATCTAAATTATCCAAATCAAAACGAATAACAAATTCCAAGATGCTATTTCTAGCCGAGAGATCTTCTTCAGTAGATAGAATCAAATACTTAACAAGATACTCAGTTCTGGATAAGTCTTCCTCGACAGTTTAGAAACTGTCAATGATGATAGACTTTGAATCTTGAGTCTGACGGTTCAGTAATCTTCAGACTTTGACTAAAGAGTCTGCAAGTCTTCAGACTAAACTGATGGAAACGTTTTGTCATCTTCAAAATACGCAAGGAAGTTTCTCCAACACGTTGTATATTAAATGAATATTTTTATTTTTAATTAATTTGATTCAAATTCATAAATAATTAAATAATTAAAAAGGCCTACAATGAATTTACACTAATAATATTAATAAATCATTTAATTGGAAATTCGAAAGATATATTCATAGTTAATGTGTATTCATATTTGGAAACATGTTTTTAACTTTAAAGTCTATTGCTGAACTTAAAGAGATCATGCAGACTCTTCCTCCTTTACAAATCTCATCAAATGGAAAGAGAATTCTCCAGACTAATGACAGTGATGACTGGGCAGCTTTCCTATTCGAAGAAATTGATGGTAAGAGACACCTATGTGCCTACAAATGTGAAAAAATTTTCCCAGGCTGAAATGCATTATCACTTCACTTTCAAATAAATCTTGGTGGTGAAAAATGGAATAAAAAAGTTTGAATTCCATCTCATCGGCCATCACTTCCTAGTAGAACTAGACATGGCATCCTTTCCTCAAATGACCAAGTTAAAATAGAAGCAGATTCTAAATTCTCAGTTGCTTCAATAGGCTGAATGGTTTTCAAAATACTTTTTTGAAACCAAACATATTGTTGGGAAGAAGAATGTACTAGTTGACTTCTTGTCAAGATCAAAGGCACCAGCAAAAATCAACATATACATTATGAGGCATGCCTTCCATACTCTTCATCACAATGAAAAGTATAAAATTGAAAGAATACGAGATTGGCCATGCTGGCAATACCCCTAGGAGATTGTTGAACAAGTCTAGAATGACAGCCTCACTGAAAACATGGAAAACCTCATGTGACAATGCCACACAGATCTATTTAGACTCCATGGACGTTCAATTCTTTATCCTTTTGGATTAAATTCGGACTATCCGTTTATACATCCTTTAATCTGGAAGGAAGAAGACTTCCCTGATTAGTTGCGATGGTTGTTATGGTATTTAACTAATAAGTACTTATAGCTATTGAAATTCCAACCAGAAGATTTATTGCCAACCTCACCAGGATATTTGGACTCGATCGCAACAATAAAAAGGAAAGTGACAAAAATCCCTTAGCTTTCCTCAATTGATTTTATCCTCGTACTCATTGGAGGCAGCTTTTACAGCAAGAACTGAGAACCATCCAACCAAACCCTGAGGTCCACACCATTCTATTCTTCCGATGTCCATGGGCTTTTGTAAAAAACAATGGTAGCATCACGGATGCTCCACAAATTAAGGTACCACATCCTATAAACCCCAGCCACACCTTACAGAAGTTCGGATTTACAAATCTTTCCCAAGACCTGTTGGTTGCTGTGAACACCAATACCGAGAACTCCAAAGAGTCTTGTGCTAGGAAAATAAAACCATTCCTGAAGATGTATAGAACTATAATGTACCCACTGCATGTGATCATTATAGTCTCACACCAAAAGCCAAGGAAGCACTCAAGGAATTCAGACAAGTTGCATCATTATAGGAACACGAAATGACAGACACAGATGACCTTGCACAGTCCTCTAAAGGCCCCTATGCACAATGGGGAGGTCTTATTTCCCAAGACCCCTATAATCAAGGACCTTTGTCCTTATCTCTAGGCATGGACACATCCTACTATGCTCAGCCATCCAATTGGCCTCAGCAAACATTCTTGCCGACACTACAGGCTCCTCCCAGAATCAAGAAGAAGTATCCTCATCAAACCAAATTCTCTCACTAGATTCACTTGTAGGACTTGAGCAAAAATATGAAGAGCATCTTCTGGCAATGCATAGTTTTGATGATTCAGACTATGACTACAATGCTCGTGATGGACGAGACTAGTGACTGTAGCAGACCATTGTAGCAAGTCACTGTAGCATTACTATAGCAGTAGGCTAGGGAAATCACTGTTCACTATTTATATTACTGTTCACTGTGATGGAGGTGGGCCTTTGACTTTTGGGCCCACACATATAAAAGGTATGTGGAGCTCTATGTAGAAGTGAGAAGCCGCCAGAGAAAGAAAAAGGAGCCGCAAGCCGCACAAGTCAAGCTGATGAGAGCCGTGCGCGTTTTTGTTTCGAGCTTGAACGCGCAGTAATTTTTGTGCCATGAGTTTATGTCCAAGTAAGTTGTTTATTTATAAACACTTTGGGTTTGGGGTTAAATCTAGGTATGGGAAACACTCGAGCGTGTGAGCAATTGTAAAGTATGATTCTCGGATTATAGTGGATTATTTGCTGTTGGCTCTCCCCGTGGATGTAGGTACCGATATTCGGACCAAACCACGTAAATTTCGGGTGTCTTTATTATTTCTCATTTATTTCTCTGGCGATTTTGCGTTGACGTAAATTGCAAAATCCTATCGTTTCAACATATTGAACATTATATACTTTTTATTTTATTTTGTAATTCTTTGAAATCCAAAACGTTTTTCTTTGTCTACGTAGTTTCAAAGAAAAAACAAAGAAGAAGCAAAAGTTGCTAGGAATAGGCCTTCATGCGTTTCATTTTATTTTAGGTTAATATCCTGAAAAACTCCAAACCGGTATATCGTGACGAATTTACCCCAAATTAATTTTTGACCACCAAAAACTCAAAACCGGTACATTTATGATAAATTTACCCCAAATGATCATAACAAATCATAAACTAATATATTTGCGATAAATTTACTTTAAATTAATTTTATTTTACTACTAAAAACCCAAAACTGGTATACTGGTTACAAATATACTCTCCATTAAATTAGACTAACACCACAAAATACCATAAAAGTGGTACAATTATGACAAATGGAGAATAAAATCTCAAATTGATAAATCGATCAATTGTCAAGTCTTATCCAATTTTATAATTTGATAGTAAAATTTAAAAGAAACTAATAAATGATATACTAGTTGGGTAAATTTAAAAGAAACTAATAAATGATATCTGTGACAAATTTACCCAAAATTAATTTTTTGACCACCAAAAACTCAAAACCAGTACATTTATAATAAATTTACCCCAAATGATCATAACATAAATCATAAACTAATATATTTGCGATAAATTTACTTTAAATTAATTTTATTTTACTACTAAAAACCCAAAACTGGTATATTGGTTACAAATATACTCTCCATTAAATTAGACTAACACCACAAAATACCATAAAAGTGGTACAATTATGACAAATGGAGAATAAAATCTCAAATTGATAAATCGATCAATTGTCAAGTCTTATCCAATTTTATAATTTGATAGTAAAATTTAAAAGAAACTAATAAATGATATACTAGTTGGATAAATTTGTCAAAAGTGTATCAATTTAGAATTTTTGGTGGTTAAAAAATTAATTTAATATAAATTTATCATAAGTGTATCAATTTAAAAATTTTCAGAATATTAACTCTTTTACTTTAATAGATTTAGGTCTTTAAATGTCGACTTGTTATTGACTGGCCGACCTTGAAGACCTCTCCTACGCAAGCAACCTTTGGTCTTCTTTGTTTATTAACTCGAGCTTTTTGTTTTTGAAGATGTATTTGTCACATTTGCAATTATTTATTTTACTTTTATTTGTTAAATTAATGTCTCGAGTTTGAATTCGGATGACAATTTGTTAAATCGAATTTTATTGATAAAGATTTCCCAAGTAGAAGAAATAAAAAGAAGATACGAATTTCTTCTTTTCTGCGGAAGCTTGCCAAAGGTTGTTATCCAGGCAGGGCCCAAAAGTCAAGACCTTGACTTTTGGGCACACGCACACACACACAATATTCACGCCTAAGTTTCCTTTTTTGCCGATGGAAACTAAAGGGTGGCCTCTGCAGTTGAAACGAAAGGAGGTGGGCCTTTGACTTTTGGGCCCACACATATAAAATGGATGTGGAGCTCTACGTAGAAGTGACAAGCCGCCAGAGAAAGAAAAAGGAGCCACAAGCCACACAAGTCAAGCTGATGAGAGCCGTGCGCGTTTTTGTTTCGAGCTTGAACGTGCGGTAATTTTTGTTCCATGAGTTTATGTCCAAGTGAGTTGTTTATTTATAAATACTTTGGGTTTGGGGTTAAATCTAGGTGTGGGAAACACTCGAGCGTGTGAGCGATTGTAAACTCTGATTCTCATATTATAGTGGATTATTTGCTGTTAGCTCTCCCCGTGGACGTAGGTACCAATATTCGGACGAAACCACGTAAATTTCTGGTGTTCTTATTATTTTTCATTTATTTCTCTGGCGATTTCGCATTGACGATTTCACATTGACGTAAATTGCAAATCCTGTCGTTTCCACGAACTATATTTCAACAATTGGTATCAGAGCTTGGTTGGGATCAGATTTCTTGATTGTGATTTGGAGTTTTTGCTTGTCTAATTATTATCTGAAAATTTTGTTACTGCAATTATGTCTGAGAGGAAATCTGAAATTGAAAAATTTAACGGGAGCAACAACTTTGTATTATGGAGCATCAAGATGCGGGCATTATTGACAACCTAAGGTTTGGCCAAGGCGTTGTATGGTGAAGATGAGTTGCCTATTATAATGAAAGCCTCAGAGAGAGTAGAGCTAATGGAAAGAGCAAAAAGCACAATTGTGTTAACTTTGTCGGATGATGTCTTAATAGAGGTTGCTGAGGAGAAGGATGTCACAGCATTATGGGCAAAAATTCAAGCACTCTATGTGAAAAAAAGGTTTGAACAATCGCTTATACATGTTGAAGAATATGTTTCAATTTAGATATACTGAAGGTACATCTATTAGAACCCACCTAGATGAATTTAATAAACTCATGATGGATCTAAAGAACGTCGGTAAGATACTTGATGATGAAGAACAAGGCATGATGTTGTTAGCTTCTTTACCAGAGTTATGGCAGTACTTTACTGATTCACTATTGCATTGTGTACTACAATTACCTCAGAAGAGGTAAAGTTTGCCTTATTTTCTAAGGAGTGGCAGAGAAAGTTGTGAGATTACGATCTGGCGCAAGGAGTAGCGCAAGCACTTACGATTTGAGGTAGAGAACAACATCGAGGGCTTAGTAGCAGCAGAGGTAAAAGCATATCGAAATCACACCATAGAAAGTCCAAGGGATGCATGAAGTGCTTTGAGTGTTATGAGGAGGGGCACATTAGGAGAGATTGTCCAAAGCGAAAGAATAAAGCTGGTAGGCAAAATGCCACAAGTAATGTGGCAAACGTTACTGAGGGGAGCAATAGTGATGCAGAAGCTGTTTTAAGTGTGACTATTACTTCGTCAGGAGACGAATGGGTGCTAGATTCGAGGTGTTCTTATCATATGACGTCTCATAAGAACTGGTTTACTACTTACCAGACTGCAGATGGTGGTAGAGTTCTTTTAGGGAATGATGCAGTTTGTAAGGCTGTGGGGATAGGGACAATTTGAATTCGGATGCACGATGGGGTGGTGCGCACATTGACAGATGTAAGGCATGTACCGAAGCTCAAGAAGAACCTTATTTCTTTGGGGACACTCGATGACATCGGGTGTGAGTACACCGCTGAAGGTGGAGTACTGAAGATCTCTCGAGGTGCCATGATAGTGATGAAGGGGAAGAAAGTGAATACTCTCTATCATCTATTGGGAGAGACCGTGACCGGAACCGCTGCAATTTTATCAAGTAAGTCAGACTCTAACTTAACTCAATTATGGCATATGCGTTTAGGGCACATGAGTGAGGTGGGTACGACGATGCTGAGTGAAAGGGGGTTGTTGAAGGGTCAAAAGACAGGAAAGCTGGACTTATGTGAGCACTGCATATTTGGAAAGCAGCACCGAGTTAAGTTTACTACAGTTATTCGTTCGACCAAGTGACCAATTGAATATATTCATTCAGACGTCTGGGGCCCGTCTTCGGTTCCTTCGAAAGGAGGTGCCCGATATATGCTGACATTTATCGACGACTCTTCGAGGAATATATGGGTATACTTTCTGAAGCACAAAAATGAAATATTCGATCGGTTCAAAAAATTTAAGGCATTGATTGAGAAGTAGTCATATAAACAAATCAAGTGCTTGAGAACCGATAATGGCATGGAGTTCTGTGATAAAGATTTTACTAAGTTCTGTGAGAAAGAATGTATTGTGAAACACCACACAGTACCTGGGACACCACAACAAAATGGCGTGGTAGAACGGAAGAACAGAACTTTGCTTGAGCGAGCTCAATGCATGCTTTCGCATGTAGGACTTGACAATGAATTTTGGGCCGAAGTAGTAAACATGGCATGTTACATGGTTAATTGATCTCCATCATTTGCTATCGAGTGGAAGACTCCTGAGGAAGTATGGTCGGGGAAACCTGTTGATTACTCCGGATTACGTATATTCAGATGTCCTGCGTATGTTTATGCGAGTGATGGTAAGCTTGAGTCGAGAGCGAAGAAGTGCATATTTCTAGGTTATGCACATGGGGTGAAAGGCTACCGGCTATGGTGCACCGATCCTAGATTATCCGGTTTTCAAATTAGTAGAGATGTAATCTTTAACGAGACTGCAATGCTTCAACAGAGGAGTTCTAAGATATAATCAGCAGAAAAGACAGATTATGGTGTCATTAGTGAGGTGGAGCTTTAGGTGGAGATTCCGGAGACCTTGA
Source organism: Eucalyptus virginea (assembly GCA_014182375.1). Taxonomy (NCBI): domain Eukaryota; kingdom Viridiplantae; phylum Streptophyta; class Magnoliopsida; order Myrtales; family Myrtaceae; genus Eucalyptus; species Eucalyptus virginea. Next base: position 30,063,004 of record CM024524.1, on the reverse strand, counting down.
AGGTAATAGAAGTTGAGACTGCAGATGAAGCTGTAGTTCCTGAAGTCGGTGATAGTGAACAACCAGCAAAGCCGCAACACACTATAGCCGTAGATAGACAGAGAAGGCAAATTAAATCACTGGTACGTTATGGTTATAGGTGATGAGGTGGAGACAGATGAGCCTTCATCTTATTCGGAGGCAATGGCTAGTTCGGAGTCATCGCAGTGGCTAGGGGCTATGAGTGAAGAGATGGAATCACTTCATCAAAATCAGACATGGGAGCTAGTTAAAGTACCCAAGAGCCAAAAGATTGTCGGAAGTAAATGGGTTTTTAAACGGAAAGAGGGCATTCCCGGTGTCGAGGTAGCGAAGAATAAGGCGAGACTTGTGGCGAAGGGATATACACATCGTGAGGGCATTGAGTACAATGAGGTGTTCTCTCCTGTGGTAAGACATACTTCTATTTATGTTTTACTTGCCTTAGTTGCTTCATAGGATCTCGAGTTAGAGTAGTTAGATGTGAAAATTGCGTTTCTTCACGGTGAGTTGGAGGAGTAGATTTACATGAGGCAACTAGAGGGATTTGCTATTCTAGGTATGGAAGATCATGTTTGCTTATTAAATAAATCTTTGTATGGACTGAAACAGTCTCTTAGGCAGTGGTATAAACGTTTTGATGAAATCAGATGGATAGCTGCATTTACTTTAGGAGATTCGAGAATGGTTCTTTGATTTATCTACTCTTATATGTTGATGATATGCTAATAGCAGCTAAGAATATGTTTGATTTTGATGTGCTGAAGAGGTGGTTAAATGCTGAATTTGAGATGAAAGATTTAGGTGCTGCAAAGAAAATTTTGGGTGGAGATTTTACGCGACAGAACTGTAGGAGTTTTACGTCTATCTCAGAAGATGTATATTGAGAAGATCATGGTACGTTTTAATATGTAGTTAGCAAAATCTGTAAGTACACCTTTAGCGAGGTACTTTCAACTTTCAAATAAATTATCACCGCAAACTAAAGAGGAGGAGGAGGAGGAGCATATGTCTCGTGTTAATTATTCTAGTGCCGTGGGTAGTATTATGTATGCTATAGTATGCACTAAGCATGATATTTCACAAGCCGTGAGCATGGTTAGTCGCTATATGAAGGGTCCTGGTAAAGCTCATTGGGAAGCTGTGAAGTGGATCCTCAGATATTTGAAGGGGACAATAGACGTGGGTATAGTGTACCGGAGGGACATCAATGGCAGTGAGACCACTGGTTTTGTGGATTTAGATCACGCTAGTGACTTGGATGGTCACAAATCTTTAGCAAGGTACGTGTTTAAGCTAGCGGGTGGTGTAGTTAGTTGGAAATCGTCCTTATAGGATCACATTGCCTTGTTTTCGACTGAGGCAGAGTACATGGCACTAACTTTTGTAGCGAATGAGGCGATATGGTTACGAAGTTTGCTCTCGGACTTTGGGTTAAAACAGAAAAGTGTGGATATACATTGTGATAACCAATGTGCGATATATTTAGCGTATAATTTAGTTTATCACAAGCGAACGAAACATATCAATATCAAGTACCACTTCATCTGAGATGTCTTAACTAAGGGTAATGTTTCGCTATAGTAAATAACTCGGCAGACATGATGACTAAGTCTATTCCTTTGGGGAAGCTCAAGCTCTACTTGAGCTTTATTGACGTCTATGGAGAGTAAGCGCCTGTTGGGGCATTGAGAGTGCAGCATGGATGATAGGCACTATAACTTGGCTTCAAACATTGAGCCAATGTGGAGAATTGTTAAATTAATATCTCGAGTTTGAATTCGGATGACGGTTTGTTAAACCGAATTTTATTGATAAAGATTTCCCAAGTAGAAGAAATAAATAAATAAAAAAAGATATGAATTTCTTCTTTTTTACGAAAGCTTGCCGAAGGTTGTTATCTAGGCGGGGCCCAAAAGTCAAGACCTTGACTTTTGGGCACACGCACACACACAATATTCACGCCTGAGTTTCCTTTTTCGCCGATGGAAATTAAAGGGTGGCCTCTACACGTGAAACAAAAGGAGGTGGGCCCAAAAGTCAAGACTTTGACTTTTGGGCCCACACATATAAAAGGGATGTGGAGCTCTACGTAGAAGTGAGAAGCCGCCAGAGAAAGAAAAAGGAGCCGCAAGCCACACAAGTCAAGCTAATGAGAGCCGTGTGTGTTTTTGTTTCAAGCTTGAACACGTGGTAATTTTTGTGCCGTGAGTTTATATCCAAGTGAGTTGTTTATTTATAAACACTTTGAGTTTGGGGTTAAATCAAGGTGTGGGAAACACTCGAGCATGTGAACGATTGTAAACTCTGATTCTCCGCTTATAGTTGATTATTTACTGTTGGCTCTCCCCGTGGATGTAGGTACTGATACTCGGACTAAATCACATAAATTTCTAGTGTCCTTATTATTTCTCATTTATTTCTCTAGCGATTTTGCGTTAACGTAAATTGCAAAATCCTGTCGTTTTCACGTATTATATTCCAACATTATTAGAGGGGTAACGCAATAGAGCATACTCTTCCCACACCACAGGTCTTTTTTTCTTTTTCTTTTTTGGTTTCCTCGAGGGATCGTACATTGTATGAGCACATCTAGGATGGAAAATAGGACCTTAGGAGCATCAATTTTTCGTCTTTTTTAACATTTCCCAAAGACATTGGTTGTACCTTTTACTTTAAGTTTCTTCTGATGTAGGACCAAAATGCTCATAAATTAATCACATGGAGCACGAGGGAAGTCGTATACTATTGCGATGCAGTCAAAATAGATCAGCTATGCATGTGATCCTATATAAGCAGTGTCGGACAAAGAGAGCATAGATCTATTCAATTATCAACCAAGAGAGAGAGAGAGAGAGAGAGAGATGGAGATCACGAGCAGTAGTTGCAATAAGAGCAAGATACTCATTTTTGGAGGCACTGGTTACTTCGGCAAACATGTAGTGAGGGCTAGCGCATCATTCGGCCACCCCACCTTCGTATTCGTTCGACCGACCACCCCTCAAATGCCTACCTCCAGTCTACAACTTCGTGGCGAATTTCGATCTCTTGGTGTTACCCTTGTCCAGGTCTCTCACTCTCTGCATAGTGTGATATATCATCATCTGTCTTCTCTTTATGTATGATGAATAATAAGGGGAGAATTAATAAAAAAAAAGTCATAAACCTATTGCAATTGTGCCAATTCAGTCATAATTTTTTTTTGGCCAATTTAGTCCTAAACCTTTTATAATCGTGCCAGTTTAGTCCATCCGGCCAAAATTGGCTGACCGGTGATGACGTGGACACCGATTGTCCAGCGAAAGCTAACATGGCAATTTTTTAATTTTTTTTTTCGATTTTTTAAAATATTTTTTGAATTTTTGAATTCTTTTTTTTTTCCTCTTTCTCCTTCCTCTAGCCGGCGAGGCTCATCCCCGCCGGCCACTAGCGAAGGTGAGCCTTGCCCAATGATGGTGAGGCCGTCGTCGCCAGATCTGGCAAGGCTTGGCCTCGCCCAGCCAAGGCAACGGCCTACCTCGCCAGTGGCTGGCGGGGTTGCTGTCGCCAGATCTGGCGAGGTCGAGCCTCGCCATCCCTGGGCAAGGAGCCTCGCCAGTCACCGGCGAGGTCGACCCTCGCCTTGGATTTGGCGAGGCTTGGCCCCACCCAACCATGGCAAGGGTCGACCTCGCCCGGTGCCGGCGAGCTTGGCTCTTGCCATGGCCGGGTGAGGCCAAGCCTCGCCGGATCCGGCGGAGCCTCGTCGGCCCTCGCCTCTGGCCAGCCAGAAAAAGGAGAAGGTGAAAAAAGGCCTCGCCGGCCCTCGCCTCTGGCCAGCTAGAGAAAGGAGAAGGTGAAAAAAAATTCAAAAATATTTAATATTTTGAAAAAATAAAAAAATATATATATTAAAAAAATTGTCATGTCACTTTCACTTGGATAGCCGTGTCTACGTCAGCACCAATCGGCCAATTTTGGCCGAATGGACTAAATTGGCACAATTGTAAAATGTGTAGGACTGAATTGACACAATTGCAATAGGTTTAAGACTTTTTTGGTAATTCTCCCGAAAAATAAGTCACCCATTTTCAAAGTGTGAGTCTAGGAAAAAACTTGATCAAAGTAGAAACTGTGAATCATGGTAAGTTTTATGGTTTAACATTCAAGCAAGCTGGAAATATTGAACTAAATTCCATGTTGGAGTTGAATTTCTAATTTGAGTAAGTCTGTACTTTGAGTCAGCAAGTCACATAAATAAATACGAAAATCGCATATGAGAGGAGCATCAGGGTGTTTTCTCTATGAATTTTTAGAGTGAGGTTTTTATTTTTTCGTGAGATATTGTGAGATAACACTTGTGGGTTTTGCTAAAAATATAATGTAAGGTTGGGAAAAACTTAAGTGACTCCAACTTTGTAATTTTCCAATTTATAGTTGGATTTCTTTGCTCTCTTGTAAAGTATGTATCAACACTCCAATGGAAAAATTATTAAGAAATTTCTAAATTTACTTTACAATTGCCATTTGAGTCATAAACTTTCAAAGTTGGCTAATGTAATTCTAAACCTTCGACAATTTTTAAATATAGCCTACCCATTCAATTTAGGTTGGAAGTCACTAACATGACGATCCAATTAGCGTCAACTGTCTTATATGGCATGGCCGATGGATAATACAAATGATCTTAAATGTAATGACGTTGTTTTGCAACTTTTCTTAATATTTTCTTTTTTGTCTTTTTTTTTTCCTTTTTTTCCCCATTTCCTTCTCTACTATTCATCTTCTTACCTTTGTTTGTTGCCAAGGACATTGGAAAGATCGTCAAAAAGCTTAGAATTGCATTGGTCAAAGTAGAAAGTTTCAAAGCTGAATTGGGTGCTATGCAACGGATTTAGTAACTTTTGAACAATTTTCCAATATTTCGACCGAATCACCCAAATATCTGGAGTCTTTATCATTTGTAATTAAATTCTCTAATAATTTAATTTTGTTCGTGTTAGTCTTGAATTCTAAGATCCGTTACCTTCCGCAATATTCACAAGATTATCAATTGTATGCAACCTTCTATCGGGCTTTTTCCAATACACGAAGCACGGAATGTTAGGATTGTCGAAACAAAAAATAGTCCTCATACAATTATTCTTCGGACAACAACGAACTTAGCAAAACAATATTGGATTTGTGACGTAAATAATTAATTTGCATAAAAACAGGGAGAATTGGAGGAGCACGAGAAGATGGTATCCGTTCTCAAACAGGTCAATATCGTGATCTCCGTGCTTCCGGTATCCGCTATCTCCGATCAAATCAAAATAATCGATGCCATAATCGCAGCTGGCAACATAGAGGTAAACAGCCTTCTTTTCCTAGCAAGAGATTTCGAGCCGGGCTTAGTTTTCTTCTTGCGTTTTTGTTGTCCTAGAGGTTCCTACCATCCGAGTTCGGGTGCGAAGAGGACAGGATCACCCCACTCCCACCAGTCGAAGCATTACTGGAGAAGAAGAAGAAAATCAGGAGGCTCCTCGAAGCATCTACCATTCCCTACACTTTCGTCTCCGCCAATTGCTACGCCGCGTACTTCATCAATCTTCTGCTTCACCCTCACGACCCACGACCTGACCTCGTTGTCTATGGGACTGGCGAGGCAAAGGGTATTCCTACAATGCTTATCTGCAATCGTATCCTAGGCAGCTAGTAATAACTAATAACTCCTTAGCATTAATACTTCACTGAATCTACGGTACTGTGTTGTCAGCTGTGCTTAATTGGGAGCCAGACATCGCCAAATACACTATCAAAGTGGCAAACGACCCGAGGACACGCAACCGTGTCGTGATTTACCGTCCGCCGGGGAACATAATCTCTCAGAACGAGTTGATCTCGTCGTGGGAAAAGAAAACGGGTCAGAGATTCGAGAAGGTATGCGTGCAGGAGGATGAGCTGATCAAGCTCTCTCAGAGTAAGTGGGGACTTATCATACACTGCATCAGGGTTTCCATCTGAGTTTCAAATTCTTTGATGGCGTGTCGTGGAAAATAACTATTTTAGTTGTGATATGTGCAGGCCTGCCGAGTCCGGATAACATAGCGGTGTCCATCTTGCACTCCGTATTCGTCAAGGGAGATCTGATGAGCTTCGACCTAGACGAGGACGACCTTGAAGCTTCGTGCTTGTATCCCGAAATCGAGTACACCACCATCGACCAGCTCCTCGATATATTCCTCGTAGACCCTCCGGAGCCTGCTCGCGCGGCATTGGAATGATGAGTTGCATTTAAGCTTGCGACTCATTGCACATCGTTTGCGTAATTATGATCATTCCTTGTTTTAGAGCGCTCGAACTCGAATCGCAATCGGTGGGATCATGCAGCAAGATTCATGCTTTATTCATCTGGTTGGGATTTGTAAATCACTGATAGAACTCTGTAATGTAACGAGTCATTCGAATTACATATGTGAAATGAATTTCTAATATAATACAATATTTCATAAGGCTGAGGGCTAGTGAGCCCTCGCCTGGCCAAATTCGATGAGCGTGTCACACGGATAGAAGTTGGGGTTTTTTGTGCCCTATAGTTTAGGGTAAATGTGTTACATGGATAGAAGTTTTGGGGTTTTTTGTGTCACGAAAAAATATTTGGGGTAAATATGTCATGATTGACAAAGTTTGGGGTTTTTCATGTGATAAAAAAAAAAGTTTAGGTAAATTTGTCACTTTGGGACAAGTTTGGGATTTTTGTTGGTTTTTTCCCTTCAAATTATTATACTTACACAAGACAGCATGAAACATCAAAGATGTTAAAAATTAAAATATCCATAGATAGGAAGAAAAGGGTTAATGTCACCAAAACCTCCCAATTGGTACCCATGCCTCATTTACTCCAAACTAATATTTATGTTACAAAAAATCCCAAACTAGTATGCACAGATGTAACATGAATATGTGGTACGGATATATCGATATAAGAGTTATTGTAACACAAAAATTATGTGAATGTGGCACGATGTGTACTGATTCTAGAATTTTTGTGACGAAAAAAATAATTTGAAGTAAACGTGACATTAGTAAAACAATTTGAGGTTTTTGGTACCATTAATCTCAAAAGAAAAAATGCCCACGAGAGGTCATACTTTCAATCGTTTACTAACTTCGTGTGGGCCCGTACTCGATTGAGCAAATGTTGTCCTGCAGCGTAAAACAATCGTCTTCGCAAATTCGGGATTTTCCACACGATCAAAACGATTTGGAGTGCGCATTACAAAAGCCAAGCGCTCTGCCGACGAGTCGCTCACGCAAGTCGTCTTTTCCAAAAGAGTGACGAATCGTTTTTGTTTCCACTTCTGGAAATGACAGTCCATTGGCTCATGCACCTTTAGCTTTTTCCGGTGCCCGGCCCTATTCATCCTCATCTAGTCAAAAAAAGATTTCTTGTACTCTCACATTCTTCTGTTTGGCTTTGGACATTCGGGAGCCTTTGGACTTATGGTTCAACTCAAATGGTATTTGAGCGGATGAATCCCACCGGCACACGTCCTAGGTGGTCGATGATTCCAATGTCTTATTTTATCTCTGCAAAGCTAGGTTAATTACTCAAAAAAATCACAAACCAATTGTACGGCGGCAAATTCAGTTATAAACCCTTTGACTCTTTCTTAATATAGTCCTCCCAGTTAATTTTGGTAAGAAATCGCTCATGTGAATGCCGATCATTCTACATGGCACAGCCAAGGCTGAAATTGACTTTTTTTCAATTTTTTTTTTTAATAATTTCTAAAAGCAGTAATCAGAGGTTCCTTGCTTCAACTCCGACAAGGTTTGAGTGAGCAAGAATAGTTTCGCTGAGTGAGCAAGAATAGTTTACCTGAGTCTAACTTCCCTTACATCTCGCGAATATTTTCCCACATTCTTTTTGGGTCTTCTACTGGAGGGAGGTTGGCAGCGATGTTGGGAGTTATAACGTTCTTGATCCAAGTGCAGACAAAATCGTTGCATTCGTGCCAAAATCATCACATTCGATTGTTGGTCGGGAAGAGCACAGTACTATCGATGAAGTCCTTGGTCTTTGGTTTCGAGGGCTCTCCGGAAATCTCGAACCCAAGCGTTGTAATTGTTGGGTCTAGTGAGTTGCAAGGAGATGAGCCGAAGCTCCAATCCGTCGGCCGTTGAGGTATATAATGGATCGCTAGGCTCCGTACGGTAAGCGGCTGCCGGAATTGCATATGAGTAGAGACCGAGTTGCAGTCCTAGGTAGGGATTTGCCCCTTGACCCATTTGACTTGCCAAGGGTAGCCAACTTGACCCGTCAGGATGAGGTCCGGAATTTGCTTCCTCTCCGAGTGAGCCGCGTTGTCCGCTGGCCCATTGAACTGGAATCCACTATATTCGTAGCCACTAAATTGGAGCTAAAGACCCAGTGTGTTGCACTGAAACAAGAATTCTAACTTGATTCGGAGAGGAGTGTTGGACATCTTGTTGAATTTGGATCTAATCAACTTGATCCAGAGAATTATTGTTGGATGATTCCTCCATCATAGGCAAGTAAGAATGAATTCCCTTTTGGTGTGTCGACTTGTTTTGCAGGATGAAAATGCAACAACAAAAAATTGAAGGACTATCAAGCGCGATTCTGATGGATTTTTGTGGAAGTTAGATCAGAAGCAATGTTGCTCGATACCATGGAAGGAAATGAAGACGATATGTATTTGGAGGAAAATATGATTTTCATTGTATATTCTCTATACAAGTATGCTTGTATTTATAGTACAAAAGAGAATTAAGGAAAGAATAAATATGATTATATTTTCTTATTCTATTTTCGAATATTCATGACCGAACCAATTAGAATTAGAATCAATAATAAAATCAATTCCTTCTCAAACATTTCTTATTCATCTTTATAGAAAGAAAAAAAAAGCTGATTTCCATCTGAAGACGGGTGTTTGACGACAAATATAAGAGACAGAGAATAAAAGGAAAAAGAAAAACGAAAGCCCGTTGACTAAGAAAAATGGAGGTTTTTGGGGCCGGCAGGGCTTTCGACGTGGACGGGGCTGCGTGCAGTGGGCGGACAGTCCGACATGAGGAGGCCGTGCATGTTTTCCGAGAAGGTTTCCGACATAGTGAAAGGTTGACTCCGTTCGTTTCGTGAAAAATCCAATAATTTAAAAAATACATTTTCTAAATAGAATCGTTTGCTTAGCTTAAACTTAAAATGATTAGTCGAATTTATTATTATTATTATTATTATTATTATTATTGGGCAGCAACGTCTAAGTATCTTCGCTGAACATGACGTTCCTTTCCGTCTATTTATGTAAGAGTATCTGGTGTCGATGGCAACTGGGTGGGCCCAGAAAGGAGCGGCCTGGGCCGGCACTCCGGATGGGGGCAATTCCGTCATTTCGGGCGTTGCCCAACGGAAATAATTGTCGCTTTCCTCGTTTATTTGATATTTGAAAAGAGAAACAGTGACGTCAGTTCCTTCCTCTTCACAGTACCCATTCTTCTTTTACTACGGTTTTTTTTTTTTTTAGCAAACTTCTTTTGCTACGGTTACCCTGCAAAAAAATTGCCATTCTCTCTCGCCTCTTTTATCTTCAAATTCTCCATCTTTTCTCCGTTTCGAAGGACAAAGATTTCTCCTTTTCTTCGTTCGTTCGTTCGATCTTGAGAAAAGAGGAGATGTTCGAGGCGCAGGGGTTCGTGGATTTGGGGGGCGAGGGCCACCACCCGGGCCTGGTGGCGGTGGGAGTAGATCCAAAGCACCTCTGGCTTTTCGGGGACGCCAACTCCGCCGCCTCGTCCCCGACCCGCCTCCTAGGTGGCGGCGGGGGCGGCGGCACTAGCAATGTCGACCGCGTCCTCTTCAACAACCTCGTCAAGATCATCCCTCTCGTCCAGTCCCTCATCGTACTCTCCTCCCCTTCTCTCTCTCTCTCTCTATCTCTCTCTCTCTCTCTTTACCTTTCTTGAACTTCTTGCCGCTCGGTTCATCTTCGATCTTGAATTCGGTAGGTTTCTCGGGAGTTCACTCTAGCCGTGAGGCTATATCGCGTGTTTGGATTTTGGATTAATTAACGATCGAGTGCGTGTCTCGAGCAATGCGTGGATTGCTCGTGTTGTTCGTTCTTGATTTGGGGCCAATTAAGCGCGATGTTGGTCATGAATTGAACGTTCTTTCTATTGGATGTAAGCCCTAAAGCTACTATGTAATAGTTACATATTAGGAGTTTCAGTTGTACTATCATTATTATTATTTAATTAATGGCAATGACGTATTCATTCATTTGTCCAATTATGAATGATTCCATAAGATCAGTTGCAACTAGACCTATTCTTGAGACGTCAAGAATATGTGTGACTGGTTCATAGTTAGATTGAATCTTTAAATTGTTTCCGGTCGATGGATTATTGAGTGTATATTAATAATCCTGTTGAGACTGGTGTGTTCTTAATTTCACCATTAAGTATTGGATACTTAAGGGAATGATGAGTCACAAATCATTGGGTATTGTGATGCCTGAGTTAAGAACACAAGTGTTTGTATTAGACAAGTTCACTAAACATGACGCATATGAAACGATTAGCGACATGGAAGCTTTTAGCGTGGTCAATGTCTAATTGTTCATGCTTTGGTCTTGTGTAAATAATCCTTAGACCTGAGGCGTAGTATTAACTTGTGAATTGAACAACTATGGTTCACGGATGCATATAATGCCGGGTCGTTGATCCTTCTTTATACCTGATGATCATAGTTCGTTCAGATACGAAGTTGCACGTGTGCGCAATATGGAATCTGTCTCCTTGTTACATGTAAGGTATAATAATGATATCTTATGCGATCTAATTATGACACTGTATTGAAATCCTCGGCCGGGGTTGTAACTAAAAATAAATTGTTTATGTCTCAAATAAAATGCATGTCAATTAGATTTGTACATATGATCGAATTAATGACTTGACAAATATTACATGGTCTTTATTTGATTGGGACATAGTAAGACAGAGGGATTGAATTACACTGTAGCAAAAACCGACAGGTTCATCATGTTATTAAAATATTCACACTATCTGGGTAGCCATAACATATTGCTAGATGTCAATCATGGCTTGTAGGACCTAAAAGGTTAATTATGACAATTAATTCTTTTGGGAGTACTAATGTGTTAGTACAAGTCTTACTACCAGCTTAGTGATGAACCTAGGGATGTCACACACCATAAATAATTATGATAACATGGAACAAGAGAGAAATATTGTTGGAAATGTGTTTGCAATTATTGCAATCGAATTGTGTCGATTTGAAATTAAATTAAATGAGATTTAATTTAATTTATATTATAATCACGAGCATATTTGCATATGATGCACATACCTGCCCAATGTAAATATATGTTAATGTATTCCTAAATGTACATATAAAGATTATGTTCTTTTTATTTTAAAAGGGATTGATTAATTAATTATTTATTTGTTTAATTAATATATATATATATATATATATATATATATATATATATATATATGCTTCCTGCATGTGCACGAAGCACATGCATGAAACTTGGATGGTCAGCAACCATCCACGAAATCGTGCATGAACAGTCCGCAAGCATCATGCACGACTTCATGCATGAGCGGGGACGATTAGCAACCGTTGCTAATCAATTTATATTTTTATTTTAAAAATTTGTTTTTGCGACACAACAGGTTGTTGAAAAACAGAGAAAAGGGGACATGTGTTTTGTGTTTTTAGAAACACAAGAGAGGGCTGCTGAAATAGAGAGAAACAGGTGTGTTCTTGTGTTTTCGAGATGCGTGAAAGAAAAGCAATTCTCTCTTATTTGGGCCGTGACTAAATACTAAAAGGATATGGAGAATTACTTAACGAAATTGCTAGCACGATCAAAGTGGTGATTATCCAAAAGTTCTCTCTTCCGTTTGACGTCCATTGTTGGTGTGTCTGAACTAGAGGTCCGACGCTTGTGGGACTCGAACTATAGAACATCTGAACCGACTTGTTTAAAGCACGCTTCGAGAGGTAATTCGTTTAATTTCCTTTTTATATTCAGATTTTCGATTAAAACGCACGAACAATGCCTTCGAAGAATCATGTATAAAATATATATTTGTTTTCGCTGCGTTCTTTATGTTAATTTTACTTATACATGATTCATGAAACCCCAACAGTGGTATCAGAGCCAACCTTAGGCATTTTTCGTGCATTTAATTGATTTATAGTTCAAAGATATTTTTGCGTTCTAATGGCCAATTTATTTTTGTTAAGAGAATTGGTTCTCTTGCTCTTATGTGGCCTATAGAGGTTGATTAATTTATATGATAAATTTAATCAACTAAGCAAAAATTAGAACTAAATCAATTTTGAATCAAAAATCCGTAACTTGTTATGCTTTGTGTTTATATTCTGCGAATGATTCGTGATTATAAATTTAAAGTTGACAACGCAACTTCCGTTCGAAATCATGCTCGTGAAATTTGTTTCATCGATATTGATTTCTTGACATGGTTTGTGTTGTTCGGCTTTAAATTTGATTAAATGCAGAATTTTATCTTTGCCTTCCAGAGCTTTAAATTTTGAATTTATGGCTCGCAAGGAAGGTGGTGATCATGGAAAAATCCCTAATTGTTGTGATTGTTGTATGGATGAATGTATGATGATTACAAGTACTCTTTTTGGGGATGTAATTATTAAATGCAGGCTGCGTCCTTCCTTTTATATTTATTTTTATGAAATGTAATTTTAGTGTAGTTTAGTATTTCAATTGTTGATGTAAATGCTATAAGAGAGGAGGAGCCATTGAAGGAGCCATTAAGCCGGTGAGCTCTTTGGGCCCGGTCTTTGAAGAGTTCAAAGATTGAAGAAAAAGTGAAGAGCAGGTCCATATTATTAAAACATTAAAATGGCTAAATGGGTCTTTTTGGCTCGAGACCCATTGAACCATAATTCCATGATCACCACATAGGATAGATGTTTATGTGATATCTATTTATTTATTGTGCTTGTGTTATTATGCATGTTAAATCGGTTAATGTGCAAAGTGAGACCATTAATAACGACAAAAATTCCTTATTAATAATATTAAGTCGAAACGGGTTTCGAACTCATGGCCTTCCATCGTCGTGGTTTGATCCAATATTATTGTGGTTAACCGACTGGCTATGGATACATAGGGGTTAATTACCATTCATAATATTGGACCACTCCATTATGCATGTGATGCTGTGGGGTTGGAGCCAAATGATTTCTAATAACTGTCAGGTGAGGGAATCGTTTGTGCTTTCAATACTTACATGAGACGATGGGCTAGACTTAACTATAATCATGATGTCAATAACTGTTAGGTGAGGCTTTCATGGTCTAGAGGCCGAAGTTATGATTGGGACTCGCATATGATGCGTTGAACAAGTTAGTTCACTCACTAAGTTCATAGGACACTAATAACTGTTACGTGAGGTGGACTTTGGGCTAGTGGGACTCCAATCCCCACTAGTAATTTTTACCCAACAAAGATTACCGCTTCCCATCTTAAGGAGTATGGGATTCGAATATAAATTTAGTGGGAGGATCTATTTCATTTAAAGACTAAAATGACATAGTTATTATGAAAAGTATAATAGCTAACAATTTATTTTCTGCAACATATATATTATTACTCTGAAAAATGGTGACCACAAACCCACTCGCTTCTATACTTGACAAGAATTGTTTGATTGGACCCAATTTCACTGACTAGGTGAGGAATTGGAGAATTGTTCTCAATTCATAAAAAATTGGGTATGTGCTTGATGAAAAGATGCCAACCTCCTTTCTTGAGGGTGGGACCCAAGAGGAGCGTGTCACTTATGATAAGTGACGTGACAATGACTTAAAAGTTAGGTTATATATGCTTGCTTCTATGAATAATGAATTACAAAAGAAGTATGAATCTATGGAAGATGCTGGGTCGATCATTTTGCACTTAAAGGAATACTTTGATGAGAATGGTCGAACCTCTAGACATGAGATATCTAAGGCATTATACTGTATGAGGATGGCTGAAGGATCATTAGTTAATGATCATGCTTTGAAAATGATCTGGCACATTGAAGAATTGGCTAGGCTGAATCTCGTTATGGACAACGAGTTAGCTGTGGATTTGATCCTACAATCTTTACTCGATTCCTTCTCTCGTTGAGTTACATAGCATGTTGGTAGTTTATGAGAAGGAAATGCACGACATGAGACCAAATGTAATGGCTATGGCTAAGGCTTCTTCTTCAAGGGGTAAGACTGTTTTAAAGAAAAAGAAATGGAAGAGGCTTGCCAAACCTGTTGTGCAACCAAAACCCAAGATTGATAAAGGGAAATGTCATTACTGTGGTGTCAGAGGGCACTGGAGGAGGAACTGTAGGAAGTACCTCGCGAGCTTGAAGGTCAAGCCTAAGGACCAACCTTATGAAGGTATGATGTCTATGCTTATTGAAACTAATCTTATGGTTAGTGCTGAATCCAGCTCATGGGTTCTAGATTCTGCTGCAACTTCACATATTTGTATGTCTTTACAGAATTTGGAAACAAGCAGGATGCTAAAGCGAAATAAAATTGTCCTGACATTTGCCAATGGAGCAAGAGATTAGCTATATGGACTTTTCGTTTATGTTTACCTTCTGGACATATATTGGTTTTAAAGAACTGTTTGCATTATAATAATATTGTTAGGAACATCATCTCTATACCTCATCTAGGTAAAGAGAATTATGAATTTTCTTTTGCTGATGATGTATGTTCTATTTATCATAATAGAAGATGTGTTGGTTCTAGCTTATTAACCAATAATCTTTATACCATTACAATGTCTGGTAATGCGATTACCGATGTCAATAAGCAAAATAGAATTGATATAAATGCCATAACTAATAAACGCCCTAAAGACGGTCCAAATAAAAAGTATGTTTGGCATCTCCAATTAGGTCATATTGGAGAAGACAGAATTAACAAGTTGAGTAATGATGGGTACATTGATCCATCAAATTTTGAGTCATACTCAACTTGTGAGGCATGTCTTCTAGGAAAAATGACCAAAGCACCTTTTGTG
The DNA here is from genome assembly GCA_014182375.1 of Eucalyptus virginea. Lineage (NCBI taxonomy): Eukaryota > Viridiplantae > Streptophyta > Magnoliopsida > Myrtales > Myrtaceae > Eucalyptus > Eucalyptus virginea. Next base: position 30,047,912 of record CM024524.1, on the reverse strand, counting down.
GGACAAAGTGCGCGAGCTGCTAACATATTAGGATTAATACATACAGATGTATGTGGACCAATTAATGAAACTACTAGAGGTGGTTATAATTACTTCATTATCTTCATCGATGATCAGTCACGGTATAGTTATTTATACCTCATGAAGTATAAATCTGAATCCTTTGAAAAGTTCAAGGAATTCAAGGCTGAAGTTGAGAAACAAACAGGAAAATGTATTAAGGCTTTTCGATCAGATCAAGGAGGTGAATACCTTAGTACTAAATTCCTTGACTTTCTTAAAGAGAATGTCATTTTATCACAATGGACACCTCCTGGAACTCTAGAACATAATGGTGTATCTGAACGAAGAAATCGTACTTTATTAGATATGGTACGATCTATGATGAGTTACACCGATTTGCCAATATCCATTTGGGAATATGCCCTTGAGACGGCTGTATATATACTCAACAGAATGCCGTCCAAATCTGTTCCAACTACGCCCTATGAGATATGGCATAGTAGGAAACCTAGTCTTAATCATATTAAGATTTGGGGTTGTCCAGCTTTCATGAAAAAGCTGAAAATGGAAAAATTGGAGGCGAGATTTGAACAAGGTCGCTTCATTGGATATCCAAAAGAAAATTTTGGATATTATTTCTATTTTCATTCAGACCAAAGAATTTTGGTGAGCAAGCACGCTTCTTTTTTGAAGAATCAGTTCGTCTAGAAAGGTGGTGCTGGGCGGAAAATAGTCTTATAAGAAGAAAATAATGAAATACCAAACAACCGAGTTCAGATACCAATCTCTGATTTAGTGGGAACTTCTGATACACAACCTCTTAGGAGAAGTGCGAGAACGTCTCGCCCACCTACTCGTTATAGACACCCCGTTGATCATATTGAACCATTATTCATTGTGAATGATAGTGATCAACCTGATGATCCTAAAACCTATGAGGAGGCGATGTCGGACATCGATTCTGGTAATTGGCTAGAAGCCATGAAGTCCGAAATGGATTCAATGTATTCCAATGAAGTTTGGATCTTAATTGACTTGCCTGATGGTATTATACCAATTGGCTATAAATGGATCTTCAAGAGGAAGATGAATGCTGAAGGTCAAATTGGAACTTACAAAGTACGGTTGGTAGCAAAAGGATATCGTCAGAAAGAATGAATTAATTATGACGAAATTTCTCACCTATGGCCATGCTAAAATCCATTCGGATTATGTTGGTTATAGCTGCACACCTTGATTATGAGATATTCCAAATGGATATCAAAACAGCTTTTCTAAATGGTTTTCTCGATGAGGACATATATATGGAATAGCCACGAGGTTTTGAATCCACTAGTGAAAAACGGAAGGTGTGTAAGCTTAAGAGACCCATTTATGGACTCAAACAAGCCTCCAGAAGTTGGAATATCCGTTTTGATGAGGTAGTCAAATCGTTTGGCTTCATCAAAAATTCGGATGAACCTTGTGTATACAAGAAGATCAGTGGCAATGCAATTTCATTTCTAGTTTTGTATGTTAATGATATACTTTTGATTGGAAATGATGTACCAATGATATCATTAATAAAACTATTCTTGTCACGGAAATTCTCCATGAAAAATTTAGGAGAGGCAACCTACATTTTAGGTATCAAGATCTATAGAGATAGATCAAGACGATTGATTGGCCTCTCACAATTTACGTACATAGACAAAGTGTTAACACGTTTTAACATGCAATGTTCCAAAAGAGGATTATTGCCTTTTAGGCAAGGGATCCGTCTTTCTAAGGAGATGTGTCCCAATACTCCTGAAGAAAGAGAGCGGATGGCAAAGATACTATATGCATCCTCTATTGGAAGCATAATGTATGCTATGCTATGTACTAGACCTGATATTGCACATGCTGCAAGTATTACTAACAGATATCAGTTTGATCCAGGAGAAGAGTACTGGATAGCAGTCAAGAATATTCTTAAGTATTTGCGAAGGACTAAGGATCTATTCTTGATATATGGAGAAGGAGAATTTAAAGTTGTAGCTTATACTGATTCCGATTTTCAATCGGATCCTAATGACTATAAGTCCACGTCTGGGTTTGTCTTTATATTCAATGGTGGTGCAGTTAGTTGGAAAAGTTCCAAACAAAGCATAACTGCTAATTCCACCACTAAGGCAGAGTATTTAGCCGCTTCTGAAGCAGTAAAGGAAGCCGTTTGGATGAAGAAGTTTATTTAGGAACTTGGAGTTGTTCCTTTAATTGAGCAACCGATTACATTGTTTTGTGACAACAATGGAGCGATAGCTCAAGCTAAGGAACCCAGGTCTCACCAAAAGTCCAAGCATATTGAGAGACGCTTCCATCTTATCAGAGAAATTGTTGGGAGAGGTGATATCGCCTTGCAAAAAATTGCCTCAGCATAAAACGTGGCAGATCCCTTCACTAAGGCCTTACCTCAGTCTTCTTTTGAAAGACATATTGACAAAATGGGTTTGAGGTACCAAACAAGTTGACTTTAGTGCAAGTAGGAGATTGTTGGATGTATGCCTTAAAGCTACTATGTAATAATTACATATTAGGGGTTTCAGTTGTACTATCATTATTATTATTTAATTAATGGCAATGACGTATTCATTCATTTGTCCAATTATTTATATTTATGAATGATTCCATAAGATCAGTTGCAACTAAACCTATTCTCGAAACGTCAAGAATATGTGTGACGGATTCATAGTTAGACTGAATCTTTAAATTGTTTCCGATCGATGGATTATTGAGTGGATATTAATAATCCTGTTGAGACCGGTGTGTTCTTAACTTCGTCATTAAGTATTGGATACTTAAGGGAATGATGAGTCACAAGTCATTGGGTATTGTGATGCCTGAGTTAAGAACACAAGTGTTTGTATTAGACAAGTTTACTGAACGTGACGTATATGGAACGATTAGCAACATGGAAGCTTTTCACGTGGTCAATGTCTAATTGTTCATGCTTTGGTCTTGTGTAAATAATCCTTAGACCTGAGGCACAGTGTTAACTTGTATATTGAACAACTATGGTTCATGGGTGCACATAATGCCGGGTCGTTGATCCTTCTTTATACCTGATGGTCATAGTTCGTTCACATACGAAGTTGCACGTGTGCGCAATATGGAATCTGTCTCTTTGTTACATGCAAGGTATAATAATGATGTCCTATGCGATCTAATTATGACACTGCATTGAAATCCTCGGCCGGGGTTGTAACTGAGAATAAATTGTTTATGTCTCAAATAAAATGCATGTCAATTAGATTTGTGCATATGATCGAATTAATGACTTAACAAATATTCCATGGTCTTTGTTTGATCGGGACATAGTAAGACAGAGGGATTGAATTACACTGTAGCCAAAACTGACAGATTTATTATGTTCTTAAAATATTCACATTATCTGGGTAGCCATGACATATTACAGATGTCAATCATGGCTTGTAGGACCTAAAAGATTAATTGGGACAATTAATTTTTTTGGGAGTACTAATGTGTTAGAACAAGTTTTACTACCAACTTAGTGATGAACATAGGGATGTCACGCACCATAAATAATTAGGATAACGTGGAACAAGAGAGAAATATTGTTGTAAATGTGTTTGCAATTATTGCAATCGAATTATGTCGATTTGAAATTAAATTAAATAATTTATATTATAGTCACGGGCCTATTTGCATATGATGCACATACATGCCCAATGTAAATATATGTTAATGTATTCCCAAATGTACATATAAAGATTATGTTCTTTTTATTTTAAAATGGATTGATTGATTAATTAATTATTTGTTTAATTAATTAATTAATTAATACCTTTTAATAACTAATAATAAAAATAATATATATAAAGCTTCTTGCATGTGCACGAAGCACATGCATGAAACTTGGATGGTCAGCAACCGCTCATCATTCACGAAATCGTGCATGAACGATCAGCAGTTGCTAACCATCATGCACGAAGTTGCTAATCGTCCATCGATCAGCAACCGTTGCTGATCAGTTTATATTTTTATTTTAAAAATTTGTTTTTGCGACACAACAAGTTATTGAAAAACAGAGAAAAGGGGACGTGTGTTTTGTGTTTTTAGAAACACAAGAGAGGGCTGCTAAAATAGAGAGAAACAGGTGTGTTCTTGTGGCTTCAAGACGCGTGAAAGAAAAGCAATTTTCTCTTATTCGGGCCGTGACTAAATACTAAAAGGATGCGGAGAATTACTTCACGAGATTGCTAGCACGATCAAAGTGGTGATTATCCGAAAGTTCTCTCTTCCGTTCGACATCCATTGTTGGTGTGTCTGAACTAGAGGTCCGACGCTTGTGGAACTCAAACTATAGAACATCCGAACCGACTTGTTTAAAGCGCGCTTCGAGAGGTAATTCGTTTAACTCCCTTTTTATATTCAGATTTTTAATTAAAACGCATGAACAATGTCTTCGGAGAATCATGTATAAAATATATCTTTATTTCCGCTGCGTTCTTTATGTTAATTTTACTTATACATGATTCATGAAACCCCATCACTTTCTCCGTCTTTGCTGTCTTTTTGTTGCTTTTCTTGTTCTTTTTGGCTGAGATTTTCCGTTGTCCTAATTTTTGTCAGGATCGGAAACCGAGCAGTTCTTTCACGCGGCGGGGATCCATGGTATACACTAAGACGCCTTCCAGAGAATCGCTGTCCAGAAAAGTAAGAACACGACAAAGTTTTGATGTGCTTACCTCGTGGTGTTTTCCTGTCTTGGTCAATGTGCTTACCCCGCTGTGTTCAATGAGCTTGAACCTTGAATTTGAATCCACGGTAGTCGTTTTGAAGTATATAGGGAAGGTCAATGTAACAAACATATATCTTGACTGCAAGAGTGGACTATGGAGTGTTGGCTTCTCTTTTACATGTGCTCTTGGTTGAGGCATCCGGCCTTTTAATGCGGGGGAATTTTTCTGTTTTGGGTTTCTCTATAACAAACAAACAAGCTTTGCCAGAAAATCTACAGCAATTTAAAAGATTTCTGTTGCTGAATTGTGAAGTATACTGGACATTTTGGAAAATGCTCATTCTTGCTGAACGCAGATGGAAGTCAACATCTAGTCTTGTCTACCTATTGACCTTGTATTCTTGTTCTTTCTGCTAATGCCAAACTTCAATTTGCACGTGTCATGATGCCCTTCAGTTTTGTACTTTCAAATACCTTGTTATGTCCTTGAAAACATGATGTTCAATGGTCACCATTGTATGTGATGAAGGTAAATGAACCAAAAGTCAGAAATGCGGCTCAGTCCATCCCTGCTAAGAAGAGAAGGGATACTGTTGATAAAGAACAAGGTAAGAATGGCAGTGGCAACAACCAAGATGCTGACAACTTCTCAATTTACTCCTCAAGAAGTTTGGAAGCAGAAAGAGAAGAGTTGGTGCTCTTAAGAGCGCAAGTGGAAGATCTTCAAAGAAAATTACTGGAGAAAGAAGAACTTCTCAAGTCAGCAGAAGTTTCCAAGAACCAGATGAATTCTGTCCATGCACGAGTTGAAGAGTTGAAGCATGAGGCTTCACAAAAAGATTCTTTTATCAAGTCAATCCAGATACAGCTTTCTGATGCAAAGGTATTGAGCTTATTTTTTTAGTCTGATTAGGAACACAGCGAATGTTCCGAGCAGGATTATGGTCAGTATCTAATGACTTATAAGTATCACAGAGTTGAAACCTCGTTATGTCTGAAGCACTCCAAAAACCTGAGCCTGTGCTGGATCTGTCAAAATTGGGTATTAAACTGCTGTTTGAGCCATTTATAAGATCCTTCAATGGTTTGGGTGGGCAACAGCTGGTGGAGATCACAAAACCATATTGAGTTTGTTCAAAATAAAAGAAAAACTAAAAGGCTTTATTTTTTCTATGTTGATATATCAAGTAAATTTTAAATAAAATGAATTAATATGTTATACTCTCGTAACAATTCACAAATTTATGCATTTGAAAAGGAATAGGTCACTCCACGTACTAATGTTAAATTTGAATAAAATGAATAAATAGGTTATTGTATACAGTTTCACAGCTCATTCGACTTCAAACAAAGTTGGTCAGTGTGTGAACCGTTTTTCTTTTTCCTTCAAAAAATTACTATTGAACAGGACCATACTATCAAGGACGATTTGATATAGCGATTTGAGCCATTTTCACTCGCCCGAAGGGACATGGGATGAGTTGGGAACTCAGTTTCAAGGGAGAACGAAATCTTCTGGGACTTAAAAAATTAATTACCTAGATTTTTTTGTTTCGCGAAAATAATGATTTATTTATTTTTTTGAATTATGATATATATATATATATTATTCAAAAACGAATGGACCCTAAGTCCACCATTCAAATGGGATCGCGATCAGCAATATTCAATCTTCAATGTAGCCTAGGCGGCGTTTGATAATCGGAGGGGGGAATCATGACTGGTGGTCCAAGTTGGAAATGCACGCGCCGTAGTGGGCAAGTGATAGTGGGTGGTTGAGGCGTATAAATGGCAATTATATATGGGGAGCTTATGGTTCGGGACTTTCTAGGACTTAAATAATTTATATTTATTCTATTATTTTGCATATTATATCCTATTCCTCGTCGAACTTTGTCCACTCCACATCTCGACACAAGAATTATCCTCGTAAAAAATGCATTCAAGAAAATATTCATTTTCCAGGGATCTCTTCGGCCTATCAAATTTCTAGGGACTTCATCCAATTTGAGTGTTATTGCTGCTAGGTTTGAAGGTTTGCTTTCGCAGAACTATTGTAATTGTTCCAGCAGGATATGACTGGGCTTCTGAGATAGTTCTTGCCTGTTCTTAGTTCAGTCCCTGAAGAAGAAAATGACGATGGAGATAATAGCCTTGAGCCCTCCATCGCTTTGGAGTAACGTGGTCTGCCGAAGTACTCGAAAAGCATGGTGATATGCAAGTGCCTGAGAGAATGTACGTTGATTTCAGCCATGTTTTATGCAGAATGTTCACAGTGTAAAGAAGAGTTGCAGCAATCAGAGCTATTCGTGATGTACCGATTGAGCATTTGCTGAGTTACGTCGACTTGCCACAAAACTTTGGCAAAATGAAATCCGCGTGGTGTTGCCTGTATACTACCACATCATCACAATTGCTTTAGCCAGAAATAAATCACCTGGGTTTTCGGCCCGGTCTAATGACGAGAGAGAACTGTTTTACGTTGAGATTCACCGGGGGCTGTTTCGGCCTACCCAGATTGACTCGATCGCCTAATCACGCATGCCAAGCCTTGTGCCGCCGCGCAAAGCTGCTATCGATGGGACGTGTGATCGTCGTCTCTAGTTAGTATCGTTGCCTTGAACGGCATTGTGGTCCTTAATTCCAATGGCAATTTATAAATAAGAATTTTGAAACTTAATAAAAAAGGAAAAGATTATAAAGACGGGGCATCGAAATTCCAACAATATATTGAAGTCAATGAGAAAAAAATTGTTACAAGTAGATTTTGTTCAGAATAATGACACAAATTGTCCATGAATTTTGGCTTATTTTGCAATGTGATTCTTGAATTTTTGATACATATTCAATTTAGTCTTTGAACTCTATGAAAATATTTAATATTGTCATTGATTTTGAATTAATAGAAGGATTATATTAAACATATTCATATGATTAAAAGACTACATTGATCATGTATAAAAAAATTCAAGGATATGTTGAACAAGAGACCACCCTGATTAAAAGACTATATATGAAAATGTTTAATATTGTCATTGATCTTGAATTAATAGAAGGACTATATTGAACGTAGTCATATGATTAAAAGACTACATTAATCAGGCATAAAAAAATTCAAGGATATGTTGAACAAGAGACTACAATGAATATTAGGCTAAAGTTTATGAATTATATTAAACAAATTAAAAGTTCAAAAATCGCATTGCACAGTAAGCCCAAAATTCAGGGACAATTTCTGTCATTATCCTTATTTAAAAAGCATGCTACATTGAAATGGCTATTGAAAGAAGAAAATGCCCTAAATTCAAATTACCTTCTCTCTTTAATTTCCAAAATTCCTACTCAAAATTTTTGGTCCTTCTTCTTTTCTCTTATTTCCCAAACAAGCATGCTAAATTGAAAATTTGATTACAAAAAATAATGTAATTTGTAGAACTAACAAAGTTCACCTAAAAGGACTCAAAAATGGATTTCTCTTTCGATTCTTGAACTTGAGCATTTCTATTAATTCATTTGGATCATTTAACTGATTCCTTAACTTCTTTCATCTAATCCCTCCCGACTTTAAATTCTGGTAATTGGAGCTGGCGTGCTCGTCGAAGCCAATGATACGTGTAATCAAGTAAAGGATTATTATATTTTTCAATATATAAATATTTCTTATAATAAATACGTGTGTAATCAATACTCCGAAAATTAACATTTCCTTATCGAGTGGAGGAACGCGTGTTAATATGACCAAAAAAATACTTCTTTATTTGATCATTTGTAATGACTTCCATTTTTTATGCTTTAATTTTTGCAATCCTATGGTTTTCGCATTTGATTCTTGTTGAATGTAAAACGCCAGAAACCTTTCAAAATATATAAGTACGTAATATATAATTTGCATTACATACTCTCTTCTTTTATTTATAATTCTTTGATATAAAATTTTTTTTTTTTTTTTGTCTACGAATTTTTCGAAGAAAAAATAAATAAGAATCTTTACAAAAAAAAAAAAAAAAAAAAAAAAAAAAAAAGTAAGAATAAGAAGCAGAAGTTGCTAGGAACAGGCTTTCACATGTTTCATTTTTTTCTAATAGATTAAGTCTCTAGATGTTGACTATTAGGGCACATTTGATAATCATTCTGTTCATGAGAAAAAATTTTGCTTGGAAATAATTTTTTTATATTTTATTCTTGGGAATAATTTTTTTTTGAAGGTGCTTAGTAATTATCCAAAATTTATATTTCCAAAATAGAAATACATTTGATAAGATTCTTAAATTTTTCAGTTTCTTTTAATTTTTTAATACTTTTATTATATTTTTCTAATTTTCTTTTCTTTTTCCTCCTTCTTTGTGGCTGGTTGCCAACCACCGCGAGTCTCAGCCTCCCTAGATTTGAGCGAGGCTGAGCCTCATTGGTGGCTGGGCAAGGCTTGCCTTGCCAGATCGCCTCACCTGTGGCCAGGTGAGCTTGTCGAACCTCGCCTTAGCCTGGTGAGGCTTCAGCGAGCTCGCCGGACCTTGCCTAGCCGGTTGTTGGCGATTGTTGGTGGCAGCAGTGGCAGCTGGCAATGGTTGGTGGAGGAAGAAGATGAAGAAAGAAGGGGAAAAAAAAGAAAAAATAGAGAAAAAAGAAAAAGTTGGACTTGATTTCGAAATTGTTCCCGGGAACAAAAAACTAATTTTTTTTATTCTATTCCAAATTTATTCTCAAAAACAAAAAACGGATTCTTTTTCTTAAGAATAAAAAATTTACCAAACAATTCTATTTTCTTTTTTTGTTTCGGAAAATAAAAGAATAAAATTCTACGATGAACAATTCTATCAGTTGTTTTGGGGAGTGTTACTAAACAGTAAACAGGGTCTTATTGACCGGCCGATCCCGGAGACTTCTACGCAAGCGACCCTTGGTCTCCTTTGATTATTAGCTCGAGCTTCTGTTTTTGAAGAACTATAATGTCTTTCACATTTGCAGATAGAGCATATTCTTCCTTCACCACAAGCCACGCGACACATTTTTTATTTTTGCTTCCCCGAGTAATCGTAAGTTGTAAAAGCATATCTAGGATGAACAATTGGACTTTAGGAGCATCATTAAACATTTGTCTTCTTCTTTTTTTAACAATTACCGAAGACATTGATTGTACCCTCTAGGTTTCTTCTAATGTAGGACGGAATTGCTTATAAATTAATGGGAAAAATTTCAAAACAGGACCCAAAGTGCCCTTATTTTCTCAAATAAGGACCCGAAGTGAAATTTGTTTTAAATAAGGACCTGAACTAGCTTTGATTGTTTCAAATAAGGACCCGAAGTGGCTTTGGTTGTTTCAAATAAGGACCTGAACTGGCCGATTGATTAAATTTTCCGATCGATCTAGGTATTCTCATTATTTGCCATTTTCCCTTATTTTCTTCCTTTGGGGGGGGTTCTTCTTCTTCTTCCTCTTCGCCAGTGGCCGGCTGACCACTAGTGATGCCCATAAAGGGCTGGGAGAGGGTTGCCCCCACCAACGAGGGCCACCCACGTTGGCCACAAGCAAGGCAACCTTGCCCATGGCCATCCATGAGGTCAGCCCTTGTTGGCCCTAGGCGAGGCCAACCCTCGCCAGATTTGGCAAGGGTGGCCTCACTCATGAGGTCATCCCTCACTCATGGCCAAACCGTAGGCGAGGCCACCCTCATTAGATATGGCAAGGGTCGGCCTCACCTGCCCTAGATGAAGGCTTGACCACTCTAGCTAGTGACCGACGAGGTCGTCTAGCCCTCGTTAACCACGAGCAAGGCCACCCTTCCAAGCAGGCAGCAGTCAGTTTGGTGAGGGTCACCTCGCCCAAGCGAGGCCATCCTTCACCTATGGCCAGTGTGGGCAGCCCTCACCTAGCCCTCTGTGGGCATCGTCAATGGTCGACTAGCCACCAGCAAAGAGGAGGAAAAAAAAAGGGGGGGGGGAGGGGAATGGTAAATGACGAAAATACCATTGAATTTCAAAAAGTCAGGTCCTTATTTGAAACGAACATAGTCACTTCAAATCCTCATTTGAAACAATATCTACTTCAGGTCCTTATTTGAGAAAGTGATGTTACTTTAGGTCTTTATTTGAAATAAAGTCTACTTCATGTCCTTATTTAAAAAAATAATGGCACTTAGGGTCCCTTTTTGGAATTTTCCCTAAATTAATCGCATCGAGCAGGAGGGAAGTCATATATTATATTCTCCAGGCGAAGACATGCGGTGTCGTCAAGATAGATCAGCTATGCATGTGATCCTATATAAGCAGCGTAGGAGGAGCAAAGAGAGCGGTGTACACATATTGGATCTATTCATTTATCCACAAAGAGAGATGAAGATCACAAGCATTAGTTGCAATAACAGCAAGATCTCGTTTTCTGAGGTAATGGTTACTTGGCAAACATGTCGTGAGGCCTAGTGCGTCGTTCGGCCACCCCACCTTCGTCTTTGCTCGACCGGCCACCCCTCAAACACCTCCTTCCAGTCTACGCCTTCGTGGCAAATTTCGATCACTTGGTGTTACTCTTTTTCAGGTCCCTCCCTCCCTCCCTCCCTCCCTCCCTCGCTGTCTCTGAATAGTGTTATATATCATCACCGTGTTCTCTTTATAAAATTTTAGCACTGAATTTGGTGCTATACAATTGATTTGAAACTTTTTGAACGATTTTCCTATACTTCGACCGAATCATTTAAATAACTAAAGTCTTTATCATTTGTAATTGAATTCTCTGATAATTATATTTTGCTCGTGTTAGTCATAAATTCTAAGATCCGTCACCTTCCATATTATTGCCAAGATTATCAATTGTGTGCAACCTTCTATTGGGCTTTTTCCAATATATGAACCATGACATGGTAGGATTGTCGAAGCAAAAAAATAGTCTATCATGCAATTATTCTTCGAACAACCATGAACTTAGCACAACAATATTGGATTTGCGATGTAAAAAATTGAATTGCATAAAAACAGGGAGAATTGGAGGAGCATGAGAAGATGGTATCCGTGCTTAAACAGGTCGATATTGTGATCTCCACGCTTCCCATTTCTGCTATTCCGATCAAATCGAAATAATTGATGCCATAATCGCGTCTGGCAACATAAAAGTAAAACGCCTTCTTTTCCTGGCGAGAGATTTCGAACTGGGCTTAGTTTTCTTCTCGTGTTTTGGTTGCTCTAGAGGTTCCTACCATCCGAGTTCGGGTGCGAAGTGGACAGGATCACCCCACTCCCACCATTCGAAGCATTCCTGGACAAGAAGAAGAAAATCAGGTGGCTCGTCGAAGCATCTGCCATTCCTCACACTTTTCGTCTCCACCAATTGCTACGCCGTGTACTTCATCAATCCCTTCCGACTCTAAGCCATCCCATTTTTCTATTATACTATTTTTTTGGGGAAAATCTCAAATGAGGACCTAAAGTAAAACCATTTTCTCAAAAAGGGACCTAAAGTGGACACTGTCTCAAATAAGGACCTGGAGTGGCTAACTTACTCTCAATTAAGGACCTGAACTTCTAATTTTATTCACAGCCAGGGGTACTTTTGTCCAAGAACATTGTTGTTTATTTTTTGTCTCTCTCTTTCTTCTTTTTTCTTTCATCTTTCTCACTCTCTACACCACCTCCATTATCAGCCCCTCCATCACTCTGTGTATTCTCATTGTATGACCAAGATTGGGTTTTCTTTAACACGAGCCATTACAATGTAGTCTAACTCGTTGAAAATTTTAAATTTCACTCCTTAAAATGGTTTGTAGACAATTCCACGAAGCCGAAATGAGCCTTCAAAAATAAGTTCTTTTTATTCCAACATTCATCGCAAATTCTGATCTCAAAACCATAATATGAATCTGCTTTTACTGAGACTCAACTTCTTGTCCAACTCCCAAGCTATGCAACTAATCCCTTTGGCGATGTATTTCTCTTGCCTCGAGAGTGCATCAAACTCCACTTATTCCGAGCCTTCCGCTAACCCAGCAACTGCAATTTTTTCTGCTGTTTTCGGTCCTGCTTGCCAACAACAGAGTAGCAATATCCAAGCATCACCAGATCATCTTGTTTGACTAATTGCCTCTATTCAATTAACACTTGGTGATAAACAATTTCACGCCAAAGAACAATTTGTTGCAGCTGGCGACTATTTCAACCTTGGCAAGAGTTTGCCTCATCAATTTCAAATTTGGGTTTGCCTCTCTTGTGTAAATTCAATCTTTCAAAGATCCCCCTTCCCCTTTGCAATGCCAATGGCTCCTTTCAATAATCCATAGTCTGGAGATACCCACTCAGACTCTTGCCATTCTCATCAACATAGCTATTCTCCTCAATCGATACCCCATCTTGAGATTGATCATTAGTCGTATTTGACATCATTAACTATAGAAACTGTTGTACTTTGTTGCCCCATTGCCGCCATTGACAAGTCCTATTCGGGCTCTCGACCTCATCGACCGCTGCCCCTGATAGAAAATCCAACATCGTTGTCGTCAGATGGAGGTCAATTTGAGCTTTAGGCTGAGCACAAGCGAGCCAAGATTTGATGCATCTTGAGGAACTGAGGATTTTAGCATCCGAGAAGGTGTGATGACATGAAGCTCATGAGGTCGCTGGTAAGGGCCTGATTATGGTGTTGAAGAAGAAGAAGGAGGCAATGTAGAGCGAAGGAGGAGGTGTAAGGAAGATGAAGAAAGAAAAAAAAAATTAAAGAAAAAATGTTCTTGGACAAAACTACCCCAAGCTGTAAATAAGATTGAAAGTTTGGGTCCTTATTTGAGACAAAATTAACCACTTTGGGTCCTTATTTGATACAGTGTCCACTTTAGGTCATTTTTTGAGAAAATGAACCCACTTCATTTTTCAATTCTCCAAAGTAGAAAAATAGTTAGGGAATAGATTTGAAATGGAAATAATAAGTAAAAACAATTTAGTTCTTTGTTCCTCAGAATAGATTTGGAGTAAAATTAAGAAATAGAAAAAAATTATTTTTTGTTTCTAGGAATAACTCTAGAATCAAGCCAAATCGTATTCTTTTTTTTTTCTCTTTTCTTTTCTTCTTTTCCTTTTCTTTTCTCTTTTCCTTCCTCTAACCGGTCGCATAAATAAAATAAAATTATATAATAAGATTATTAAAAAATTAAAATAAAATTTGAAAAATATAATAAAACTATAACATAAAATTATATTAAAAATATGATAAAATTATACAACACAATTTTAAAAATAAGTAATAAAATAATTTTAAAATAATAAAATTATATAATGACATTATGAAAATATTAAAAGAAAATTTTGAGAAATATGATAAAATTATAACATAAAATTATATTTAAAAAATAATAAAATTATATTTAAAATATGATAAAATTATATAATAAAATTAAAAATATAATAAAATAACTAAAAATGAAATAAAATAATTAAAAAATAAAATAGAAAAATATAATTAAATTATTAAGAATCAAAAGAAATTCTAAGTCAAAAAGAAATTAAGGCCCGTACCAAAGAACAAAAAGGTTACCAAATTGTAACATTTTTATTCTGGAAAACAATTTCTCTTTAGAAATATTTTTTTCTATTTTTATTCTTTGAAACTATTTTAAAGTAAAAGAACGCATTTTGTAACTATACAAAATTTCTATTTTCGAAATAAAAAAAAAAAAAAAACAGAATGCATTTGGTACGACCTACAAATTTTTTTATGCCATAGAATTTCTTTTAATATTTTTATACTTTTTAGATTTTTCTTTTTTCCTCTTTTTTTTCTTTTTTTAGCCGTCGGCAGCATCGGCAGCGATTGGCAGTAGGTGGCAAGGGTCAATGGTGGCGGTGGCTAGCGAGTCTCCACCAATCAATTAGAAGAGGAAGGAGAAGAAAAGAAAAAAAAAGAAAATTACTTATTTCTAAAAATTGTTCCAAATAATAAGAAGTTACTTTTTTTTTACTCATTGTTTCTGTTCCAAATATATTCCTTGACTGACGTCTCGAGCATGTCGTGGCTAACATCATTATCCAATTCTTTTAACTTTTTGAGCATGCGGAAGGGTCTTTAAATCAATAATAACCTAGAGCATAGGAAACTTAAAGAACGCATGCGGAATATAAACCAGGCTAACGCATTTCATTCCTTATTTATTTACTTTAGGCAACATGGTTGGTATATTGGGTATTTCAAAAAATTGGTCCTCCTAAACTACGTCAAACATACACCCATGATACTACCCCAATCCTGGAGCAGCTTGTGAATGCCCTGCCACGTATCTTCCAATGCTAGTATATCCAAAAGTCGTTGCTTGGATCCAAAAATGCGGCTTCACCTTCCTCCCCCTGCCACAGTCAATCTTACTAGTACCATCGCCATCTCCATCGTCACCAAGGTATGGGTCGGCCCTTTGAGCTGTCCTCCTACTTGCGCGTACACCACGAGGAAACCCATCAGTATGGGCTCATCGAGACTCCTACGTCTATGGACAACATCGCTATGCACCGGATGAAGGTGATGTCCGAAAAGTCTAGATCCATGAGCTCAGAAAAATGCCAGGTAAGGTCCATGATACCCCATGACTAATGGAGGTAGAAGCAGGAAGGATCAGCATAATTTCTATAGACCTGAAAAAGAATAATCAACAACCACTGAGCCTAGACCTAGCAAGCAGAAAGTCTACTGATCTATACTACATAAACCAATCACTGTACTGATAAGGAAAACATTCAATATAAAGTATGGGAAAGCATTTCCAAATCAGCTTGCCTGAGAGCCTATTTCAAAACAAACATAGCATATCCTTAAGAGCAGTAGCTTTTCCAAAGAAGTAATTAGTAACTCAAATGAAATTCGATAGTATTCAGGCTATATTAAAATAAATTCATGTTGCTACCATCCTCCAGGGAACCTATCATCCCCTGGGGCATCTTGCATCCATCCGGCATTGCAAGAATATTTGGAGGACCTGTGGGCATTCGAAGGAACCCCATTACCTCTCTAGGCATTTCTACTACAACCTAGGACATTGTCGTCTGAAGGATCGACGGCATTCCCAATCATACATTCATACTATGATGCAACAATTCCATAATTCAATAAAAAAAAATGCCATTGACATTATTATTACCAAGGAAACTCAAGAGTGAATCTAACAAATCTTTAGTCGCTTATACACCCCTAGACTAATATAGACTCACTCGCACCTATACTAGACAAATTGCAAGAAGGATTCCATCCCAAAGTCCCCAAAACCCGCCCTAGACTAATATAGACCCACTTGCACCTATACTAGACAAATTGCAAGAAGGATTCCATCCCAAAGTCCCCCAAACCCGCCCTAGACTAATATAGACTCACTTGCACCTACACTAGACAAATTGCAAGAAGGATTCCATCCCAAAGTCCCCCAAACTCGCCCTATAATGACGTTCCGCATGCCCTTGGAAATTGTAACTACTGTTTAGGTAAATGAGTTTAAAAAATTGTGAAATTTTAACATAAGATAGGCAAGATTCAAAGGAACTTTTCCGCGAAGGAATCAAAGTCTAATTCAATTTATACGATGCCATATAATTTTTTTGAAGACTGGACTGAAATAGTGGGGCATTCTGGTAGATAACGGAACCCAAAATGACACTGTTTCACCAACTAAATGATTTCAAGAAATTCTGGAAATTTGATACGTGGTAGTTTAGGATATACTCTATAACTTTTATGAAGGACGCTCATTAAAATTCTTGACTAAAAACTCTGTGGAAAATGGTAATCTGGGAGAGGTTAATTCAGTGGCAGTAAAAACAGATTACATACTCCGAAGTCCAAAAAATCTGAATTTAAAGTATGTCTTGGAACAATCAATAAGGACCGATTTGTGAAAAACATCCTATGGAATTCACATCACACAAGTCAGAATAAAATTAGTAAAACCTAGTCATACCAAAACCGAACCTGACTTGGAAAATCCTTCCCAATTTTAACTCAAGTTTCGGTATCTCCATCCGAGTATGTACAAAGATTCAACGTATAATATTTCCATGACACATGTTCGAACCCAATGACTAAAGTTTCAAACATTTTAGCTCTATATTTTTTTCTGAAACTTGCGACAAGTTTCGAATGTCTCTGGAATCACGGAAAATTCGAGACATTCTGAGGAAACTCTCCTTGCCACACAATAATTGATTGATATAGGATAGAACAAAGGATATCCATTTGCCTCGGATTCTAGAGGGCTGTGGTTGTGGCTCGGTGGGGCGATGGCGTGGCTGATGGCAGTGACGTCAGCAGCCGCGTTGAAGAGGGAGCAAGTGAGGTCGCGGCTGCTTCTTGGAGCAGGCTGGGGTAAATTTGAGAGAAAGACAGAGACGGACTGAGATGGAGGAAAGGGCTGAAGTGCAGCGGTTACTGCTGTTCATTTCTGTGTGTGGCAAAGGAGTGAAAAGAAGAAAACCAGAGAGACAGATGAAGACTGGCGGTGAAGGCAAGAATGGACGAATAGCTTCGTTTTCTCTCTCCTTTTTCCAACTCAGTCTTCACCGTTTCTCTGCGTGCTGTTTAGGTGTTGCTGTTTGAAGAAAATGCTGAGGGAGCTGGTCATCGCGTTGACCCCAAGGGAGAGACGTGGCAGTAGCGATGGATTTTTTTCTACAGTGTGAGGAAGAAACAAGGAAAGGCGCTGGTCTTTCTTCTCCTCTGCTGCTTATGGTCGTCGTGCCAAGAGGAAGGATTCGGCATGTGCTGCTGACCAATTGGCTTCTCACCAGGGTCACACACCAGCTGGGGCTCGGGAATTTCCGTTGTTGTGGTAAGGTTAAGGCGGTGGTGGCGCTGGTGGTCGCGTGGGCCGAGGTAGCAAGGAGGCACGGTGAGGTGTCATCGTGAGGGAATGAGGTGGCTTACCAATGACGGAAACGACCGGAGGTTGAAAGTCTTTGGAGTGGTGCAATTAGTACGGTCCGACGATGAGTTCAATGATGTGGCATCAACCCTTAAGCATTCGGGACCTGAGCAAAAATTTGGATGTCACACTTTGGTCACTTTTCTATTCTAAGAAATAGAAAAATTAACTAACATTATCGAATGGATTTTTGTTCTTATTCTATTCCAGGGAATAAAAGAGCAAAAGAGCATAAAAACTAGAATGTTACTATGCAGACCCTAAGGGGGTAAATGATAATCATTCTGGCCAGAAATTGATTTCTGGAAGAGAAATAGATTTTTCTATTTCTATTTCTATAAGAGTTTCTAAGCAAAAATAACCGTTTGATAATGACACAAAATTTCTTCCTTTCGGACGGCGGCGAACCGGCAGATGACGGTGGACTGGCAGACTACTGTGGACCAACGATCGGTGATGACAGACGACGGCGGCCGGCGGTGGTGGCCGGCATCTAGCGTCCGGTGGCAGCAGTGGGCGTTCGGCGGTGGGCGTCCGATGGCGGGCTTTCGGCGGCAGGCGTCCGATGGCGGGCGTTCGGCGTCTGGCGTCCAAAGGGCTGGAGTCCGTGGCCCGACAATGGCAGCGGTGGCCGACAATTGGCGACCGGCGGCGTAAACCAATAGACGGTGGTCGGCAAATGATGGATGAAGGACCGGTTGATGAACGATGAGAAGAATTTTTATTTCTCATTTATGTTCCTAAAATAGAGAATTAGAAAATTTTTACTTCTGATTTCTATTCCAAACCTATTTCTGGAACAAGAATCTATTTCAGAAATAGAAAATTAGAATAATTTTATCAAACGGATTTCTATTCCAGAAACAAATCTGGAATAGAAAAATTGTTTCTAGAACGGAAATAGGTGGTTGTCATGCACCCCGTAAGCTTTTAGTTTATGTCATAACAAGTATTGCTTCTTCTCACTATCACCTTGAATACTTAAATGGATGCCTCTTCAACAAGGGTCAATTCCATAAAAAAACACGAACTTTAGGTGTTATCTCAAATCTGATCCGAAATTTATTTTGTCTTTAAAAAAAGCACGAACTTTAGGTGTTATCCCAAATCTGGCCCGAACTTTATTTGAGACAAAATAAAGTAAGTCTATTACAAATTGGTTTCACATCTCTATTTAACTACAAGATGCACACGCTTTTAATATATCTCTTTAAGGCAATGTAATCTTCTGCTTCTAACCTAGCTTCTAACATTGCAAACAGCTTGTCAATTGTTAATTGATCTAATGGCCCTAGCTATGTGCCTCATGCCCTGGAACTGAAGTTACTGAATTATTTTCCCACGAGAATCATCTGTAAAGTTCATCTTATTGGAGGGCAGACTTAAATTTAACACTTCCTCCAAACACTCAAATGCAGCATCGTTTTGCTGTGTTGAATATTATTGCTGACGTGGAAATGCCACATCATGATTGTAGAATGAGGGTTAACAGAGGGCTAGATTTGGGACACAAGTGAAAGTTTGTGTTTTTTTTTAGATAAAATAAAATTATGGTCAAATTTGGGACAACACCTAAAGTTCGTGCTTTTTTTATAAATAAAATAAAGTTTGGGCCAGATTTGGGACAACACCTAAAGTTCATGTTTTTTTATGGAATTGGCCCTCTTCAACAAAGACTTGCTCAACCACTGGGGTTTACCCCGGTGGTCACCATTTCTACATGAGAATGGCGAGGTGGAGGTTCGAATACCACACCTTGCAAGGAAGCATGACAAAAGTATAAAGGCACGAATTAGAATAGGACCGACAAAAAAAAGAAAAGAAAAAAAGAACACCGCTCAGTAACTCATAGTTTTGCTTGCTGATGTTTTTCTTATTGGTTGGGCCAAGCCAGGCTGATCCGCCCATGTTAGGCCAAAGCTAGATCATAAGAAAGAGCCCATAAGAGAGAAAGAGTAGTAGTGAAAATAATTGTTATATATAAAAAGAAAATGAGAAGGGGAACGTTAATTTTTACGAAGATAGAATGTACATTTTCCTTTTTGAAGATAATAAACTCCCTCGACAAACGGAACTCCAAGGCTCCTATTAATTCCTCTAAGATTGCAACAAATACTTAATCTGTGACAAATAAAGTATGTTCGTCTTTGTGATATGACTTTCGATTGGTATTACATGTATCTTCGGACAAGCTTCCGCGCTTGTTTTTGGCATTCGATCGTTCGAGTATTTGTTTGTTTTTCATGAATCCATTTTTCATCACTTGCCACTGTGGTCAAACTCCCAAAAGGCAGCGGCCCCGCACCAATGCAGCACATGTTCTCGTCGCGGGACCTCAGGTACCCCAGCAATTCGATCGCCTCCCCCTTTTCGTGACCTATCTCATCGTTCTCTCTATGTCTAGTGTGGGTGAGTTGGCCAGTTCTCCCGGTTCGTGGAGTGTGTGCGTGCGTTGAAACTTTGGGAAACTTATGGCTGGAATTTTGCGCACAGCAAGGCGGGGCACCAAAGCCCTAGCCGTTTACTTGTAAGGTTTTGATCCGACTTCATTTAATTTCTTCCCACTCCGTTTCTTCGTTCTCTCGTGCTCAAATTTCTACGAACTTTATTAACATAATAATCTTTGATTTACTGTGAAAATAATGATTTATTATGAATCACAAATTTTTCAAAGAGTGGGCATCGCAATAATTTATAATAATTTATTAATTAATTTTTTATGGTCAAGAATATATTATTACTCTCACATAGATCAAAGATTGCCACGCATTCATTTCTCAATTTTCGTAGTCGTTCTTGAATCCCATCTCCTGGAGAGTTTCACATCTCACCTAGTCTCGAACTAGTTTGGCTTTCTAGCGGTGAAACACAACGTTGGTTTCTTGACCTCGCTTCTTCTCCTCTGCTTTAATTTTGGCTTAGCGGCTTCGCTATTCTGAAACTTTTTTTTTTTTTTTTTAATTTCTTTTGAGTGATGATTTTTCCATTCATGGTTTATAAGGTTCTAGTGTTTGGTTCATGGGATTGTTGAAATAGTTGGTAAATTCCTTCTCGAGTTAGCCATTTCATGCCTTTTGGATCCCATCGATCAACATTTTCTAGGAGTAACATGATCTGCCGAAGTGCTCCAGAGCATGATAACATGCATGTACTTGAGAATGTACGTTGATATGGGCCATGCTTTACGTAGAATGTTCACAGTGGAAAGAAGAGTTGCAGCAATCAGAGCCACTCGTGATGTTGCTGATCGAGCATTTGCTGACTGAGTTACGTCTACTGTGCTCTTGTATGACTGAGTCATGTCAACTCGCCCCAATCATTACAATTTGCTTTAGCTATAAATCAATAACTTGTAGATGGGTTTTGGGCCCCGTCCAATGACGAGCTAAGTAGCACCGACACGTGACATGACACATCAAGACATGTCGACACGTCATTTCTAAAAAATAGAGAATTCTGACACGTTAGGATACGTTGTGTGAAAGCTAGTACAAGCACCTAGAGGGGGGTGAATAGGTGCAAAAATAAATTTTCGCAATGTAAAGAAAATGATTTCGCTTTTAAACAAATTCTGTTTAGCAATAGATTAGGAAAAAGAAATTAGACTCTAATAATCAAACAGAGTTACGATCAAAGTAAAGAGCTTAGGGAATCAGAACACAAAGTTTATAGTGGTTTGGCTTGATCCAAGCCTACATCCACTCTTCCGCACTGACAGCCCACCGGTTGGATTTCACTAAGAATTAAAAGAGTTATTACAGTATTGCTCTTCCTTGATTCCATAGTGTAGAGACTCTGCTACACTTCCTCAAGATCTCACAGAAGTCTAAACGCTCTTTTGAGTACAGGTTTTCGCTCAACAATTGAATTAACAAAGAACAAATAGCTTCAGCCTTTGGAATTCTTCTATTGCACACACACTCGAATAACTGGAACATCTTCCTTATATACTCCTCCATGCCTTCATACCCGTTGGCACTTACCAAAGGAGTTCTTCTAATCTACCCATTAGATAGAATCAATTAGGGAGATTTCAAGTTATTTAAGGAATATGACGATAGCCCACCAATCCTGCTTGCCCATACAATCAGGATTTAGGTTTCCATAAGTAGAACCTTCCAAGTATGCTTCGCCAATCAACATATCTAAATTATCCGAATCAAAACGAATAACAGATTCCAAGATGCTATTTCCAGCCGAGAGATCTTCTTCAGTCGATAGAATCAAATCCTTAACAAGATACTCAATTTTGGATAAGTCTTATTTGATGGTCTAGAAACGGTCAATGATGATAGACTTTTAATCTTAAGTATGGCGGTTCGGTAATCTTCAGACTTTGATTAAAGAGTCTGCAAGTCTTCAAACTAGATTGATGGAAACGTTTCGTCATCTTCAAAACACGCAATGAAGTTTTCTCCAACAATCTCCCCCTTTTTTATGGTGACAAAACTTTCCTACAGATTTAGATATTTTTGACCTGCAAAACAATACTCAAGCAAACATGGATATCTCACAACAGATGATTGACTTAGTATAAACAGCATTAAATCTGCATTCACAGGAAATAAATTAGTCCTGTAAATAAACAACTATCTTTGCCATGGAATACCAATAGTGCTTAAAATAACCAAATGATCAAACAAACCAAACCAAATTCAGTCATAGCCAAACAACCAAACAAAAGTCATTCAAAGAGTAAAGTCAAACGAAAGTTAAGTTTCAAATTTGCACCATTTCTCCCCCTTTTTGTCAGCATGAAAAAGGTAGAGATAAAAAAGATAATGGAATTAAGGTTGCCTAGGAATGCGAACAAGCTGGAAATCTACCATTGATTGGACAATCCCTTCCAGCTTTTTCAGATCGTCCTTCAGTTGAGCCACATCTTCACTCTTGACATTTGCTTGAACTTGAAGAGCAAGGGCATGGACTTGATCATGCAAGGAAATTGAAGAGGTTTGACCCGCATTCTGCAAATTCTGAACTTCGCAACCCAAGGCATAAATCTGTCATCGCATCTCCATAAGAACATCAAGAATTCTGCGAAATTCTGCGAAAGTCTGCTATATTTTCAGTCTGAGTACTGGCTTCTGCATGATCCGTGGGAGTATTTGCAGATGATGGCAAGCCAGCATGATCACTCAGATTTGGCGATGAAACCTCATGACCTTCCTCTAGGAATTGAGACGCAAAGATGTCTTCTGAATCTGCAAGTGAGCGACTAACACCTTCACTATTAACAGCAATTAAAGATGTACCTCTTTTTTCAGCAACCCCCCCCTGTTTTAATGCCCTCAGGAGGTGAGAAGTACGCTTCATGCTTTGTTTATGTCTCTTCACCTCTCCCTTCTTCTTCTTCTTCAATCATTTCTTCCTCTGCTTCTTTTTGCATCGATTCTCTCTCTCCACTCCTTTCTTCCGCTTCTCCATGCTCTGTTTTCTCCATGTCTTGATCCTCTCTCTCCTCAGTCTCTAGGACAGCACTTTGAAGATTTCTTAGTGCAAGAGCAGAAATGGTAATATCATCCTCATCCTCTTCATCCTCCAGAACAAGTGCTCTTCTTTTCTTGGATGGAGCTGTCATGGGCTCCTTCCCTTTCCATTTAGCAACTGAAGAACCTTATTGTGAGTTGATAGGGGTTTTCTCTTTCAATCGCTCCAAAGCATTGTCCAGCTCTTTCAAACGCATTTTAGAAACCATTTTCAGTCCCACTATTATTTGATCACATGATCGAACACATAATATCCTAGGAGGCTGAATATTGAAACGTTTGAAAAACTTTGTAACAAGCCCCGAGTAAGGAAGTTGCCCTCTGTCTTTCGTCATTGTTCTAGACATGTGAAACATGATTGTGTGAGGCAAAGAGAATTTCTTGCCAGCATTGATGGCATACATCAACTTTGCTTCGGAGTTAGAGACGTTTGTCTTCGAGGTTGACTTGGGTCTAAGACAATTGATCACAATCTTGTGAAGCAAAATGTTAGAAGCATTCATTCTCAAATACGAAATTCTTCCTTCAGCCATTCCATCCTGAACAAGCTCTACTGTCGCACGACCAACAGACACACTAATCGATTGGAAAGCCCATTGCTCTACTCCAATCACATCTGCCAATGTGTCCATGTCAACAACATAGTCCCGGTCTCGAATACTAAACGAAAATTTATTCGCATCCAAGAAACTGAGATTAGAATAGAAGTAAGCAGTAAGTTTTGGATATGCCTCAATCGTCTCAAAACAAAATTGCTCAAGCTGAAGTTTAGAGAATTTCTCTCGCAGCTTCACATTCACAAAATCAAGAAAATCAAAGTCTACACTTCTCGGATTGATTACCCCTCTTTTTAGCAAGTTAGAGTAAAGTCGCCTGTGTTCATCCGAGCGAAACAAATCTATCCTTTTGTTTCAAATATTTGCCCCAACACCCATTCTAGGCTTGAACTGAGTGTACATTTTGTCATCATCATTCCCATCAGGTTGACTAAGACCTCCAACACGTGGATCGCTAGGAATATTCGCAAATGCTCGATCTGCCGACCCCACAGGAGCAATCTCCAATCGTTACATTGTTCGCAAAAAGTGGGTTTCATTTCGATACCCTTTATCTTTCAAAAATTCATCGATGTATTTCAAGGGAGTCCCTCCCCTCTTCAAAGTAGAGTAAAGCTTAAAGATAAAAGCGGGCTTTTGAGATTTTACGAGTTTTGCGCCTTCAATGATTTCTTCCTCCACTCTACGAACACTACCTTGAGGTCTAGCTTAAGGAGATTGACGCTGTTGAGAATGTTGTGGGCTCTGCTGCTGTCTTGGAGATTCTTCTTCCTCAGTGAGGTCAAAATGAGTAGGAACCTCACGCATTTGTTGTGGTCCCCTGTTCGCGATCCTTGAAGACTTTCTTTGGGATGCCATTCTCACAGTTTTGAGAGATTCCAAACTCGATTCGTGAAAAAAAAAAAAAAAAAAAAAGGTGAGAACTTTGAAGATTAAACTAGAGAGTAAAAGTAAGAAAACGAAGGTCTGTACTTTTAGGGTTTTTGAGGAAGACGAACAGTATATAAAGTAGGCGAAAAGAGGCATATGGAACGACGTAAAAAGGAAAAAATAAAAAATGCCTTTTAAAAAATAACTGCTTTTTTGAAAAAATAGATAACTGTCTTTTCAAAAATAACTCCTTTTTCGAAAAGGAATGATTGCAATAATCACGAAAACTGGGGAAGATGATCGTACCTTTTCAAGATCAATCAATTACAAATTAATAAATCATACCTTTTCGAGATTTTATCCGAGAGATAAATTTCTAAAAATTCTTACAGTCGTAAATCTTGAACTTCTGAGTCTGAATATCATTTGACTTTTATCCCTGAGTTTGAACTTCTTCAGACTTTAAGATATTGAGTCTGGAACGCATAAGCTCGAATTGACTTTTCTTCAAAGGCTTTATGAAGATGTTCGCTAGTTGATTCTTTTAGTCAATAAACTGAATCGAGACTTCTCCATTTTGAACATGATCTCTAATGAAATAATTTCGAATCTCTATATGCTTTGCTCTTGAATGAAGAATTGGATTCTTGGTGAGATTGATTGCGCTGGTGTTGTCACATTTGATTTCAATGCACGAATCTTCTATTCCAAAGTCTCTTAGTTGTTGCTTTATCCACAAAATTTGTGAACAACAACTTCCAAGAGCCACAAATTCTACTTCTACTGTAAATAGAGCTACGGTACTTTGCTTCCTCGAAAACCAAGATACTGTCTTATTCCCAAGCAATTGACAAGTGCCTGAGGTGCTCTTCCTATCAACTCTGCATCCTGCTAGGTCTGCGTCTGAATATCCAAGAAGAGTAAAGTCTCCTTATTTAAGATACTAGAGACCTAAATTTGAGGTATATGCAATGTATTTGATGATGCGTTTTGCAACACTTAAATGAGATTCTTTGGGATCTAATTGAAATCTAGCACAAATACAAACACTAAACAAAATGTCAGGTCTAGAAGCAATAAGATAAAGAAGTGAACTAATAATACTCCTGTATAGATTCTGGTCAACTTTCTTTCATCCTTCATCTTTGTCCAGCTTCTAGGAACTTGACATTGGTATATCAATCTTTTTGCAATTCTCCAAGCCAAACTTTTTCACAAGTTCTTTAGCATATTTTTCTTGGTGAATGAAAATTCCCTCCTTCAATTGTTTTACTTGAAGTCCGAGAAAGAATGATAGTTCACCCATCATGCTCATTTCAAACTCATCCTGCATAGTCTTAAAGAATTTCTTGCACAGATTTTCATTAGAAGATCCAAAAATAATGTCATCAACATAAATTTGAACAAGCAAGAAGTTTTTGTTTTCTCTTTTTATAAACAGAGTAGTATCTACCTTACCTTTAACAAAGACATTTTGGATCCAAAACTTACTTAGTCTGTCATACCAAGCTCGAGGTGTTTGCTTTAGATCATATAGCGTCTTTTTTAGTCTGAATATAGAGTCTGGTTTCCTTGGGTCTTCAAAACCGGGAGGTTGTTTCACATAGACTTCCTCTTGGATGAATCCATTTAGGAAAGCACTTTTGACGTCCATTTGGAATAACCTGAAATTCTTATAACAAGTAAAAGCAAGTAATAATATAATTGCTTTTAACCTTGCTACTGGTGCGTAAGTCTCATCATAGTCTATCCCTTCTTCTTGCGTATATCATTTGGCCACGAGTCTTGCTTTGTTCCTTACAACTTTTCCTTTCTCGTTCATCTTGTTCTTGAAAACCCATTTAGCTCCAATGATAGATTTACCTTTTGGTTTATGAGTCAATTCCCAGACATCATTGATACTGAATTACCTGAGTTCTTCTTGCATAACTTCAATCCAGCTTTCATCAGTTAAAGCTTTTTCTATGTTCTTGGGTTCCATTTAAGAAATAAGAGCCACAGCACTAGACTCTTCACGCCTTTTGGATCTTGTACGAATTCCCTCATTAATGTCACCAATAATGAGTTCTTTAGAATGACTAGACTTGTGCTTCCAGTTGCTGGTTGATTTGTTAGACTGTTGATCATTTTCTTCATTTGATTCTTTTGATCACTTGTTGCTGGTTTTCTGAAGTCTGAGCTGCTTCTAGAGATTTAGATTTTGTATAGTCTGTAGAAGGTTTAGGTTCTTCAGGTTGAGTCTGAATTGATTGATTTTGCATAAAGTCTTGAAATTTGACATTCATCGATTCTTCCATAGATTAAGTCTTTTTGTTGTATACTCTGTAGGCTTTGCTTGTAGTTGAATATCCAAGGAAGATGCCTTCGTCTGATTTTTCTTCAAATTTACCAATTCAATCATTTGCATTTTTCAATATAAAACATTTGCATCCAAACACGTGAAAATAGGAAACAATTGGCTTCTTTCCTTTGAACAACTCATATGGAGTTTTCTCCAAAATAGGTCTTAAGAAGACTCTGTTGATAATATAGCATGCTGTAGAAACTGGTTCTGCCCAAAAACGAGAAGAAATGTTACTTTTAATTAAAAGAGTTATAGCCATTTCTTGCAATGATCTATTCTTCCTTTCCACAACTCCATTCTGCTCTAGAGTATAAGGAGGTGAGAATACATGCTGAAAACCAGATTCATCATAGAATTTGGCAAAGTTTTGATTTTCAAACTCACCTCCATGGTCTGTCCGTATACTGGAAATAACATACCCTTTCTTATTATGAACTTTCTTAGCAAATTTTATAAAATAAGAAAATGTTTCAGACTTACTTGCCAGGAAATATATCCAAGTGAATCGTGAATAATCATGCATAATTACTAGATAATATTTCTCACCTCCAATGCTCTGAGTTTTAGTTGGTCCAAAGAGATCCATATGCAAGAGCTACAATACACGATTAGTGGACACTTGATTTATTGGTTTGAATGAATTTCTTACCTGTTTTCCCAATACGCAAGGTGTACATAGGTCAAACTTTTGGTATGTCAGATTAGGTAGCCCACGAACAAGCTTCTTTGCTGAGATTTTGGCTATTTGCTTCATGTTAATGTGCCCAAGTTTTCTGTGCCATAAATTTGCTTCCTCTTGAATTGAGATTAGACATTGGGATTTTTCTGGTTTAATATCCAAGAGATAGATATTCCCATGTCTTCGCCCTGTGAAAGTCTGAGAGGAGTCTTTACTGGTTCCTGAGCATATTCCTTTTTGAAAGTTGATTTTGAAACCGGTGTCGCACAGTTGGCTAATACTCAGCAAGTTGTAGTTAAGTCCTTCTACTAAGGAAACGTTACTGATCGTGAGACTTCCAATCTTTACAGTTCTGTATCCCACAATTCTTCCTTCGCAAGTTGTAGTTAAGTCCTTCTACTAAGAAAACGTTACTGATCATGAGACTTCCAATCTTTACAGTTCCGTATCCCACAATTCTTCCTTTGCTATTTCCTCCAAAAGAGACTTTTCCACCATTAACTTGCACAAGCTTTATAAAGCAGTTTGAGTCTCCTGTCATATGTCTCGAGCATCCACTATCCAAGTACTATTTAACATTTTTCTTGATAGTGACTTGCATTTAAAAAAAAGACTCAAGCTTTCTTTGGTACCCATATTTTCTTGGGTCCAATGGAGTTAGTGTAATATACAGTCTTTGCCCAAACTTTCATCACAGGTTTCCAAACCATAGGATATTATTTCTCAAAGTGTTTTGAGCTGCTACACTTAGAACATTTAAGAGCACTACGGCCTACAGGTTTTACAAAAACTTTTTGGAAATGATTTTTGTAAGAATCTTTTGTAGGTCTTTGTTTAATTCTTTCCTTTACCTTAGGAAAATTAATTAGATGAATGGTTTCGGCAGTTATTTCCAAACCTGATTTGTTGAAGTAAGGTCTTTGTATTGAAAGAATCTTTTCTAATTTCTCAAATCCTATAGAAAACCTTTTAGAAATACTTGAGATATCATTTTTCAAAAATGCATTTTCTTTTGAAAGATTGTCTGCATTCTCTTTCAAGGTAATAACATTTTTATCTAAACTTTCGACATTTTCTTTCCAAACAATCTCCTATTGCTTTAGTGCAGAATTTTCCCTTTTAAGTTCGGAAATCCTCTTGAGAGAGGTTTTGAGACTAAGACACAATTCATCAATATATTTGGAGACTTTAGCAGGAATTTTTGAATTACTTACCCCTATTTCACTGTCTGAGTCTGAGTTTGTCTCAGAGTCTGAATTTGATTCTGAGTGTGCAATAAGACAAATATTGGCATAATCATCATCACTTTCTTCACACTCAGTATCACTCCAAGTTTCTGCTTTAAGTGCTTTTCGATATTTCTCAGTTTTTGCTTTCTTTCTCTTTAGCAAATGACAGTTGGGTCTGATGTGTCCCTTTTTTTCTTGCATTCAAAGCAGATTACATCCTTGTTGGATTCATCATCCTCAGCTGATTTATTTTGTAGCTTTTGAGAACTTTGTTTCTTCGGATTGAATCTTCTTCCTTTTTTATTTAACTTTCTGAATCTTCTTATCATGAGAGCAAGCTCTTCATCGTCCATATCGTCTTCAGAATCTATGACATCAGAATCATCATTAGATTTCAACACAATAGATTTCTTACCTTTGGGATCTTCATTTTCGTTGATTTGCTCCACTTCATAAGATTGAAGAGTGCCAACCAATTCGTCAACAAATAGTGGCATGATCCTTTGTGTCTCCTTTATTGAAGTCTTTACGTGATTCCAATCCTTGGAAAGTCCACGCAGTAACTTGTTAACCTTCATGAGTTCAGAAATTGGTTGACCTTGATATTCAAGACCATTCATGATTTCTGTAAAATGACTAAACATGTCAGTGATAGATTCTCCTGGTTTCATCTTGAATGCTTTATAATGACCGAGCAGAATATTGATTCTGGTTTCTTTCACTCGATCGGTTCCTTCATAGGTGATGTGCAATCTATCCCAGACTTCTTTAGTTGTTTCACAAGAAGATATTATGTTATATTCAGTAGGAGATAATGCACAATATAAGGAATAAATTACTTTTGCATCAAGAGCTTGTCTCTTAGTTATCTCTTTTTGAGTCATTTCACTAGACTCAACAGCTTCTTTTCCTCTTTTTGAGACTGTTGCAACTTTAGGAATGATTCATTTGTCTACCACGTCCCATTCCAGAGGATCCTTTGATCTTAGGAATGCCTTCATCTTGTTTTTCCATATGCTGTAATCCTTTCCATCAAAATATGGTGGTCTGGTGTTGCTTTGCCCTTCAACTAGACCTGGAGCCAACATACTAGCCATGGATCTTTAACTCTGAAGTAAAAATATGTCAACTTAAATGAGTACACAAGCTTTGATACCAATTGTGAAAGCTAGTACGAGCACCTAGAGGGGGGTGAATAGGTGCGAAAACAAATTTTCGCAATGTAAAGAAAATGATTTCGTTTTTAAACAAATTCTGTTTAGCAATAGATTATGAAAAGGAAATTAGACTCTAATAATCAAACAGAGTTACGATCAAAGTAAAGAACTTAGGGAAGAGAATAAGAACACAAAGTTTATAGTGGTTTGGTTTGATCTAAGCCTACGTCCACTCTTCCGTACTGACAGCCCAACTGCTGGATTTCACTAAGAATCAAAAGAGTTGTTACAGTATTGCTCTTCCTTGATTCCACAGTGTAGAGACTCTGCTACACTTCCTCAACGTCTCATAGAAGTATAAACGCTCTTTTGAGTACAAGTTTTCGCTCAACAATTGAATTGACAAAGAATAAGGAGCTTTAGACTTTGGAATTCTTCTATCGCGCACACACTCAAATAACTAGAATATCCTCCTTATATACTCCTCCATGCCTTCATACCCGTTGGCACTTACCAAAGGAGTTTTTCCAATCTACCCGTTGGACATAATCAATTAGGGAGATTTCGAGTTATTTAAGGAATATGACGATAGCCCACCAATTCTGCTCGCCTATACAATCAGGATCTAGGTTTTCATAAGTAAAACCTTCCAAGTATGCTTCGCCAATCAACAGATCTAAATTATCCGAATCAAAACGAATAACAGATTCCAAGATGCTATTTCCAGCCGAGAGATCTTCTTCAGTAGATAGAATCAAATCCTTAACAAGAAACTCAGTTCTGAATAAATCTTCTTCGATGGTCTAGAAACTGTCAATGAGGATAGACTTTGAATCTTGAGTCTGGCGGTTTAGTAATCTTCAGACTTTGACTAAAGAGTCTACAAGTCTTTACACTGGACTGATGGAAACGTTTTGTCATCTTCAAAACACGCAAGAAAGTTTTCTCCAACACGTTGTATATTAAATGAATATTTTTATTTTTAATTAATTTGATTCAAATTCATAAATAAATAATTAATTAAAAAAGGCCTACAATGAATTTACACTAATAATATTAATAAATCATTTAATTGAAAATTCAAAAGATATATTCATAGTCAATGTGTATTCATATTTGGAAACATGTTTTTAACTTTAAAGTCTGTCGCAGAACTTAAACATGTTTATCGAGCTTGAACGCACGGTAATTTTTGTGCCGTGAGTTTATGTCCAAGTGAGTTTTTTATTTATAAACACTTTGGGTTTGGGGTTAAATCTAGGTGTGAGAAACACTCGAGCGTGTGAGCAATTGTAAACTCTGATTCTCGGATTATAGTGGATTATTTGCTGCTGGCTCTCCCCGTGGACGTAGGTACCGATATTTGGACCGAACCACATAAATTTCCGATGTCTTTATTATTTCTCATTTTATTTCTCTGGTGATTTTGCGTTGACGTAAATTGCAAATCGTTTCAACATATTGAACATTATATACTTTTTATTTTATTTTGTAATTCTTTGAAATCCAAAACGTTTTTCTTTGTCTACGTAGTTTCAAAGAAAAAACAAAGAAGAAGCAAAAGTTGCTAGGAATAGGCCTTCACGTGTTTCATT
The DNA here is from genome assembly GCA_014182375.1 of Eucalyptus virginea. NCBI lineage: Eukaryota > Viridiplantae > Streptophyta > Magnoliopsida > Myrtales > Myrtaceae > Eucalyptus > Eucalyptus virginea. The sequence continues at coordinate 30,016,394 of CM024524.1, read as the reverse complement.
TTATTTTAGGTTAATATCCTGAAAAACTTCAAATCGGTATATCTGTGACGAATTTACCCCAAATTAATTTTTTGACCACCAAAAACTCAAAACCGGTACATTTATGATAAATTTACCCCAAATGATCATAACAAATCATAAACTAATATATTTGCGATAAATTTACTTTAAATTAATTTTTTTTTACTACTAAAAACCCAAAACTGGTATATTGGTTACAAATATACTCTCCATTAAATTAGACTAACACCACAAAATACCATAGAAGTGGTACAATTATGACAAATGGAGAATAAAATCTCAAATTGATAAATCGATCAATTGTCCAGTCTTATCCAATTTTATAATTTGATAGTAAAATTTAAAAGAAACTAATAAATGATATACTAGTTGGGTAAATTTGTCAAAAGTGTATCAATTTAGAATTTTTGGTGGTTAAAAAATTAATTTAATATAAATTTATCATAAGTGTATCAATTTAAAAATTTTCAGAATATTAGCTCTTTTACTTTAATAGATTTAGGTCTTTAGATGTCGACTGTTATTGACAGGCCGACCTTGAAGACCTCTCCTACGCAAGCAACCTTTGGTCTTCTTTGTTTATTAACTCGAGCTTTTTGTTTTTGAATATGTATCTATCACATTTGCAATTATTTATTTTAATTTTATTTGTTAAATTAATGTCTCGAGTTTAAATTCGGATGACAATTTGTTAAATCGAATTTTATTGATAAAGATTTCCCAAGTAGAAGAAATAAAAAGAAGATACGAATTTCTTCTTTTCTGCGGAAGCTTGCCAAAGGTTGTTATCCAGGCGGGGCCCAAAAGTCAAAACCTTGACTTTTGGGCACACGCACACACACAATATTCACGCCTAAGTTTCCTTTTTTGCCGATGGAAACTAAAGGGTGGCCTCTGCAGTTGAAACGGAAGGAGGTGGGCCTTTGACTTTTGGGCCCACACATATAAAAGGGTTGTGGAGCTCTACGTAGAAGTGAGAAGCCGCCAGAGAAAGAAAAAGGAGCCGCAAGCCACACAAGTCAAGCTGATGAGAGCCGTGCGCATTTTTGTTTCGAGCTTGAACGTGCGGTAATTTTTGTGCCGTGAGTTTATGTCCAAGTGAGTTGTTTATTTATAAATACTTTGGGTTTGGGGTTAAATCTAGGTGTGGGAAACACTCGAGCGTGTGAGCGGTTGTAAACTCTGATTCTCGGATTATAGTGGATTATTTGCTGCTAGCTCTCCCCGTTGACGTAGGTACCGATACTCGGACGGAACCACATAAATTTCTGGTATTCTTATTATTTTTCATTTATTTCTCTGCTGATTTCGCGTTGACGATTTCGCGTTGACGTCAATTGCAAAATCCTATCGTTTCCGCATATTATATTTCAACAATTGGTAGCAAAGCTTGGTTGGGATCAGATTTCTTGATTGTGATTTGGAGCTTTTGCTTGTCTAATTATTATCTAAAAATTTTGTTACTGCAATTATGTTTGAGAGGAAATCTGAAATTGAAAAATTTAACGGGAGCAACAACTTTGTATTATGGAGCATCAAGATACGGGCATTATGACAACCTAAGGTTTGGCCAAGGCACTGTATGGTGAAGATGAGTTGCCTATTATAATGAAAGCCTCAAAGAGGGTAGAGCTAATGGAAAGAGCAAAGAGCACAATTTTGTTAAATTTGTCGGATGATGTCTTAATAGAGGTTGTTGAGGAGAAGGATGTCGCAGCATTATGAGCAAAGCTTCAAACACTCTGTGAAAAAAAGGTTTGAACAATTGCTTGTACATGTTGAAGAAGATGTTTCAATTTAGATATACTGAATGTACATCTATTAGAATCCACCTAGATGAATTTAATAAACTCATGATGGATCTGAAGAACGTCGGTAAGATACTTGATGATGAAGAATAATGCATGATGTTGTTAGCTTCTTTACCAGAGTTATGGCAATACTTTACTGATTCACTATTGCATGGTGTACTACAATTACCTCAGAAGAGGTAAAGTTCGCCTTATTTTCTAAGGAGTGGCAAAGAAAGTTGCGAGATGACAGTCTGGCGCAAGGAGTAGCGCAAGCACTTACGATTCGAGGTAGAGAACAACATCGAGGGCCTAGTAGCAGCAGAGGTAAAAGCAGATTGAAATCATGCCATAGAAAGTCCAAGAGATGCATGAAGTGCTTTGAGTGTTACGAGGAGGGGCACATTAGGAGAGATTGTCCAAAGCGGAGGAAAAAAGCTGGTAGGCAAAATGTCGCAAGTAATGTGGCAAACGTTGCCGAGGGGAGCAATAGTGATGCAGAAGCTATTTTAAGTGTGACTACTACTTCGTCAGGAGACAAATGGGTGCTAGATTTGGGGTGTTCTTATCATATGACGTCTTATAAGAACTGATTTACTACTTACCAGACTGTAGATGGTGATAGAGTTCTTTTAGGGAATGATGCAGTCTGTAAGGCTATGGGGATAGGGACAATTTGAATTCGGATGCACGATGGGGTGGTGCGCACATTGACAGATGTAAGGCATGTACCGAAGTTCAAGAAGAACCTTATTTCTTTGGGGACACTTGATGACATCGGGTGTAAGTACACCGCTAAAGGTGGAATACTGAAGATCTCTCGAGGTGCCATGATAGTGATGAAGGGGAAGAAAGTGAATACTCTCTATCATCTATTGGGAGAGACCGTGACTGGAACCGCTACAGTTTCATCAAGTAAGTCAAACTCTAACTTGACTCAATTATGGCATATGCGTTTAGGGCACATGAGTGAGGTGTGTATGACGATGCTGAGTGAAAGGGGGTTTTTGAAGGGTCAAAAGACAGGAAAACTGGACTTATGTGAGCACTGCATATTTGGAAAGTAGCACTGAGTTAAGTTTACTACAGCTATTCGTTCGACCAAGCGACCGATTGAATATATTCATTCAGACGTCTAGGGCCCGTCTTCAGTTCCTTCGAAAGGAGGTGCCCGATATATGCTGACATTTATCGACGACTATTCGAGGAATATATGGGTATACTTTCTGAAGCACAAAAATGAAGTATTTGATCAGTTCAAAAAATTTAAGGCATTGATTGAGAAGTAGTCATATAAACAAATCAAGTGCTTGAGAACCGATAATGGCATGGAGTTCTGTAATAAAGATTTTATTAAGTTCTGTGAGAAAGAATGTATTGTGAGACACCACACAGTACCTGGGACACCACAGCAAAATGGCGTGATAGAACGGAAGAACAGAACTTTGCTTAAGCGAGCTCGATGCATGCTTTCGCATGCAGGACTTGACAATGAATTTTGGGCCGAAGTAGTAAACATGGCATGTTACTTGGTTAATTGATCTCCATCATTTGCTATCGAGTGGAAGACTCCTAAGGAAGTATGGTCGGGGAAACCTGTTGATTACTCTGAATTACGTATATTCGGATGTCCTGCATATGTTCATGCGAGTGATGGTAAGCTTGAGCCGAGGGCATAGAAGTGCATATTTCTAGGTTATGCACATGGGGTGAAAGGCTACCAACTATGGTGCACCGATCTCAGATTACCCGGTTTTCTAATTAGCAGAGATGTGATCTTCGACGAAACTACAATGCTTCAACAGAGGAGTTCTAAGACATAATCAGCAGAGAAGACAGATTATGGTGTCATTAGTGAGGTGGAGCTTTAGGTGGAGATTCCGGAGACCTTGAAGGTAATAGAAGTTGAGACTGCAGATGAAGCCGTAGTTCTTGAAGTCGGTGATAGTGAACAACCAGCAAAGCCGCAACACACTATAGCCGTAGATAGACAGAAAAGGCAAATTAAATCACTGATACGTTATGGTTATAGGTGATAAGGTGGAGACAGATCAGCCTTCATCTTATTCGGAGGCAATGGCTAGTTCGGAGTCGTTGCAGTGGCTAGGGGCTATGAGTGAAGAGATGGAATCACTTCATCAAAATCAGACATGGGAGCTAGTTAAAGTACCCAAGAGCCAAAAGATTGTCGGAAGTAAATGGGTTTTTAAACGGAAAGAGGGCATTCTTGGTGTCGAGGCGGCGAAGAATAAGGCGAGACTTGTGGCGAAGGGATATACACAGCGTGAGGGCATTGAGTACAATGAGGTGCTCTCTCATGTGGTAAGACATACTTTTATTTGTGTTTTACTTGCCTTAGTTGCTTCATAGGATCTCGAGTTAGAGCAGTTACATGTGAAAATTGCGTTTCTTCACGATGAGTTGGAGGAGTAGATTTACATGAGGCAATCAAAGGGATTTGCTATTCCGGGTAAGGAAGATCATGTTTTCTTATTAAATAAATCTTTGTATGGACTGAAACAGTCTCTTAGGCGGTGGTATAAACGTTTTGATGAAATCATATGGATAGCTGCGTTTACTTTAGGAGATTCGAGAATGGTTATTTGATTTATCTACTCTTATATGTTGATGATATGCTGATAGCAGCTAAGAATATGTCTGATTTTGATGTGCTGAAGAGGTGGTTAAATGCTGAATTTGAGATGAAAGATTTAGGTGCTGTAAAGAAAGTTTTGGGTATGGAGATTTTACGTGATAGAACTGTAGGAGTTTTACGTCTATCTCAGAAGATGTATATTAAGAAGATCGTGGTATGTTTTAATATGTAGTTAGAAAAATCTGTAAGTACACCTTTAGCGAGGCACTTTCAACTTTCAGATAAATTATCACCGCAGACTAAGGAGGAGGAGGAGGAGGAGCATATGTCCCATGTTAATTATTCTAGTGTTGTGGGTAGTATTATGTATGCTATAGTACTAGGCCTGATATTTCACAAGCCGTGAGCATGGTTAGTCGCTATATGAAGGGTCTTGGTAAAGCTCATTGGGAAGCTGTGAAGTGGATCCTTAGATATTTGAAGGGGATGTTAAACGTGGGTATAGTGTACCGAAGGGACATCAATGGCAGTGAGACCACTGGTTTTGTGGATTCGGATCACGCTAGTGACTTGGATGATCACAGATCTTTAGCAGGGTACGTGTTTAAGCTAGCGGGTGGTGTAGTTAGTTGGAAATCGTCCTTAAAGGATCACATTGCCTTGTTTTCGACTGAGGCAGAGTACATGGCACTAACTTTTGTAGCGAATGAGGCGATATGGTTACGAAGTTTGCTCTCGGACTTTGGGTTAAAACAGAAAAGTGTGGATATACATTGTGATAACCAATGTGCGATATATTTAGTGTATAATTTAGTTTATCACAAGCAAACGAAGCATATCAATATCAAGTACCACTTTATCTAAGATGTCTTAGCTAAGGGTAATGTTTCACTACAGCAAATAACTCGGCAGACATGATGACTAAGTCTGTTCCTTTGGGGAAGCTCAAGCTCTGCTTGAGCTTTATTGACGTCTGTGGAGAGTAAGCGCCTGTCGGGGCATTGAGAGAGTAGCATGGATGGTAGGCATTATAACTTGGCTTCAAACATCAAGCCAATGTGGAGAATTGTTAAATTAATATCTCGAGTTTGAATTTGGATGACAGTTTGTTAAACCGAATTTTATTGATAAAGATTTCTCAAGTAGAAGAAATAAATAAATAAAAAAAGATACGAATTTCTTCTTTTTTGCGAAAGCTTGCCAAAGGTTGTTATCTAGGCAGGGCCCAAAAGTCAAGACCTTGACTTTTGGGCACACGCACAAACACAATATTCACGCCTGAGTTTCCTTTTTCGCCGATGGAAATTAAAGGGTGGCCTCTACATGTGAAACAAAAGGAGGTGGGCCCAAAAGTCAAGACTTTGACTTTTGGGCCCACACATATAAAAGGGATGTGGAGCTCTACGTAGAAGTGAGAAGCCGCCAGAAAAAGAAAAAGGAGCCGCAAGCCACACAAGTCAAGCTGATGAGAGCCGTGTGCGCTTTTGTTTCGAGCTTGAACACGTGGTAATTTTTGTGCCGTGAGTTTATATCCAAGTGAGTTTTTTATTTATAAACACTTTGAGTTTGGAGTTAAATCTAGGTGTGGGAAACACTCGAGCATGTGAGCGATTGTAAACTCTGATTCTCTAATTATAGTGGATTATTTACTGTTGGTTCTCCCCGTGGACGTAGGTACCGATACTCGGACTGAATCACATAAATTTCTAGTGTCCTTATTATTTCTCATTTATTTCTCTGGCGATTTGGCGTTGACGTAAATTGCAAAATCCTGTCGTTTCCGCGTATTTTATTCCAACATTATTAGAGGGGTAACGCGATAGAGCATACTCTTCCTGTTAGGGAAATCCCTTATGATGTTTTGAAGAGGACAAAATAAATCAAAGGCTACTAACATGTTTGATGGTTGAGTAATATACCATGCAGATGATAGAACATGTAGAGGATATTATCAAAGTCAGAAGACGGCCAGAAGACTGAACGTAACATATGTCCAAAGTATATTCTGAAGATTTCCAGACTTCTATGTCAAAGTCTCGAAGACGCCGGACTCAAGACTCAAAGTCTGAAGACGCCGTACTTTAGTGTCAAAGTCTGTTCTACATCGAAGTCTGTTAACTCGACTAATTCCGGACCGAACGTGAATGATGAACCGAAGACGGACTCTATACTGAAGCTGAACTAGGTACAGACCTTAAAGCTAAATCTGTTCAGAAGCAGAATATGTTCAGACTCAGATTGCAAAGTCTAGCGCACTCAAACTCAGATTGTAAAGTCTATTGCTCTCAGACTTTACATCCAGAATTCGACAGAACGTAACTTAAGCCCAATCATATAACGGCTAGTGATCTGGTTTGGATTCCACATCAAGATTGATTTGATTGATTCAATCTAATTGATTGACGATTGGATCTTGAAGATAAGAACTTTCTATACGAAGAAGCTTTACTTATGGAAACCAAGATTTCGTTTGTATGGGCAATCGGAATCAATTTGGGATTCTACCTTTGTCACTCAACGGCTACCAAATCTTCTAGATACAGAGCTGTCCAATTGGTATATTGGAAGACGATTCTCCGGGATGCTGTCCAACGGGTAGTTTGGAAGTGGAGGAGTATTTAAGGAGATGAAGGACCGATGAACAAGTAAGAGACGGAGTGTAGAATTTATAATTCCAAAGTTCGAGCGACCTTCGATCATACACTTGTCTTTGGAGAGCTTAAACGTTTGTGATCGTGAGAGAAATACCAAAAGAGTGACTTAGTGAGATAGTGTGATCTACTAAGTGTTTGCACTCAAAGTTGTAATCTCTTGTTGATTGCATAGTAGAATCCAGCCAAGAAGGCTGTTAGCGTGAGAGAGTGGACGTAGGCTTGGATTAAGCCGAACCACTATAATTTCTGTGTTCTTATTCTCTTCCCTAACTCCTTTGTTTGAAGTTTATTTTATTCCGCATATACTTGCCAAGATTTATTTTATACACCTATTCACCACCATCTAGGTGTTCATACTAGCACTCTCACTTCCCACACCATAGGTCTTTTTTTTTTTTTTTTTGGTTTCCTCGAGGGATCGTACATTGTATGTGCACATCTAGGATGGAAAATAGGACCTTAGGAGCATCATTTAATATATTTTTTCGTCTTTTTTAACATTTCCCAAAGACATTGGTTGTACCTTTTACTTTAAGTTTCTTCTAATGTAGGACCGAAATGCTCATAAATTAATCACATGGAGCACGAGGGAAGTCGTATACTATCGCGGTGCAGTCAAAATAGATCAGCTATGCATGTGATCCTATATAAGCAGTGTCGAACAAAGAGAGCATAGATCTATTCAGTTATCAACCGAGAGAGAGAGAGAGAGAGAGATGGAGATCACGAGCAGTAGTTGCAATAAGAGCAAGATACTCATTTTTGGAGGCACTGGTTACTTTGGCAAACATGTAGTGAGGGCTAGCGCATCATTCGGCCACCCCACCTTTGTATTCGTTCGACCGACCACCCCTCCAATGCCTCCCTCCAGTCTACAACTTCGTGGCAAATTTCGATCTCTTGGTGTTACCCTTGTCCAGGTCTCTCACTCTCTGCATAGTGTGATATATCATCATCTGTCTTCTCTTTATATATGATGAATAATAAGGGGAGAATTAACAAAAAAAGTCATAAACCTATTGCAATTGTGCCAGTTTAGTCATAAACTTTTTTTTTTTGCCAATTTAGTCCTAAACCTTTTATAATTGTGCCAGTTTAGTCCATCCGGCCAAAATTGGCTTGCTGGCGATGACGTGGACACCGATTGTCCGGCAAAAGCTAACATGGCAATTTTTAAATTTTTTTTCGATTTTTAAAATATTTTTTGAATTTTTGAATTCTTTTTTTTTTTCCTCTTTCTCCTTCCTTTGGCTGGTGAGGCTCGTCCTCGTTGGCCACTGGCGAAGGCGAGCCTTGCCCAGTGACGGCGAGGCCGTCGTCGCCAGATCTAGCGAGGCTTGGCCTCGCCCAGCCAAGGCAACGGTCTACCTCACCGGTGGCTGGCGGGGCCGCTATCGCCAGATCTGGTGAGGCTTGGCCTCGCCCAACCTAGGCAAGGAGCCTCGCCAGTCACCGACGAGGTCGACCCTCGCCTTGGATCTGGCGAGGCTTGGTCCCGCCCAGCCATGGCAAGGGTTGACCTCGCCAGTGCAGACGAGCTTGGCTCTTGCCATGGATGGGCGAGGCCAAGCCTCGCCAGATCTAGCGGGGCCTCGCCGGCCCTCGCCTCTAGTCGGCCAGAGAAGGGAGAAGGTGAAAAATAATTCAAAAAATATTTAAAAATTCGAAAAAAAATAAAAAAAAATATTTAAAAAATTGTCATGTCGGCTTTCACCAGACGGCCGGTGTCTACGTTAGCACCAACCGGCCAATTTTGGCCGAATGGACTAAATTGGCACAATTGTAAAAGGTTTAGGACTAAATTGGCACAATTGCAACATGTTTAAGACTTTTTTGGTAATTCTCCTGAAAAATAAGTCACCCATTTTCAAAGTGTGAGTCTAGGAAAAAACTTGATCAAAGTAGAAATTGTGAATCATGGTAAGTTTTATGGTTTAACATTCAAGCAAGCTGGAAATATTGAACTAAATTCCACGTTGGAGTTGAATTTCTAATTTGAGTAAGTCTGTACTTTGAGTCAGCAAGTCACATAAATAAATACGAAAATCGCATATAAGAGGAGCGTCAGGGTGTTTTCTCTATGAATTTTTAGAGTGAGGTTTTTATTTTTTCGTGAGATATTGTGAGATAACACTTGTGGGTTTTGCTAAAAATATAATGTAAGGTTGGGAAAAACTTGAGTGACTCCAACTTTGTAATTTTCCAATTTATAGTTGGATTTCTTTGCTCTCCTGTAAATTATGTATCAACACTCCAATGGAAAAATTATTAAGAAATTTATAAATTTACTTTACAATTGCCATTTGAGTCATAAACTTTCAAAGTTGACTAATGTAATTCTAAACCTTCTGACAATTTTTAAATATAGCCTACCCATTCAATTTAGGTTGGAAGTCACTAACATGACGATCCAATTAGCGTCAACTGTCTTATATGGCATGGCCGATGGATAATACAAATGATCTTAAATGTAATGATGTTGTTTTGCAACTTTTCTTAATATTTTCTTTTTTGTCTTTTTTTTTTTTTCCTTTTTTTCCCCCATTTCCTTCTCTACTATTCATCTTCTTACCTCTGTTTGTTGCCAAGGACATTGGAAGATCGTCAAAAAGCTTAGAATTGCATTGGTCAAAGTAGAAAGTTTTAGAGCTGAATTGGGTGCTATGCAATGGATTTAGTAACTTTTGAACAATTTTCCAATATTTCGACCGAATCACCCAAATATCTGGAGTCTTTATCATTTGTAATTAAATTCTCTAATAATTTAATTTTGTTCGTGTTAGTCTTGAATTCTAAGATCCGTTACCTTCCGCAATATTCACAAGATTATCAATTGTATGCAACCTTCTATCGGGCTTTTTCCAATACACGAAGCACGGAATGTTAGGATTGTCGAAACAAAAAATAGTCATCATACAATTATTCTTCGGACAACCACGAACTTAGCAAAACGATATTGGATTTGTGACATAAATAATTAATTTGCATAAAAACAGGGAGAATTGGAGGAGCACGAGAAGATGGTGTCCGTTCTCAAACAGGTCGATATCGTGATCTCCGTGCTTCCGGTATCCGCTATCCCCGATCAAATCAAAATAATCGATGCCATAATCGCAGATGGCAACATAGAGGTAAACAGCCTTCTTTTCCTAGCAAGAGATTTCGAGCCGGGCCGGGCTTAGTTTTCTTCTTGCGTTTTTGTTGTCCTAGAGGTTCCTACCATCCCAGTTCGGGTGCGAAGAGGACAGGATCACCCCACTCCCACCATTCGAAGCATTACTGGAGAAGAAGAAGAAAATCAGGAGGCTCCTCGAAGCATCTACCATTCCCTACACTTTCGTCTCCGCCAATTGCTACGCCGCGTACTTCATCAATCTTCTGCTTCACCCTCACGACCCACGACCTGACCTCGTTGTCTATGGGACTGGCGAGGCAAAGGGTATTCCTACAATGCTTATCTGCAATCGTATCCTAGGCAGCTAGTAATAACTAATAACTCCTTAGCATTAATACTTCACAGAATCTACGGTACTGTGTTGTCAGCTGTGCTTAATTGGGAGCCAGACATCGCCAAATACACTATCAAAGTGGCAAACGACCCGAGGACACGCAACCGTGTCGTGATTTACCGTCCGCCGGGGAACATAATCTCTCAGAACGAGTTGATCTCGTCATGGGAAAAGAAAACGGGTCGGAGATTCGAGAAGGTATGCGTGCAGGAGGATGAGCTGATCAAGCTCTCTCAGAGTAAGTGGGGACTTATCATACACTGCATCAGGGTTTCCATCTGAGTTTCAAATTCTTTGATGGCGTGTCGTGGAAAATAACTATTTTAGTTGTGATATGTGCAGGCCTGCCGAGTCCGGATAACATAGCGGTGTCCATCTTGCACTCCGTATTCGTCAAGGGAGATCTGATGAGCTTCGACCTAGACGAGGACGACCTTGAAGCTTCGTGCTTGTATCCCGAAATCGAGTACACCACCATCGACCAGCTCCTCGATATATTCCTCGTAGACCCTCCGGAGCCTGCTCGCGCGGCATTGGAATGATGAGTTGCATTTAAGCTTGCGACTCATTGCACATCGTTTGCGTAATTATGATCATTCCTTGTTTTAGAGCGCTCGAACTCGAATCGCAATCGGTGGGATCATGCAGCAAGATTCATGCTTTATTCATCTGGTTGGGATTTGTAAATCACTGATAGAACTCTGTAATGTAACGAGTCATTCGAATTACATATGTGAAATGAATTTCTAATATAATACAATATTTCATAAGGCTGAGGGCTAGTGAGCCCTCGCCTGGCCAAATTCGACGAGCGTGTCACACGGATAGAAGTTGGGGGTTTTTTGTGCCCTATAGTTTAGGGTAAATGTGTTACACGGATAGAAGTTTTGGGATTTTTTGTGTCACGAAAAAATATTTGGGATAAATATGTCATGGTTGACAAAGTTTGGGGTTTTTCATATGATAAAAAAAAAAAAAGTTTGGGTAAATCTGTCACTTTGAGCAAAGTTTGGGATTTTTGGTGGTTTTTTCCCTTCAAATTACTATACTTACACAAGACAACATGAAACATCAAAGATGTTAAAAATTAAAATATCCATAGATAGGAAGAAAAGGGTTAATGTCACCAAAACCTCCCAATTGGTACCCATGCCTCATTTACTCCAAACTAATATTTATGTTACAAAAAATCCCAAACTAGTATGCACAGATGTAACATGAATATGTGGTATGGATATATCGATATAAGAGTTATTAAAACACAAAAATTATGTGAATGTGGCACGATGTCTACTGATTCTAGAATTTTTGTGACGAAAAAAATAATTTGAAGTAAACGTGACATTAGTAAAACAATTTGAGGTTTTTGGTACCATTAATCTTAAAAGAAAAAATGCCCACGAGAGGTCATACTTTCAATCGTTTACTAACTTCGTGTGGGCCCGTACTCGATTGAGCAAATGTTGTCGTGCAGCGTAAAACAATCGTCTTCGCAAATTCGGGATTTTCCACACGATCAAAACGATTTGGAGTGCGCATTACAAAAGCCAAGCGCTCTGCCGACGAGTCGCTCACGCAAGTCGTCTTTTCCAAAAGAGTGACGAATCGTTTTTGTTTCCACTTCTGGAAATGACAGTCCATTGGCTCATGCACCTTTAGCTTTTTCCGGTGCCCGGCCCTATTCATCCTCATCTAGTCAAAAAAGATTTCTTGTACTCTCACATTCTTCTGTTTGGCTTTGGACATTCTGGAGCCTTTGGACTTATGGTTCAACTCAAATGGTATTTGAGCGGATGAATCCCACCGGCACACGTCCTAGGTGGTCGATGATTCCAATGTCTTATTTTATCTCTACGTAGCTAGGTTAATTACTCAAAAAAATCACAAACCAATTGTACGATGGCTAATTCAGGTATAAACCCTTTGACTCTTTCCTAATATAGTCCTTCCAGTTAATTTTGGTAAGAAATCGCTCATGTGAATGTCGATCGTTCTACATGGCACAACCAAGGCTGAAATTGACTTTTTTTCAATTTTTTTTTTAATAATTTCTGAAAGCAGTAATCGAGAGGTTCCTTGCTTCAACTCCGACAAGGCTTGAGTGAGCAAGAATAGTTTCGCTGAGTGAGCAAGAATAGTTTACCTGAGTCTAACTTCCCTTACATCTCGCGAATATTTTCCCACATTCTTTTTGGGTCTTCTACTGGAGGGAGGTTGGCAGCGATGTTGGGAGTTATAACGTTCTTGATCCAAGTGCAGACAAAATCATTGCATTCGTGCCAAAATCATCACATTCGATCGTTGGTCGGGAAGAGCACAGTACTATCGATGAAGTCCTCTGTCTTTGGTTACGAGGGCTCTCCGGAAATCTCGAACCCAAGCGTTGTAATTGTTGGGTCTAGTGAGTTGCAAGGAGATGAGCCGAAGCTCCAATCCGTCGGCCGTTGAGGTATATAATGGATCGCTAGGCTCCGTACGGTAAGCGGCTGCCGGAATTGCATGAGTAGAGACCAAGTTGCAGTCCTAGGTAGGGATTTGCCCCTTGATCCGTTTGACTTGCCGAGGGTAGCCAACTCGACCCGTCAAGATGAGGTCCGGAATTTGCTTCCTCTCCGAGTGAGCCACGTTGTCCACTGGCCCATTGAACTGGAATCCACTATATTCGTAGCCACTAAATTGGAGCTAAAGACCCAGTGTGTTGCACTGAAACAGGAATTCTAACTTGATTCAGAGATGAGTGTTGGACATCTTGTTGAAATTGGATCTAATCAACTTGATCCAGAGAATTATTGTTGGATGATTCCTCCATCATAGGCAAGTAAGAATGAATTCCCTTTTGGTGTGTTGACTTGTTTTGCAAGATGAAAATGCAACAACAAAAAATTGAAGGACTATCAAGGGCAATTCTGATGGATTTTTGTGGAAGTTAGATCAGAAGCAATGTTGCTCGATACCATGGAAGGAAATGAAGACGATATGTATTTGGAGGAAAATATGATTTTCATTGTATATTCTCTATACAAGTATGCTTGTATTTATAGTACAAAAGAGAATTAAGGAAAGAATAAATATGATTATATTTTCTTATTCTATTTTCGAATATTCATGACCGAACCAATTAGAATTAGAATCAATAATAAAATCAATTCCTTCTCAAACATTTCTTATTCATCTTTATAGAAAGAAAGAAAAGCTGATTTCCATCTGAAGACGGGTGTTTGACGACAAATATAAGAGACAAAGAATAAAAGGAAAAAGAAAAACGAAAGCCCGTTGACTAAGAAAAGATGGAGGTTTTTGGGGCCGGCAGGGCTTTCGACGTGGACGGGGCTGCGTGCAGTGGGCGGACAGCCCGACATGAGGAGGCCGTGCATGTTTTCCGAGAAGGTTTCCGACACAGTGAAATGATGACTCTGTTTGTTTCGTGAAAAATTCAATAATTTAAAAAATACATTTTCTAAATAGAATCGTTTGCTTAGCTTAAACTTAAAATGATTAGTCGAATTTTTATTATTATTATTATTATTGGCAGCAACGTCTAAGTATCTTCGCTGAACATGACGTTCCTTTCCGTCTATTTATGTAAGAGTATCTGGTGTCGATGGCAACTGGGTGGGCCCAGAAGGGAGCGGCCCGGGCCGGCACTCCGGATGGGGGCAATTCCGTCATTTCGGGCGTTGCCCAACGGAAATAATTGTCGCTTTCCTCGTTTATTTGATATTTGAAAAGAGAAACAGTGACGTCAGTTCCTTCCTCTTCACAGTACCCATTCTTCTTTTGCTACGGTTTTTTTTTTTTTTTTTAGCAAACTTCTTTTGCTACGGTTAACCCTGCAAAAAAATTGCCATTCTCTCTCTCCTCTTTTATCTTCAAATTCTCCATCTTTTCTCCGTTTCGAAGGACAAAGATTTCTCCTTTTCTTCGTTCGTTCGTTCGATGTTGAGAAAAGAGGAGATGTTCGAGGCGCAGGGGTTCGTGGATTTGGGGGGCGAGGGCCACCACCCGGGCCTGGCGGCGGTGGGAGGAGATCCGAAGCACCTCTGGCTTTCCGGGGACGCCAACTCCGCCGCCTCGTCCCCGACCCGCCTCCCGGGCGGCGGCGGCGGCGGCAGCGCTAGCAATGTCGACCACGTCCTCTTCAACAACCTCGTCGAGATCGTCCCTCTCGTCCAGTCCCTCATCGTACTCTCCTCCCCCTTCTCTCTCTCTCTCTCTCTCTCTCTCTCTCTCTTTCTTGAACTTCTTGCCGCTCGGTTCGTCTTCGATCTTGAATTCGGTAGGTTTCTCGGGAGTTCACTCTAGCCGTGAGGCTGTATCGCGTGTTTGGATTTTGGATTAATTAACGATCGAGTGCGTGTCTCGAGCAATGCGTGGATTGCTCGTGTTGTTCGTTCTTGATTTGGGGCCAATTGAGCACGACGTTGGTTATGAATTGAACGTTCTTTCCGTTAAATGTAAGCTCTAAAGTTACTATGTAATAGTTACATATTATGAGTTTCAGTTGTACTATCATTATTATTATTTAATTAATGGCAATACATATTAATTCATTTGTCCAATTATTTATATTTATGAATGATTCCATAAGATCAGTTGCAACTAGACCTATTCTTGAGACGTCAAAAATATGTGTAACTGGTTCATAGTTAGACTGAATCTTTAAATTATTTCCGGTCGATGGATTATTGAGTGGATATTAATAATCCTGTTGAGACCGGTGTGTTCTTAACTTTACCATTAAGGGAATGATGAGTCACAAGTCATTGGGTATATTAAATATTTCAATACACAAATATTTCTCATAATATATACGTGTGTAATCGATATTCTGAAAATTAGCATTTCCTTATTGAGTGGAGAAACGCTTGTTAATATGACCAAAAAATATGTCTTTATTCGACCGGTTTGGAGTGACTTCCGTTTTTTTATGTTTTAATTTTTACAAATCTATGGTTTTCTCATTTGACTCATGTTGAATGTAAAACTCCTGAAACCTTCCAAAATATATGAGTATGTAATTTAGATTTCAACATATTGAACATTACATACTTTTTATTTTATTTTATAATTCTTTGAAATCCAAAATGTTTTTCTTTGTCTACATAGTTTCAAAGAAAAAACAAAGAAGAAGCAAAAGTTGCTAGGAATAGGTCTTCACGCGTTTCATTTTACTTTAGGTTAACACTCTGGAAAACTCCAAACGGTATACCCGTGATTTATTTACCCTAAATTAATTTTTTGACTACCAAAAACCCAAATTAGTATACTTATAATAAATTTACTCCAAATGACCATAAAAAATCATAAACTAGTATATTTGTGATAAATTTACTTTAAATTAATTTTTTTGACTATAAAAACCAAAAACTTGTATATTTGTTACAAATATACCCTCCATTAAATTAGACTAACACCACAAAAAACCATAAAAGTGGTACAATTGTGACAAACGGAGAATAAAATCTCTAATTGGCAAATCGGTCAATTATCAAGTTTTATCCAATTTTATAATTTGACAGTAAAATTTAACGGAAATTAATAGAATATATACTAGTGGGGGTAAAATTGTCAAAAGTATACCAATTTAGAATTTTTAATGGTAAAAAAATTAATTTAAGATAAATTTATCATAAGAATATCAATTTAGGATTTTTCAGTATTAACTATTTTACTTTAATAGATTTAGGTCTTTAGATGTTGACTGTTATCGATGGCCGACCTTGAAGACTTCTCCTACGCAAGCGACCTTCGGTCTCCTTTGTTTATTAACACGAATTTTCTGTTTTTGAAAATATATCTGTCACATTTGTAATTATTTACTTTCATTTTATTGGAGGGGTAACTTGATAGAGCATACTCTTCCCGCACCACTTGACATTTTTTTTTTTTGGTTTCCCTGATGAGCACATCTAGGATGAAAAATAGGACCTTAGGAGCATTATTTAGGATTCGTTCATTTCGCGGAAAATGAGTTATTTGTGGAAAATATTTTCCCAGAAGTCATTTTCCAGGAAAATGACAATATTTTCTGGTATTCGGTAAGAAAAATATTTTCTGCTCCCCAGATTGGCGAGCTCGAGGCTCGCTAGATTGACGAGCGTGAGTTTGAGATTGACGAGCTTGAGGTTCACTTGGTCTAACAACTAGCCAAGAAAGAAGAATATGAGAAAAAAAAAACAGAAAAAGGAAATTAAAAATAATGCGAATTAAAAAAAAGAAATTAAAAAAAAATAATTCGAATGAAAAAAGAAAAGAAGAAAAGAAAGGGGATGAGGAAATCGGGATTTGTAGAGGTGTGAGATAAGAGAGATCAAATGAGGAAAATGTTTTTCACTTTTCAAAAGTGAAAAACATTTTCCCCTACTTTAGAAGACTTTTTTCTTTTGATGGAAAACATTTTCCTCAAGGAATTCATTTTCCGTGAAATGAGCGCCGGAAAATCCGGAAAACGTTTTCTCGGAAATTATTTTTCGCGAAACAAACGGACCCTTAATATCTTCTTTCGTATGTTTTTTTTTAACATTTCCCAAAGACATTGGTTGTACCTTTTACTTTAAGTTTCTTCTGATGTAGGACCGAATTGCTTATAAATTAATCGTATGGAGCACGAGGGAAGTCGTATACAATCTTATCCAGGCGAAGATAACGCGGTGCAGTCGAGATGGATCAGCTGTGCATGTGATCTTATATAAGCAGTGTAGGGCAAAGAGAGGGGTATACACATACTGGACCTCTTCATTTATCAACCGAGAGAGAGAGAGAGAGAGATGGAAATCACGAGCAGTTGTTGCAATAAGAGCAAGATCCTCGTTTTTGCTTGCTCCTTTTTGGAGGCACTGGTTACCTGGGAAAACATGTCGTGAGGGCTAGCGCGTTATTCGGCCACCCCACCTTCGTATTCGTTCGACCGGCCACCCCTCAAATGCCTCCCTCCAGTCTACGCCTTCGTGGCGAATTTCGATCTCTTGGTGTTACACTTGTCCAGGTCTCTCACTCTCTGCATAGTGTGATATATCATCATCTGTCTTCTCTTTGTATAAGATGAATAAGAAGTCACCCATTTTCAAAGTGTGAGCCTAGGAAAAAACTCGATCAAAGTAGAAATTGTGAATCATGGTAAGTTTTATGGTTTAACATCTGAGCAAGCTGGAAATATTGAACTAAATTCCATGCTGGAGTTGATTTCCTAATTTGAGTAAGTCTGTAGTTTGAGTAAGCTAGTCACATATATAAATATGAAAAGCGCATATAAGAGGAGTGTCAAGGTGTTTTCACTATGAATTTTTAGAGTGAGGTTTTTATTTTTTTGTGAGAGATTGTGAGATAACACTCGTGGGTTTTGCTGAACATATAATTTAGGGTTGGGAAAAACTTGAGTGACTCCAACTTTGTAATTTTCCAATTTATAGGGGATTTCTTTGCTCTCCTGTAAAGTATGTATCGACACTCCAATGGAAAAATTGTTAAGAAATTTCTAAATTTACTATACAATTGCCATTTGAGTCATAAACTTTCAAAGTTGGCTAATGTAATTCTAAACCTACCCATTCAATTTAGATTGGAAGTCAATGACATGATGATCCAATTAGCGTCAACCGTTTTATATGACATGGCTGATGGATAATACAAATGATCTTAAATGAAAATGATGTTGTTTTGCAACTTTTCTTAATATTTTCTTTTTTGTCTTTTTTTTCCTTTTTTTTTTCCCATTTCCTTCTCTACTATTCATCTTCTTACCTTTGTTTGTTGCCAAGGACATTGGAAGATCGTCAAAAAGCTTAGAATTGCATTGGTTAAAGTAGAAAGTTTGAGAGCTGAACTGGGTGCTATGCAATGGATTTAGTAACTTTTGAACAATTTTCCCATATTTCGACCGAATCACCCAAATATTTCGAGTCTTTATTATTTGTAATTGAATTCTCTAATAATTTAATTTTGCTTGTATTAGTCTTGAATTCTAAGATCCATTACCTTCCGCAATATTCACAAGATTATCTATTGTATGCAACCTTCTATTGGGCTTTTTCCAATACATGAACCACGGAATGGTAGGATTGTCGAAACTAAAAATAGTCATCATGGAATTATTCTTTGGACAACCACGAACTTAGCAAAACAATGTTGGATTTGTGACGTAAAAAATTAAATTGCATAAAAACAGGGAGAACTGGAGGAGCACGAGAAGATGGTATCCGTTCTCAAACAGGTTGATATTGTGATCTCCGTGCTTCCAGTATCCGCTTATCCCGATCAAATCAAAATAATCGATGCAATAATCGCAGCTGGCAACATAGAGGTAAACAGCCTTCTTTTCCTAGCAAGAGATTTCGAGCCGGGCTTAGTTTTCCTCTTGCGTTTTTGTTGTCCTAGAGGTTCCTACCATCCGAGTTCGGCTGCGAAATGGACAGGATCACCCCCCCCCCCATTTCGAAGCATTACTGGAGAAGAAGAAAATCAGGAGGCTCGTCGAAGCATCTACCATTCCCTACACTTTCGTCTCCGCCAACTGCTGCGCGGCGTACTTCATCAATCTTCTGCTTCACCCTCACGACCCACGACCTGACATCGTTGTCTACGGGACTGGCGAGGCAAAGGGTATTCCTACAATGCTTATCTGCAATCGTATCTCGTATCCTAGGCAGCTAGTAATAACTCCTTAGCATTAATACTTCACTGAATCTACGGTACTGTGTTGTCAGCTGTGCTTAATTGGGAGCAAGACGTCGCCAAATACACTATCAAAGTGGCAAACAACCCGAGGACGCGCAACCGTGTCGTGATTTACCGTCCGCCGGTGAACATAATCTCTCAGAAGTGAGAATGCTTATGATTGAATTGACAAAATTGAAAGGTTTAGGACTGAATTTATAAAAGTGCAACAGGTTTAAGACTTTTTGGACAATTTTCTTTAAGTTGTCTTTTGTTATAAAAGAGAACTAGGGCTCATTGATATCGGGGAGGAGAAAAGGACAATAATGAACGGCCTCTATCTCGAATGATGCTGCGGCATGACAAGTTGCGATTGACCACCGATAAATCAAAGTTGGACTTATAATTTCGGCCGCAGAAGAGCGGAGCTGAACTTTTGTTCCTAGCTGAAAATAGTCTTTGAGTAAGAGCATCTGAACATATCTCTTCCTATGGTTTCTCTCTGTCTTTCAGTCAAGTGTCGATTATGTGGTTTATCATGATGAAACCACGTTCGCTATATAGCGTAAGAAAGTACGTCTAATTCCCAAAAAAAACTCAATTTTAGGTCCAGTCTCAATTCCCTTATGAACTTTTTCTTTTTTTATTTAGAAAGAAATCACAAACTTTGACTCTAGTTCCAAATTTGCCCCATTAACCCACTATTCAAAAACAGCCACTAGTTGCTTCGAGATTATTTACATCAAGACCACTTAGAGATTCATTATCAAAACCTACAATTTCATCAACACCCTCAAGAACAACACCAACCTCTCAATTTTGATAATTTTGAAAACATCAGAGACGATTTTGGACAGAGGGTTAACAAGGGCAAATTTGGAACTCGAGTAAAAGTTTGTGAATAACAAAAAAAAATGGGGCAGAATTGAAATTGGACCTAAATTGGTGGGCATTTTAGGAAATTTAGCCTGCAGAATTACGACTTTCTACATAAAAGAAAGTGAAGAAGTGTATGAAATCGAAGCGCATTGTAATAATTGATCGTATAGAATGTACGCCGCTAGTGATCAGTCTGCACAAAAAAGGAATAGCGGATTGGCTTCTCTTGCCTCTATCTTCGCGGGACTCCTCAATCTCTTTCTATCAGCCTCTTCTCGCATAACTCGTCGCGCAGTAATTATCCTAGAATGAAGATCCGTTCGAAAAGTACAAGGAAAAATCCGTTTGATGATTAGCTCCTAGATCCCGCTTCTATCATCGGTGTGCGATAGAATAAATCACTCCTTAATGTACATTTCCAAGGCACATAATGTACCTCGCGATGTCGCGATCTAATGGCCCATAATAATCAAGTAATTAACTTTTATGTCGAGTAGTGCTATCCAAAAAGCTAACGCCTGATATCTTCTTTGGATACTTTGTATCAGGTTCTTGTTCTTTGTAAGAATGGACACTGATATGAGGTGAACAAGGCGATTAAGGACAATCGACATGCATGGAGCAGAATATATGGTGCATGACGTGATTCGCGTGAAGTTGTGTAATAATTAGGTAGAGAAAGCCTATCTCTCTCTCTCTCTCTCTCTTCTAGGGTTTGTGATTATTTTAGTTCTCTCTTTTGTCATTCAGTCCTACCATCGCATTTCTTTCCCCCCGGAATCTTTCGAATTGATAGATAGTTTGATTCTCATTTGGAGGTATATAGGCTACTGACCTCGCTGTCGTCCCTATTGTTGCTGTTTGCCTTGCTTTCTTTTGCGAAGTTGCACAACCCTGGCTGATCTCGTCTTGCACAAGTGCAAATGTTCCACGACGCGGCCTCTTCGTGACCGAAACTCTTTGGGGCAATCGAGAGCAGCTACCGTGATTGCATTGTCGGTATATTCGAAAACGTCGTTTTAAAGAATCCTCTCCAGTCATCCCGCATCGTGGCGACTACTTCGAATAGAGTGCTCAGAGCAAGAAACTATCAAGAACGAGTTTTTTTTCTTTTCTTCTTTTGGAAACCGTCTCGCTGTCGAGGAAGTGGCGTGAATGTAAGTGTTTCTTTGGGATTAACTCTGCTCTTTGAGGCTAGTACTGTGAATAAGCTAACTGAACGCGGTGGAGCATCTGCTTGTGCTAAACTCCTTTTTGCGTGATTGATTGAACTTACTCGACACTTTAGATATATATGTATATTTGCTTTAAAACAACGTCCGATGTTATGATCTCATCGAAATCGTTGGATCTAATATATTTGACACGCAATAACTCTTTTATATGGACTTGACGATCTATCATTTAGCATTTATGAACCAACGTAATAAATACTTGAAATCTCGAAAAGCTACAGCAAATTTTATTACTACCATGTAGCATAATAAAAAATCACTTTTGCAATAATCGTGCATCCCGCGATTCACATGATATTATGTAGTAATTAGTTAGAAAAAGCCCCTCTCTCTTCTAGGGTTTGTGATTTTTTATAGCTTAGCTTTCTCTTTTTATTAGCTATTGCCAAGTACAATGTGATTTTATGACGAAAATACCCCTGTGGTGCATGCAAAATTGTGCACTTGAGATGCCCTTGACTATGGCCAGCAATGAAGTGGCTAGTAATATCACCTAGAATGGGTGAATAAGTGATTTAAAACAGACTTGATGAATAAATGCATAATCAAAAAGGTCAAGTGGATGAATGCATAACTATGAGAAACGAAGTGTTGATTTGACCATTGCTAGATAATATCTAGTAGTGCAAAAACTTCTATAAAATAAAAAGTGAATATGAGCATAGAGATAGAAGACTTTGTAGAGAGAAATTTATAGGGGTTTGGTTTAGAGTAAGCTTACGTCTACTGTCGCACACTCACAACCTACTAGTTGGATTATGCTAGTAAATCAAAGAAAAATCACAATAGTGAGCGCTGCTTATTCACAATCAATTGTTATCTATGTTGGTACTTGGTTATACACAAACTGATAGGACTCATTATCTCGCACTAAAACTCTGCTAACACTTCTCAACTAATTACAATTGTAAGTTCTTTGAAGACAAGGAAAAGATTGTGAAGCTCTCTTGAACCTTGGAATTGTTTTCTCTTAATCTATTTCTCTTTTCAACGCTTAGGTTTTCTTTTATACTCCTTAGTATCCAAAACTTCCCATTGGAAATCTCCATGAGGATCATTCTCCAAACTCAATTGATGAGAAAACTAGGGTAGGTGTTGAGATAGAACAATCATTTCCCATTGATTTGGTCACCCATACAAACAATTGTTGGTATCTATGAGTAGAGTTCTTCAACTAAGAAAAGAATTTTGTCTATGGAATGATTGCTAATCGATTAAGATTCCTGGTGTGGTTAAATATATCACAAAGATAATCTTAATAAAGAAAATCAATATTTTCTAAAGATAGAATCCATACTAGATCACAAGCTATAAAGAGATAAAATAATAGTTTTGAAATTCGTAACAAGGTTTTTTTTTGTAGGTAGAATATTAGTGTATATATTTCAATATCAGATTGAGTTACGATTATGTTTGAGGCCGCTTTTTGAGTAAAAGGACGGTCGTGTTATTACTCTTGTTTTTGTAGAGCTGGAGTATGATGTAGCTTTTTCTTCAAGTCAAATTACCAAGTTGGCAAGCCGAACTTTGCTTTCCTTTTCTTCTTTATTCAATAGCTTCTCGTATGCCTCTTCATTATTCTTCATTTTTATTTTCTGCGACGCCCACCGCTTTTCTTCACTTTGAAGCTGGGGTTGCCGCTTTCAACATGGTCGCCTTGCCTTGACCCCGACATGCTCAACCTCGGAAAGAAAACCACAGTCAATCTCAGTAGTTTTGTTGAGAAGAACTAACTAAGGGTGCGTTTGGGAATGCTTTTGGGGAAAGTCTTTGGGAAAATGCAAAGGCCGTTGTGTAAGAATTATTGTGACCCACATGATATGATTTATTATATGGTTTAATAATTATTGAAATGTTATAAAATAAATAATTATTGGTTACGAGAAGTTGCGACTCTAATAAAATGAAAGGGTATATCGCTTTGATGGAATACACATTTTTAACGAACGTATAAATAGAATCCGGTCCTCTCTCCATCCACAATGAACAACAATAACACAAAGGAATTGGGTATTCTCTCATCCATCGATAGAATACATTAAGAATAGTGGGTTAAGGGAGAGAAATCGGATTTCTTCATTTGGTTCGAGTTCTTTGGGTTTGCTACAACGATCATCATCAAGTGTAGTGCTCTATGTAGCACGGACACGGCAACACGGACACGACATGACACGCGATACGTCATTTCTCAAAAAGTAAAGAATTTCGACACATTCTGACACGTTAAATATTAAATAAATATTTTTACTTTTAATTAATTTAATTCAAATTCACAAATAAATAAATAAATAAAGAGTTTACAATGAATAAATCTTACACTTTTTTTTTATTTCATTATCCCAAATTTACATTTATTTTTCGAAATTCCCCCTTCCCCCAAATTTACTTTTATTTTTCGAAACCCCCCTTCCTCCACCTGCGCCCAAACTTCCCTCGTCTCTTTTCCCCCCAAATTTTTTTCACTTTTTTTTACCCTCCCCACCACGAGAAAATATTGGCTGCAGCTCTGACTCCAACGTGTCTTCCTCCGAGTCCATTCAACGGGCGACACCTGTCCAACGGCAGCCACGCTGGAGTCCGAGCTCGTCCGGTTATTTTCGAAACGGAGCGGAGCAAAGTTGACGGAAACTTAATTTCTCTCTCCTCCTGCACGTCTTGTCCTGTCATTCAACTCTGCAAGGAACGGAACTATTCTGGAAGGAAATATTTGGTGGAGCCCACCAAATATTTCCTTCGCAACTTCACGTTCCATGAATATTTCGAACGCGGCTCTCTTTCCCTCTCTCCATGAACCGAACTCCTCTGTCCATTGCCGCTCTTCCTCCGACGAACGAGGGAGGCCGCCGTCCGACGAACCACGGGCTTGAATCTTTTGTGCTCGGCGGGTGCGGGTGGTGAGGGTCATCTCGGCCATTTCGAGCTCGGTGGTGAGCCCGTCGAGATCCGCGCTCCATTGCCGCTCTTCCTCCGACGGACGAGGGAGGCCGCCGTCCGACGAACCACGGGCTTGAATTTCTGGCTTTTGTGCTCGGCGGGTGCGGGTGGTGAGGGTCGTCTCGGCCATTTCGAGCTCGGTGGTGAGCCCGTCGAGAACCGCGCTCCATTGCCGCTCTTCCTCCGACGGACGAGGGAGGCCGCCGTCCGACGAACCACGGGCTTGAATCTCTGGCTTTTGTGCTCGGCGGGTGCGGGTGGTGAGGGTCGTCTCGGCCATTTCGAGCTCGGTGGTGAGCCCGTCGAGATCCGCGCTCCATTGCCGCTCTTCCTCCGACGGACGAGGGAGGCCGCCGTCCGACGAACCACGGGCTTGAATCTCTGGTTTTTGTGCTCGGTGGTGAGCCCGTCGAGATCCGCGCTCCATTGCCGCTCTTCCTCCGACGAACGAGGGAGGCCGCCGTCCGACGAACCACGGGCTTGAATCTCTGATTTTTGTGCTCGGCGGGTGCGGGTGGTGAGGGTGGTCTTGGCCATTTCGAGCTCGGTGGTGAGCCCGTCGAGATCCTCGCGCTCCATTGCCGCTCTTCCTCCGACGGACGAGGGAGGCCGCCGTCTGACGAACCACACAGCCTTGAATCTCCGGCTTTTGAATGATACATTACCTTGGCTTGATTTTCAGGTTGTTTGCCTACTGCTTTTGGACGCCGTTTAGTCCCTCTTTTGCTCATTTGAATTGCTATTGCTCCACTTGCACGATTTTGTTTCACTAAAGTTAGTGATAGATTATCACATTTTAGCAAGTATTTTCTCTATTAATGCCAATATATGGCGTGCGTTACATGATGCTTTCCCTTGGTTATGCTTATTTTCCTGTTATTCTAGTAAAATTCCTGGATGGATTTCTTGTGTGGTTGAATTGGCAATCATGTTGCTTCTATTTGATCTTTCAATATTTTCACTGCAGTCCTTTGCTAGAACTGTGAATATGACCGAATTAGAGATCTCACTGATAGTGTGTTCTTGGAACAGTATAGTATAACCTCTCAAGATTGCCAGAAATCAGACATCATTCACCGCAACTGTTTCATGGTTATTATTCCTCATAATGATAACTAATATCTAGACAATGAGTGGGATAACCTTTTAGTAGTAGGTACCTTCTTTGACAGATGTATGATTCATCTGGTGTGATCTACTTAAGGGAAGTTTACCATGGCAATTCAATGTACTTCTGGGCCGATCACCACCGTTCACTTTAAGACACTTGAGGGCCCGAAGAAGATTTATTTGGCTTTAGGAAGTGTTACTCTCTGTTTCGCCTATATGCTAATTTAGTTGTGTTTCTGTTGCTTCTGTTTCTTTTGTTTTCCAGTTGGGTAGCATATGTCATGTTTGAAGATACTGCACTTGAATACACCATACATGTTCTCTTTAATGCTATATCTAATACAACCCGTATGGTGATATCATGTTGGCAGGTATAATTTGGGTACAAATTTTCACGTACAAATTATCGAATGGCAAAATCACAGGTAATTCATCGATAATACTATGTTTAGAAACATATTTTGCTTTCTTAAGTAATGGATGAAATTTTATTATGCTTGTAAAACACGATGTTAATTATTTTTTGTTATTTTAATTGCAGCATGAATCTTCCCATCTTTCACATGTAGTACGTGATATGGAAAAAGAATTTGAATTCGCAGTAGGAATGGTGTTTTCAAATGAACTTGAAGCATATCATAAATATGTGGCATATGCAATCGGCAAAGGATTTGGAGTCAGGAAGGGTAATATGTTTAGAAATAGTAAAGGAGAACTAACTCGACGAACCTTTGTATGTAATTGTGAGGGGTATTCGACAGCTCGGATGGTAAGGAAAAGAAATATCAGAGATATGAAGTTAGATGTGGCTGTCTTGCTCATATCAAATATAAGGTTGATAATGGTATCTATGAAGTCATAGAGTATGTTTCTGAGCATAACCATCCATTTATTCCAGAAGATCAAAAGCATATGATTAGATGTGGAAGATTGATATCTGATACTTGCAAAAGTGTTTTAGTTGATATGAATAAAGCTGGTATTGGAGGGACTACAGCATATAAGTTTTTAGCAAATGAAGCTGGAGGAAGCCAAAACTTGGGTTTTAATTTGCGTGATTGTCAAAATTATTTGCAGACAAGAAGATCTGAGGTTATAAGTGGGGAGATTGTCAAAATCTTCTAAATCATTTTCATTGCATGCAAATGCAAAATCCTATGTTTTTCTATGCTGTACAGGTTGATCAAGATGGTAGATTGACAAATTTGTTTTGGAGAGATAGCTTGTCCAAATTTGATTACGATTGTTTTGGTGATGTCCTAGTATTTGACACTACATATAGGACCAACAGATATGAAATGATATGTGCACCTTTTGTTGGGGTTAATCACCATTGGAAGAATACTCTATTCGGGTGTGCATTTTTGATGGACGAGACTGCAGAATCATTTATTTGGTTATTTGAGGTGTTTTTGAAGTCTATGGGAAATAAGGCTCCAAAAACAATGTTTACTGATCAAGACGCAGCCATGGCAAAAGCCATTAGAACGGTGTTTCCAAATACACAACACCGTTTATGCACTTGGCACATTGGGAAAAATGCCAATAAAAACATCCCACATCTTTACAACAATCCAGGTTTTAAGGATAAATATTTCTTCAGGCTTATGTATAGATGTAGATCGGAAGATGAATTTGAATCTACTTGGAAGGAAATGGAAGAGGAGTGGCATACTGAGAATAACAATTGGCTTCGGAGATTATATGACATTAGACATAAATGGAGTTTAGCTTTTGATCGTGATACCTTTACTTGTGGTATAACATCAAGCCAAAGGAGTGAAAGCACCAATAATGTCTTTCAACGTATGGCGAAGAAGACATTACGTCTTATAGAATTTGTCCCATACTATGAAGAACAACTAAAGCACATAAGAGAAGTGGAAAGTCAAGATGATTATGCCTCTCGTGGGAAACCCAAATTACAGGTTTCGAGTAATGGGATTTTGAACCATGCTGCTTCAGTGTATACACGCACCATTTTTAACAAGTTCAATGCAGAATTTTTGGAAATTCTCTCTGAGAAAATTTCAAGTGTTACATTTGATGGATCGATTTATTTATATACTCTGAAGTGTATGGGAAATCGACGTGAAAATATTGTTAGATTTGACCCTGCGGACTTTTCAATCTCTTGTGAATGCAAATTATTTGAAGCAAAAGGATGGTTGTGCCGTCATGCCTTGAAAGTGTTGACTGAGAATATGTCGGTTATAAGCATTCCATCTGCTTATATTTTGAAAAGATGGACTAAAGAGGCCAAACAAGGGATTATAGGTGATGAATTTCATCCAATGTCACCAGATTCATCTAAATTTAATCGATTTTCCACGTTAATGCAACAATCTTTTGAATTGATGAATTTGGGAGCCGAAAGTGTAAACACTATGGAAATAGTGTCGAAGAACATGAAAAATACGAAGGCTGAACTATTATCATACCAATCAAGTGTGGGTGTGACTGATGAGGCTAGTAATTATGATAATGAGGCCTCTTTATGTGATGTCTCGGTGTTGGACCCCATTCAAAGAAAAGGAAAGGGAATAGCTTATGGAAGGCTTAAAAGTTCAAGTGAGAAGAAGAAAAAAAAATCTAAGAAAGGAACACTCCCAATGCACATAGAAAGTCAAGGTGAATGAAATATTATTTTAGTAAAATTTTTCACTTATGTTACATGATGTCAATTAATATATTTATTACTTTGTAATGTAGAATTGGCTGTCCAAGCAACACCCGATGATACTCATTTTCCAAATATTTATAGTAATTCAAATCAGTTTCCACGTGCCTTTTATCCTAGCGGCATTGGTGGTCCAACGGTAAATTTAAATTTTCATAAGTATGTTTATCGTTCTTAGTCCTCCATTTGTATTTATATGTAACTAATTTGGTCAATTTTTATATAGATGCAACAGCCACCATACATTATACCACCAGGAACTATGAGTGGATTTTGTTCACTCCCTAATCAGGTACTTAATAATTTAGTGTATTAATTTAGTTATGATAGATTGTGCCTTTCTACAATTATAAAAAAAGTCATCATTTGCAAAAGTTACAACCATTACAATAATCTAATTACATTATGCTAATGGAGTTATTTATTATATATAGATACAATCACCATATGTCATGCCGCCGGGGATTATGAATAGATTTTCACCATTTACTAATAAGGTACTTAATATAAAATCATATTTAATCTTAGTTTTATTTCATTTTTTTTCTTAGTGTAATCTTGTCAATTGTTTCTTCTAAATAGATGTTGGAGTACCATAATATATCTCATGGAACTATTTTGAGTCGGTACGACTTGTCTTGCGTTTTTGTTTCATAAGATTACTTGAGACATATTTAGCAACTTATTTAGTAAAAATAAATTGGTTATTCGTTTGTACAGAGTCATCAAACTCTTTCCAACATCTTGGGGTGAATGAATTGAACAATTCTGAAGAAGCGCGTATCAATTTGCCGAAGTAGTTATTTCATGCAGAAAACTAAAGAGGTATTTCTTGAGCACTTGCCAGCTCTATAATAGCTTCTTTTTATGTGCTTGGGTGCGGTGTATTTATTAAATCTCCTAGGTTTAATGTCTTTTACCCCTAATTAGTATTACTTGAGAATCTCACTGATTGTCTAACATTTTTCAAACATTATGAATATATGGCAACATCAAATTTATTAATTGTTTTTTTCTGTGTTTATTAATTGTTCACCGGTTCGGGTGGTAACAAAGGTGGGAGGACTTGACGAGGTTACACTAGACAGTTTTATATGCACATCTTCCAGTCCAAATGGCAACAATGCTCCAATAGTAGGCCTTCATGTTGCAGTAGCACATGATGAAGATCAGCCCAAAGACACAACAACCATTTCGATGATAGAACTTGATGCTGGAGAATTAGTTCAACAGTTCTTTCATATTCTCATCCTGTTGAGATTAGAGCAGACTTTGGCCTCACTATCACCACT
The DNA here is from genome assembly GCA_014182375.1 of Eucalyptus virginea. Taxonomy (NCBI): domain Eukaryota; kingdom Viridiplantae; phylum Streptophyta; class Magnoliopsida; order Myrtales; family Myrtaceae; genus Eucalyptus; species Eucalyptus virginea. The sequence goes on along the minus strand of CM024524.1, from coordinate 29,987,042 downwards.
TATTTCATTTGCGTTGTATCGATAATTGGATACCCATACAAAGGTCTTGACCTTTATGTAGAAGTCCCAAAGTTCAAGTGAATTAATCTGGTCATGTATCTTTCATTTCATTTCTTTCATTTTTCAGTCTATTGTGATATTGCAAAACTTTACTCAATATGCTACAAGAGAGCTTTTGCCTTCAAAATACAACACCTGTAAACATATCCAAACAAAAGTGAGAAGTTACACAAGATGTACTATATTTCTCTCTCACAAAATGCATCTTCATGGAAAGAAATGGCTTTTTATAATATATAAAGCTTCCAGGTTTTCTAATTTGATCAAGTGTTTATTTTTTTGTATTGCCATGCATTATCTATGTTGGTTGATTTGCAAGAACCCGTGCTTCAATTTTTCGTCAAATGTCCTAAGTAATTGCGCAACAAAACCTATTCCATAACGTCAAAGATGTCAAGGGGAGGAGCCAAAAATTCCCAAAAAAAGCGATATTATCTTTGCAAAAGGCTATAGCAACTCCCAAGTTTCTCAAAACCACAAACTTAAGGTGGGTAGCTATTAGATATGTTGCTATCGTATTAGCTTTATTCTAAAAATAAAGCATTGTTCCTTAGGATAGACGTAAATTGCAATTAGGGAGAATCACATCTCTTTATCTGCCGGACTTCATCACAATGAACTAGCATCAATAAATATAACATTAGATATCACATTTAATCCACCAAGCCATTTCAAGGTCATTGAACCACTAGCATCAACAAGAAAAATAAAAGTTGGACATAGTCACAAATCGAGTTTACTTATAATAACCGTACACAATATAAAAGCCCCCATCTAAAGGTCATTAAACCACAATACAAGTTGCCGTGCTCTCCCCCCTCCCTCCTCCAGGCGCAGTCATCTTCATTCTCCAAAACGAACAAAATTAGAGGGCCATCACAAATCAACATAAAAAGTTCCTAGCCCAAATCAATTAGGCTAGAAAATAGGCGTGCGTTCACATGTCTAAAGGCAAATAAAATCACCTAAGCTAGCAACATTACAATTTCAACCACCTACTTTCTCTGGATAAGTAGTGCTAATAAAATAACAAATAATAAACAAATAAAAAGTAGCGAGGCATTTAGCTTCTCCAACAAATGCTTAATGTCTTTCATGTCATCTTCAAATTTTGCGGGCGAAACCTTCGTGATAGAAGGCACATCATTTGTAGGGTGACACCAGGCAAAAATTCACATTTTTATCCTCACAATTGTAGTAGAGCTTCTCTTTGTTACTTGTAGACTCCGAAATTCTCACGGCAGCACGCTTGCCACAATCACACCTTTTATTTTGAAAGGTGAGTTTGCTCGAAATACCCTTACCCTTATTCACACTGGATGACGACATGATATACCTGCAATATGAAACACTTAGATTCAAAAGAAAAGGATCTGGACGAGCTCGCCACCGAGCTCAAAATAACCGAGACCCCACTCACCACCCGCACCCGCCGAGCACAAAAGCCAAAGGGCATATGCTATTAAATCGGCGACCAAAAGCAGTAGCCAAACAACCTGAAAATCAAGCCAAGGTCAAAGTACCATTCAAATATATAGAGATGCATAATGTGAAAATTGAGGTGGTTGCTTGTAGTTCCCTATAATAACAAGGAAAGGTAAAATTTGAGAGCATAATGTGAAAATGTAGAGATGCAAAGCTGGAAAGAAAGCAGTCCTGCCATTAAAATGGAAAGTATGACCTCAACTATAATGGGGAGTGTGAAAGTATAATTCCAAAATGTAGACATGTGTACGTGAAAATTTGTACCCAAATTATACCTGCCAACATGATATCACCATACGGGTTGTATTAGATATAGCATTAAAGAGAACATGTATGGTGTATTCAAGTGCAGTATCTTCAAACATGACATATGCTACCCAACTGGAAAACAAAAGAAACAGAAGCAACAAGAAACACAACTAAATTAGCATATAGGCGAAACAGAGAGTAACACTTCCTAAAGCCAAATAAATCTTCTTCGGGCCCTCAAGTGTCTTAAAGTGAACGGTGGTGATCGGCCCAGAAGTACATTTAATTGCCATGGTAAACTTCCCTTAAGTAGATCACACCAGATGAATCATACATCTGTCAAAGAAGGTACCTACTACTAAAAGGTTATCCCACTCATTGTCTAGATATTAGTTATCATTATGAGGAATAACCATGAAACAGTTGCGGTGAATGATGTCTGATTTCTGGCAATCTTGAGAGGTTATACTATACTGTTCCAAGAACACACTATCAGTGAGATCTCTAATTCGGTCATATTCACGCTTCTAGCAAAGGACTGCAGTGAAAATATTGAAAGATCAAATAGAAGCAACATGATTGCCAATTCAACCACACAAGAAATCCATCCAGGAATTTTACTAGAATAACAGGAAAATAAGCATAACCAAGGGAAAGCATCATGTAACGCACGCCATATATTGGCATTAATAGAGAAAATACTTGCTAAAATGTGATAATCTATCACTAACTTTAGTGAAACAAAATCGTGCAAGTGGAGCAATAGCAATTCAAATGAGCAAAAGAGGGACTAAACGGCGTCCAAAAGCAGTAGGCAAACAACCTGAAAATCAAGCCAAGGTAATGTATCATTCAAAAGCCGGAGATTCAAGGCTGTGTGGTTCGTCAGACGGCGGCCTCCCTCGTCCGTCGGAGGAAGAGCGGCAATGGAGCGCACTGAGGATCTCGACGGGCTCACCACCGAGCTCGAAATGGCCAAGACCACCCTCACCACCCGCACCCGCCGAGCACAAAAATCAGAGATTCAAGCCCGTGGTTCGTCGGACGGCGGCCTCCTCGTTCGTCGGAGGAAGAGCGGCAATGGAGCGCGGATCTCGACGGGCTCACCACCGAGCACAAAAACCAGAGATTCAAGCCCGTGGTTCGTCGGACGGCGGCCTCCCTCGTCCGTCGGAGGAAGAGCGGCAATGGAGCGCGGATCTCGACGGGCTCACCACCGAGCTCGAAATGGCCGAGACGACCCTCACCACCCGCACCCGCCGAGCACAAAAGCCAGAGATTCAAGCCCGTGGTTCGTCGGACGGCGGCCTCCCTCGTCCGTCGGAGGAAGAGCGGCAATGGAGCGCGGTTCTCGACGGGCTCACCACCGAGCTCGAAATGGCCGAGACGACCCTCACCACCCGCACCCGCCGAGCACAAAAGCCAGAAATTCAAGCCCGTGGTTCGTCGGACGGCGGCCTCCCTCGTCCGTCGGAGGAAGAGCGGCAATGGAGCGCGGATCTCGACGGGCTCACCACCGAGCTCGAAATGGCCGAGATGACCCTCACCACCCGCACCCGCCGAGCACAAAAGATTCAAGCCCGTGGTTCGTCGGACGGCGGCCTCCCTCGTTCGTCGGAGGAAGAGCGGCAATGGACAGAGGAGTTCGGTTCATGGAGAGAGGGAAAGAGAGCCGCGTTCGAAATATTCATGGAACGTGAAGTTGCGAAGGAAATATTTGGTGGGCTCCACCAAATATTTCCTTCCGAATAGTTCCGTTCCTTGCGGAGTTGAATGACAGGACAAGACGTGCGGGAGGAGAGAGAAATTAAGTTTCCGTCAACTTTGCTCCGCTCCGTTTCGAAAATAACCGGAGGAGCTCGGACTCCAGCGTGGCTGCCGTTGGACAGGTGTCGCCCGTTGAATGGACTCGGAGGAAGACACGTTGGAGTCAGAGCTGCAGCCAATATTTTCTCCCCCACCACCTGACAGCCCATCACTTCCCCCTCCCTCCTATCACTTTCCCCTCCCTCCTTTTTTATTCTTTTCAAAACCCTAGCAGCGCGGCACGGCGCCTTCTTCTCCTCCTCCTCCCGTCCTTTTTTATTATTTTCCTTCTCAAAATTTCAAAACCCTAGCAGCACGGCGCCTTCTTCTCCTCCTCCTCGCCTCCTCCTCCTCGCCGCACGACGCCTATCTCCGAAAGCATCGAAGACTCGATCAAGAAAAGCACCAGCATTCGCCGAAGGAGCGGAAAAGGGAGTAACCCAGAAAAAGTTTTAGAGAAAAGGAATCGGAAAAGAAGGCAGAACGCACGGTGCCTGTGCGCCGAGAGGCTGCACACCACCGCGAACTCCTCCTCCTCCTCCTCCCCCTTGCCGCTGCCGCCGCCGCCCCACTCGACGACGCCGCCCTCCCCCACGCGCGCCTCCCTCCTAAAGTTTCTCCTCACAGCCCTCGCCCTCTTTCTCTGGCCGTCTCTCGCCGTCATGGGCTCGCCTTCGCTCGCGGCCTCATCTCTACTCCCTCGCCCTCGCCTCCACCCTCCATTCTCTTTCGGACACGCGTGTTGACAAAAGTTGATCACGTATCGACAAATCCGACATGCGGTCAACGCGTGTCCGAGCGTATCGACGTGTCCGACACGTGTCGGACACGACTCGGAGGCACTAGTAACGTGTCCATGCATCATAGGTAGCGTTATGGATAAAGGTATGTCTTAATCTACTTGTGAAAATCATGAATATCAAAGATTATTGATTTGTTATGAATTTCCACATTAAGAATTATATGTATAATCTAACATGTTGAGTTAAATGAGTTTTCTAAAATGCAAATTGTGTTTGGTAAATTGTGTTGTAATAGTTCATTATAAAGTACTTTTGAGAAAAATAGTGTTTGGAAAAATTATATTTATAAAGAACTTTTGTTATTAAAAAAAAAAGAAAAAAGAAGAGTTGGCCGGCCAAGGACAAGTAGTTGCCGGCGAGGAGTAGACGGTTCGGCGAAGGGCGGGTGGTCCGATGCAGGCCGTTCGGCAAAGGTAGGTGGCCTAGTGAGGGTTGCGCGACCGTCGCCGGAGGGTTGCCCGACCTATCGTGCCGCGACCTTTGCCGGGGCCATGTGATCCTTCAACGAGGGTCATAGTGACTAGATTTGCGACTAGATGGGTCGCGCGCTTCACGCGACCCTTCGGCAAGGGTCATGGCAACCACATCTGGTTGCGATCAGATGGGTCGTGTGACAAATAAAGTATGTTCGTTTTTGTGATATGACTTTCGATTGGTATTACATGTATCTTCGGGCAAGCTTCCGTGCTTGTTTTTGGCATTCAATCGTTCGAGTATTTGTTTGTTTTTCATGAATCCATTTTTCGTCACTTGCCACTGTGGTCAAACTCCCAAAAGGCAGCGACCCCGCACCAACGCAGCACATGTCAGTCGTCGCCGGACCTCAGGTACCCCAGCAATTCGATCGCCTCCCCCTTTTTCGTGACCTATCTCATCGTTCTCTCTATGTCTAGTGTGGGTGAGTTGGCCAGTTCTCCCGGTTCGTGGAGTGTGTGCGTGTGTTGAAACTTTGGGAAACTTATGGCCGGAATTTTGCGCACAGCAAGACGGGGCACCAAATCCCTAGCCGTTTACTTGTAAGGTTTTGACCCGACTTCATTTAATTTCTTCCCACTCCGTTTCTTCGTTCTCTCGTGCTCAAATTTCTATGAACTTTATTAGCAAAATAATATTTGATTTACTTTGGAAATAACGATTTATTGTGAGTCATAAATTCTTAAAAGAATGAATATCGCAATAATTTATAATTATTTATTATTTAATTTTTTTGGTCAAGAATATATTGTTATTCTCACATAGATTAAAGATTGCAACGCAACGCAATGATTTCTCAACTTTTATCATTGTTCTTGAATTCCATGTCCTCCTGAGTTTCACATCTCACCTAGTCTCGAACCAGTTTGGCTTTCTAGCGGTGAAACACAACGTTGGTTTCTTGTCCTCCTTCTTCTCCTCTGCTTTAATTTTGGCTTGGCAGCATCGCTGTTCTATATGTTTCTTCTTTCTTTCTTTTTTCTTTTTAAATTTCCTTTGAGTATGATTTTTCCATTCGTGGTTTATAAAGTTCCAGTGTTTGGTTCATGGGATTGTTGAAATAGCTGGTAAATTCCTTCTCGAGTTAGCCATTTCATGCCTTTTGGATCCCATTGATCAACACTTTCTGGGAGTAACATGATCTGCCGAAGTGCTCCAGAGCATGATAACATGTATGTGCTTGAGAATGTACGTTGATTTCAGCCGTGCTTTACGTAGAATGTTCACAGTGGAAAGAAGAGTTGCAGCAGTCAGAGCCATTCGTGATGTTACCGATCGAGCATTTGCTGACTTGAGTTACGTGTACTGCGCTCTTGTATGACTGAGTTATATGTCAACTCGCCCCAATCATTACAATTTGCTTTAGCTAGAAATCAATAACTTGTAGATGGGTTTTGGGCCCCGTCCAATGACGAGAGAACACTTGTTTCACGTGGAGATTCCCGGGAGGGACCGCTTCGGCCGACCCAAATTGACTCGATCGCCTAATCACGCACGCCAAGCTCTTTGCCGTGACACGAAGCCATCGTTGATGGGACATGTGATGCGTCTTTTTCTAGCAGGTATTGCTGCCCTTAAGGGCATTGTGGTCCTTAAAACCAACGGCAATTTTCCAATAAGAAATTTGAAAAAAGATAATAAAAAAGAAAAAAAGATTATGAAGATGAGGAATGATAAATCGAAGGCAACGAGAACAACAATTGCTACAAGCGAATTTCGGATCGGGATAATGATATAAGTGATTCTTGAATTTTGATTTAATGTGCAATGTGGTATATAAAATTTTAATTTGTTCAATTTAGTTCATGACTATATAAAAATATTCAATATTATTAATTCAAAGATTATATTGAACATATTCAAATAGTTTAGAGACTATATTGAACATGTACCAAAAATTTATGGACCGCATTGAATAAATTAAAAGTTCATGGATCACATTAAACATTAAGCTATAGTTTAGATACCATATTGAATAAAATAATAGTTCATGGACCATATTATACATTTGATCAAAATTCAGTGACAATTTGTGTCATTTTCTTTATTTAAAAAGCATGCTACATTAAAATGGCTATTGAAAGAAGAAAATGCCCTAAATTTAAAATACCTTCTCTCTTCTTACAAAATTCCAAAATTCCTACTCAAAAGATTTGGCCCTCCTTCTTTTCTCTTATTTCCTGAACGAGCATGCTAAATTGAAAATTTGATTATAAAAAATAATCTAATTCGTTGAACTAACAAAGTTCACCTAAAAGGACTCAAAAAATGGATTTCTCTACCGATTGTCGAACTTGAGCATTTTTATTAATTCAATTTGATCTTTTAATTGATCTATTAACTTCTTTCATCTAATCCCTCTCGACTCTAAATTTTGGTAATTGGAGCTAGTGTGCTTGTTGAAGCCAATGATACGTACAAGTAAATGATTATTAAATATTTCAATATACAAATATTTCTCATAAAATATACGTGTGTAATCAATATTCTGAAAATTAACATTTCCTTATTGAGTGGAGAAACGCTTGTTAATATGACCAAAAAATATGTCTTTATTCGACCGGTTTGGAGTGACTTCCGTTTTTTTTGTTTTAATTTTTACAAACCTGTGGTTTTCTCATTTGACTCATGTTGAATGTAAAACGCCTGAAACCTTCCAAAATATATGAGTATGTAATTTAGATTTCGACATATTGAACATTACATACTTTTTATTTTATTTTATAATTCTTTGAAATCCAAAACGTTTTTCTTTGTCTACGTAGTTTCAAAGAAAAAACAAAGAAGAAGCAAAAGTTGCTAGGAACAGGCCTTCACGCGTTTCATTTTACTTTAGGTTAATACCCTGGAAAACTCCAAACTGGTATACATGTGATTAATTTACCATAAATTAATTTTTTGACTACCAAAAACCCAAAAAAAAAATTAGTTACTTATGATAAATTTACTCCAAATGATCATAAAAAATCATAAACCAGTATATTTGTGATAAATTTACTTTAAATTAATTTTTTTGACTACTAAAAACCCAAAACTTGTATATTTATTACAAATATACCCTCCATTAAACTAGACTAACACCACAAAAAACCATAAAAGTGGTACAATTGTGACAAACGGAGAATAAAATCTCTAATTGGCAAATCGGTCAATTATTAAGTTTTATCCAATTTTATAATTTGACAGTAAAATTTAATGAAAATTAATAGAATATATACCAGTGGGGGTAAAATTGTCAAAAGTATACCAATTTAGAATTTTTAATGATACACAAATTAATTTAAGATAAATTTATTATAAGAGTATCAATTTAGGATTTTTCAGAGTATTAACTATTTTACTTTAATAGATTTAGGTCTTTAGATGTTGACTGTTATCGATAGGCCGCCCTTGAAGACTTCTCCTACGCAAGCGACCTTTGGTCTCCTTTGTTTATTAACACGAATTTTCTGTTTTTGAAAATATATCTGTCACATTTGTAATTATTTACTTTCATTTTATCGGAGGGGTAACGTGATAGAGCATACTCTTCCCGCACCACGTGACATATTTTTTTAATTTTTAATTTTTGGTTTCCCTCATGCGCACATCTAGGATGAAAAATAGGACCTTAGAAGCATCATTTAATATCTTCTTTCGTCTTTTTTTAACATTTCCCAAAGACATTGGTTGTACCTTTTACTTTAAGTTTCTTCTGATGTAGGACCGAATTGCTTTTAAATTAATCGCATGGAGCACGAGGGAAGTCGTATACAATCTTATCCAGGCGAAGATAACGCGGTGCAGTCGAGATGAATCAGCTGTGCATGTGATCTTATATAAGCAGTGTAGGACAAAGAGAGGGGTATACACATACTGGACCTCTTCATTTATCAACCGAGAGAGAGAGAGAGAGAGAGAGAGAGAGAGAGAGAGAGATGGAAATCACGAGCAGTAGTTGCAATAAGAGCAAGATCCTCGTTTTTGGAGGCACTGGTTACCTGGGCAAACATGTCGTGAGGGCTAGCGCGTTATTCGGCCACCCCACCTTCGTATTCGTTCGATCGGCCACCCCTCAAATGCCTCCCTCCAGTCTACGCCTTCGTGGCGAATTACGATCTCTTGGTGTTACCCTTGTCCAGGTCTCTCACTCTCTGCATAGTGTGATATATCATCATCTGTCTTCTCTTTGTATATGATGAATAATAAGTCACCCATTTTCAAAGTGTGAGCCTAGGAAAAAACTCGATCAAAGTAGAAATTGTGAATCATGGTAAGTTTTATGGTTTAACATCTGAGCAAGCTGAAAATATTGAACTAAATTCCACACTGGAGTTGAATTCCTAATTTGAGTAAGTCTGTAGTTTGAGTAAGCTAGTCATATATATAAATACGAAAAGCGCATATAAGAGGAGTGTCAAGGTGTTTTCACTATGAATTTTTAGAGTGAGGTTTTTTATTTTTTTGTGAGAGACTGTGAGATAACACTCGTGGGTTTTGTTGAAAATATAATTTAGGGTTGGGAAAAACTTGAGTGACTCCAACTTTGTAATTTTCCAATTTATTGTGGATTTCTTTGCTCTCCTGTAAAGTATGTATCGAAACTCCAATGGAAAAATTGTTAAGAAATTTCTAAATTTACTGTACAATTGCCATTTGAGTCATAAACTTTCAAAGTTGGCTAATGTAATTCTAAACCTACCCATTCAATTTAGATTGGAAGTCAATGACATGATGATCCAATTAGCGTCAACCATTTTATATGACATGGCTGATGAATAATACAAATGATCTTAAATGAAATGATGTTGTTTTGAAATTTTTCTTAATATTTTCTTTTTCTTTTTCTTTTTCCTTTTTTTCCCCATTTCCTTCTCTACTATTCATCTTCTTATCTTTGTTTGTTGCCAAGGACATTGGAAGATCGTCAAAAAGCTTAGAATTGCATTAGTCAAAGTAGAAAGTTTGAGAGCTGAACTGGGTGCTATGCAATGGATTTAGTAACTTTTGAACAATTTTCCAATATTTCGACCGAATCACCCAAATATTTCGAGTCTTTATCAATTTTATTTTTTTTTGTGACCCAGGAACCCCCGTACAACCGGCAGCCGGCGAGGTAAACCCGGGGTGACGCTAGCGGAGGACCCACCACCCCGACGTCACACTTAAGATCCCGTGCGGCCAGCGGGATTCGAACTCCTTTCCTCCTCGCAAAGGATCATGGAAGCCTTATCCAACTGGGCCACCGCAGGCGGTGGTTCGAGTCTTTATCATTTGTAATTGAATTCTCTAATAATTTAATTTTGCTTGTGTTAGGCTTGAATTCTAAGATACATTACCTTCCGCAATATTCACAAGATTATCTATTGTATGCAACCTTCTATCGGGCTTTTTCCAATACACGAACCACGGAATGGTAGGATTGTCGAAACTAAAAATAGTCATCATGCATTTATTCTTTGGACAACCACGAACTTAGCAAAACAATATTGGATTTGTGACGTAAAAAATTAAATTGCATAAAAATAGGGAGAACTGGAGGAGCACGAGAAGATGGTATCTGTTCTCAAACAGGTCGATATCGTGATCTCCTTGCTTCCGGTATCCGCTTATCCTGATCAAATCAAAATAATCGATGCCATAATCGCAGCTGGCAACATAGCTTAAATGCAACTCATCATTCCAATACCGCACGAGCAGGCTCTGGAGGGTCGACGAGGAATATATCGAGGAGCTGGTCGATGGTGGTGTACTCGATTTCGGGATACAAGCACGAAGCTTCAAGGTCGTCCTCGTCTAGGTCGAAACTCATCAGATCTCCCTTGACGAATACGGAGTGCAAGATGGACACCGCTATGTTATCAGGACTCGGCAGGCCTGCGCATACCACAACTAAAATAGTTATTTTCCACGACACGCCATCAAAGAATTTGAAACTCAGATGGAAACCCTGATGCAGCGTATGATAAGTCCCCACTTACTCTGAGAGAGCTTGATCAGCTCATCCTCCTGGACGTATACCTTCTCGAATCTCTGACCCGTTTTCTTTTCCCACGACGAGATCAACTAGTTCTGAGAGATTATGTTCACCGGCGGACGGTAAATCACGACACGGTTGCGCGTCCTCGGGTCGTTTGCCACTTTGATAGTGTATTTGGCGACGTCTTGCTCCCAATTAAGCACAGCTGACAACACAGTACCGTAGATTCAGCGAAGTATTAATGCTAAGGAGTTATTACTAGCTGCCTAGGATACGATTGCAGATAAGCATCGTAGGAATACCCTTTGCCTCGCCAGTCCCATAGACAACGAGGTCAGGTCGTGGGTCGTGAGGGTGAAGCAGAAGATTGATGAAGTACGCGGCGTAGCAATTGGCGGAGACGAAAGTGTAGGGAATGGTAGATGCTTCGACGAGCCTCCTGATTTTCTTCTTCTTCTCCAGTAATGCTACGAATGGTGGGAGTGGGGTGATCCTGTCCTCTTCGCACCCGAACTCGGATGGTAGAAACCTCTAGGACAACAAAAACGCAAGAAGAAAACTAAGTCCGGCTCGAAATCTCTTGCTAGGAAAAGAAGGCTGTTTACCTCTATGTTGCCAGCTACGATTATGGCATCGATTATTTTGATTTGATCGGGGATAGCGGATACCGGAAGCACGGAGATCACGATATTGACCTGTTTGAGAACGGATACCATCTTCTCGTGCTCCTCCAATTCTCCCTGTTTTTATGCAATTTAATTTTTTACGTCACAAATCCAATATTGTTTTGCTAAGTTCGTGGTTGTCCGAAGAATAATTGCATGATGACTATTTTTTGTTTCGACAATCCTACCATTATGTGGTTCGTGTACTGGAAAAAGCCCGATAGAAGGTTGTATACAATTGATAATCTTGTGAATATTGCGGAAGGTCACGGATCTTAGAATTCAAGACAACACGAGCAAAATTAAATTATTAGAGAATTCAATTACAAATGATAAAGACTCCCGATATTTGGGTGATTCGGTTGAATTATTGGAAAATTGTTCAAAAGTCACTAAATCCATTGCATAGCACCTAGTTCAGCTCTCAAACTTTCTACTTTGACCAATGCAATTCTAACCTTTTTGACGATCTTCCAATGTCCTTGGCAACAGACGGAGGTAAGAAGATGAATAGTAGAGAAGGGAATGGAAAAAAAAAAAAAAAAAGGTAAAAAAAAATATTAAGAAAAGTTGCAAAACAACATCATTTCATTTAAAATCATTTGTATTATCCATCGGCCACGCCATATAAGACAGTTGACGCTAATTGGATTGTCATGTCAGTGACTTACAACCTAAATTGAATGGGTAGGTTATATTTAAAAATTGTCTGAAGGTTTGGAATTACATTGGCCAACTTTGAAAGTTTATGACTCAAATGGCAATTCTATAGTAAATTTAGAAATTCTTAATAATTTTTCCATTGGAGTGTCGATACATACCTTACAGGAGAGCAAAGAAATCCACTATAAATTGGAAAATTACAAAGTTGGAGTCGCTCAAGTTTTTCCCAACCTTACATTATATTTTCAGCAAAACCCACAAGTGTTATCTCACAATCTCTCACAAAAAAAAATAAAAACCTCACCCTAAAAATTCATAGAGAAAACACTCTGACACTCCTCTTATATGCGCTTTTTGTATTTATTCATGTGACTTGCTGACTCAAACTACAGACTTACTCAAATTAGGAATTCAACTCCAGTGTGGAATTTAGTTCAATATTTTAAGCTTGCTCGAATGTTAAACCATAAAACTTACCATGATTCACAATTTCTACTTTGATCGAGTTTTTTCCTAGTCTCACACTTTGAAGATGGGTGACTTATCATTCATCATATATAAAGAGAAGACAGATGATGATATATCACACTATGCAGAAGAGAGTGAGAGACCTGGACAAGGGTAACACCAAGAGATCGAAATTCGCCACGAAGACGTAGACTGGAGGGAGGCATTTGAGGGGTGGCCGGTCGAACGAATACGAAGGTGGGGTGGCCGAATGAAGCGCTAGCCCTCACTACATGTTTGCCGAAGTAACCAGTGCCTCCAAAGACGAGTATCTTGCTCTTATTGCAACTACTGCTCGTGATCTCCATCTCTCTCTCTCTCGGTTCATAATTGAATAGATCCAATATGTGTATACGGCTCTCCTTGTCCTACACTGCTTATATAGGATCACATGCACAGCTGATCTATCTCGACTGCACCGCGTGTCTTCACCTGGATAATATAGTATACGACTTCCCTCGTGCTCCATGCGATTAATTTATGAGCAATTCGGTCCTACATCAGAAGAAACGTAAAGTAATGGGTACGACCAATGTCTTTGGGAAATGTTAAAAAAAGACGAGACAAGATATTAAATGATGCTCCTAAGGTCCTATTTTTCATCCTAGATGTACTCATAAGGGAAACCAAAAAAAAAAATGTCTCTCGTGGTGCGGGAGGAGTATGCTCTATCACGTTACCCCTCCAATAAAATGAAAATAAATAATTGCAAATGTTACAGATATATCTTCAAAAACAAAAAACTCGTGTTAATAAACAAAGGAGACCAAAGGTCGCTTGCGTAGGAGAGGTCTTCAAGGTCGGCCTGTCAATACCAATCGACATCTATAGACCTAAATCTATTAAAGTAAAAGAGTTAATACTCTGAAAAATTTTAAATTAATACATTTATGATAAGTTTATCTTAAATTAATTTTTTGACCATTAAAAATTCTAAATTGATATAATTTTGACAATTTTACCCCCACTAGTATATCATTTATTAGTTTCTGTTAAATTTTATTGTCAAATTATAAAATTAGATAAACTGACAAAAAAAATTATAAAATTGGATAAGACCTGACAATTGATTGATTTACCATTTGTCATAGTTGTACTGCTTTTATGGTTTTTTGTGGTGTTAGTCTAATTTAATGGAGGGTATATTTGTAACAAATATATTGGTTTGGAGTTTTTAGTAGTCAAAAGTAAATTTATCACAAATATATTAGTTTATGATTTTTTATGGTCATTTGGAGTAAATTTATCATAAGTGTACTAATTTGGATTTTTAGTAGTCAAAAAATTAATTTATGGTAAATTCATCATATGTATACCAATTTGGAGTTTTCTAGGGTATTAGCCTAAAGTAAAATGAAACACATGAAGGCCTGTTCCTAGCAACTTTTGCTTCTTCTTTGTTTTTTCTTTGAAACTACGTAGACAAAGAAAAACGTTCTGGATTTCAAAGAATTATAAAATAAAATAAAAAGTATGTAATGTTCAATATGTCGAAATCTAAATTACATACTCATATATTTTGGAAGGTTTCAAGCGTTTTACATTCAACAAGAGTCAAATGAGAAAACCATAGGGTTGTAAAAATTAAAACATAAAAAAGGGACCAAACCAGTCGAATAAAGTCATATTTTTTGGTCATATTAACAAGCGTTCCTCCACTCAATAAGGAAATGTTAATTTTCATAATATTGATTACACACGTATATATTATGAGAAATATTTGTATATTGAAATAATCAACTATGGCTTCGTGTCACGTCAAAGGGCTTGGGATTAGGGCGCGTTTGGTAACGATTCTATTTCCGGGAATTGATTCTGACCAGAAATGATTATTTTTTATTCTGTTCCCAGAAACTGATTCTGAGTAAAAAAAACGCGTTTGGTAACTGTCCAAAATTTTTGATTTTGGAATAGAATTGCGTTTGATACCGTGCTCATTGATTATGTTCCAAATCAATTTATTTTAATTTTTAAATAATTTTTTAATAATTTGTTTACTTTTTTTCCTTTTTTCCTTTTTTTTTTCCTTTTTTTCTTTTCTTTTTTTCCCTTTTCTCCTATTCTTCTTCTTCTTCTTCATGTGGCCGGTCGCCGAACCGGCGATTGGCCAAACGAGGGCCGGCGATGCTCACCAAAGCGTTGCTGGCCCTTAGCGAGGCCAGCCCTCGTCGATGGCCAGGCGAGGCTCGGCGGGGCTGGGCGAGGCCCGCCTGGCCACTGGCAAGGCTCAGCCTCACCTGATCTGGCGAGGTCGAGCCTCGGCGGGGCTGGGCGAGGCTCGCCCAGCCTCGCCAGTGGCCGGCCGGCCTCACCGGTGGCTGGGTTTGCCTCGGTGAGCTCGCTGGACCGCTAGACAGCGACCGGCGACGGACGGCGACGGGCGGTGGTGGACGACAATCACGAGATGACGGAAGGGAATAAGGAGACTTTCACTGTTTTGATTCTTTTTTTTATTCTTTTTTTGATTCTCAGACGGAGAATCACATTTTTTTATTCTCAATTCTCTTCCCAATTTGTTCCCGGAACAAAAATTTTACCAAACGCGATTCTCTTCCCAAACCGATTCTTTAAACAAAAATCGAAATTTGGCACGTTGCCAAACAACCCCCTAGGCAATCGAGTCAATTTAGGTCGACCAAAACGGTCCCCCCGAGAATCTCCATGTGAAACAAGTGTTCTCTCGTCATTGGACGGTTAGGTGAAGGGTAAGACCATTCAGAAGTTAACACGTGGCTCCACGTAGGCGCCCTCCTTTGCTCTCTCTCTCCTGTAGACCTGGGGCCCACCACTCTGACGCTCTCTCTCCTCTGCTCGAACTGCTTCCATTTGCTCTTCCCCTCCTCTGCTCTCTCTCCTCCGCTGGTTGCTTCCATCTCCCCCCCACCTTGACGTCGACGCTACCGATGCTCCTCCGCACAATGCCGACGCCGACGCCCCTCCACCTCCGCCTCCACAGGTTGCCCGCGATGTCGACGCCCCTCTGCTGGTTGCCTCCGTCGCCCCCGACGCCGACGTAGCCTTTGCCTCCGCCCCTGAACCCAACTCTGACGCCGACGCTTCTGCCTTGGCCTTCACCCCTGACGCCAACGCTGACGCCCCTTCGCCTCCCTCTCACGACCTCCGCCTTCGTTTGTGCCTTTTATGACGGTATTATTGCTTATTGATGTGGAGGGAGGAGCTCTTGTTTTACTATGGTATACTAGTAAGATCCCATGTATAATGTGAAGGTGCCCTACGTTATTTGTAATGGGTTAGTAAAGATCAGCTGTTTGATCTTGAGAATCTTGTCTTTTCATGTAAAAACACCACTCTTTCTGTTTTTTTTTTAGAAGTCATATGCTTTTTTTGCTTAGGTAATATAGCAAGTGCTAAATGGATCAAGATCATTATAGTAAGTACCAGCACTTCCATGAATAGAACGGGATATGAGTGCAAACTTTGGGGTATTTTATTTGGACAGCCAAATCTATCTATCTAAGTTCTTCCTCTTCTTAGTTCTCATTTCATGTTGACTCCATCACTTATCTGACTTTAACATGTTATCTGTGTAGTTGCAGATGAGGAGCAGAAAGGACCCGTGAATCCTTATGATGGCAAAGAGTATGTTCGACGGGATGCCATGTCAAATAAAGTCAGTGGCTTCTTTTCCCTGTTGAGACGTCTTTGTTGTTGTTGTATGAACAATAAACAAAATTTCATTAAGAAGGTACCAAGGGGGTACTAGTTATTGATTTCTAGCTAAAGCAAATTGTAATGATTGGGGCGAGTTGACATTACTTAAGTCATACAAGAGCGCAGTAGACGTAACTCAGTAAATGCTCGATCGGTAACATCACGAATGGCTCTGACTGCTGCAACTCTTCTTTCCACTGTGAACATTCTACGTAAAGCACGGCTGAAGTCAACGTACATTCTCAAGTACATGCATGTTATCATGCTCTGGAGCACTTCGGCAGATCATGTTACTCCAAGAAAATGTTGATCAACGGGATCCAAAAGGCATGAAATGGCTAACTCGAGAAGGAATTTACCAGCTATTTCAACAATCCCATGAACCAAACACTGGAATCTTATAAACCACGAATGGAAAAATCATCACTCAAAAGAAATTTAAAAAGAAAAAAGAAAGAAAGAAGAAACTTATAGAACAGCGATGCTGCAAAGCCAAAATTAAAGCAGAGGAGAAGAAGGAGGACAAGAAACCACCATTGTGTTTCACCGCTAGAAAGCCAAACCGGTTCGAGACTAGGTGAGATGTGAAACTCTCCGGGAGATGAGATTGAAGAACGACTATGAAAATTGAGAAATGAATGCATGGCAATCTTTAATCTATGTGAGAATAATAATATATTATTGACCATAAAAAATCAATTAAAAAATAATTATAAATTATTGCGATGCCGACTCTTTGAAAAATTTGTGATTCATAATAAATCATTATTTTCACGGTAAATCAAAGATTGTTATGCTAATAAAGTTCATAGAAATTTGAGCACGAGAGAACGAAGAAACGGAGTGGGAAGAAATTAAATGAAGTCGGGTCAAAACCTTACAAGTAAACGGCTAGGGCTTTGGTGCCCCACCTCATAGCTAGGGCTGAAATTGACATTTTTTTCAATTTTTTTTTTAATAATTTCTAAAAGCAGTAATTGAGAGATTCCCTTGCTTCAACTCCGACAAGGCTTGAGTGAGTGAGCAAGAATAGTTTCGCACGGTCTAACTTCCCTTACATCGCGCGAATATTTTCCCACATTCTTTTTGGGTCTTCTATTGGAGGGAGGTTGGCAGCGATGTTGGGAGCTATAACATTCTTGATCCAAGTGCGGACAAAATCGTTGCATTCGTGCCAAAATAGTCGCATTCGATCGTTGGTCGGGAATAGCACAGTACTATCAATGAAGTCCTCTTTATCTTTGGTTACGAGGGCTCTCCGGAAATCTCGAACCCAAGCGTTGTAATTGGAATCCACTATATTCGATGAAGTCCTCTTTGGTCGAGATGAGGTCCGGAATTTGCTTCCTCTCCGAGTGAGCCGCATCGTCCGCTGGCCCATTGAACTGGAATCCACTATATTCGTAGCCACTAAATTGGAGCTAAAGACCCAGTGTGTTGCATTAAAACAGGTATTCTAACTTGATTAGAAGTCGAGTGTTGGACATCTTGTTGAATTTGGATCTGATCAACTTGATCCAGAGGATTATTGTTGGATGATTCTTCCATCATAGGCAAGTAAGAATGAATTCCCTTTTGGTGTGTCGACTTGTTTTGCAGGATGAAAATGCAACAACAAAAATTGAAGGACTACCAAGGGCTCTTCTGATGGATTTTCGTGGAAGTTAGATCAGAAGCAATGATGCTCGATACCATGAAAGAAATGAAGGCGACATGTATTTGGAGGAAAATATGATTTTCATTGTATATTCTCTGTACAAGTATGCTTGTATTTATAGTACAAAAGAGAATTAAGGAAAGAATGAATATGATTATATTTTCTTATTCTATTTTCGAATATTCATGACCGAACCAATTAGAATCAGAATGAATAATAAAATCAATTCCTTCCCAAACATTTCTTGTTCATCTTCACAGAAAGAGAAAAAGCTGATTTCCGTTTGAAGACGGGTGTTTGACGACAAATAATAAGAGACAAAGGATAAAAGGAAAAAGAAAAACGAAAGCCCGTTGACTAAGAAAAGACGGAGGTTTTTGGGGCCGGCAGGGCTTTCGACGTGGACGGGGCTGCGTACAGTGGCCGGGCAGCCCGACATGAGGAGGCCTTGCATGTTTTCTGACAAGGTTTCCGACGTAGTGAAAGGATGACTCCGTTTGTTTCGTGAAAAATCCAATAATTTGAAAAATATATTTTCTAAATAGAATCGTTTTTTTTGGTCAATTAAATAGAATCGTTTGCTTAGCTTAAAATGATTAGTCGAATTTTTTTTTATTATTATTATTGGCAGCAACGTCTAATTATCTTCGCTGAACATGACGTTCCTTTCCGTCTATTTATGTAAAGAGTTTCTGGTGTCGACGGCAACTGTGGGGCCCAGAAGGGAGCGGCCTGGGCCGGCAATCCGGATGGGGGCAATTCCGTCATTTCGCGCGTTGCCCAACGGAAATAATTTTCGCTTTCCTCGTTTATTTGATATTTGAAAAGAGAGACAGTGACGTCAGTTCCTTCCTCTTCACAGTACCCACTCTTCTTTTGCTACGGTTACCCTGCAAAAAAAATTGCCATTCTCTCTCCTCTTTATCTTCAAATTCTCCATCTTTCTCCGTTTCGAAGGACAAAGATTTCTCCTTTCTTCGTTCGTTCGTTCGATCTTGAGAAAAGAGGGGATGTTCGAGGCGCAGGGGTTCGTGGATTTGGGGGGCGAGGGCCACCACCCGGGCCTGGCGGCGGTGGGAGGAGATCCGAAGCACCTCTGGCTTTCCGGGGACGCCAACTCCGCCGCCTCGTCCCCCACCCGCCTCCCCGGCGGCGGCGGCGGCGGCGGCGGCGGCGGCGGCGGCAGCAATGTCGACCGCGTCCTCTTCAACGACCTCGTCGAGATCGTCCCTCTCGTCCAGTCCCTCATCGTACTCTCCTCCCCTTCTCTCTCTTTCTCTCTCTCTCTCTTTCCCTTTCTTGAACAGCTTGCCGCTCGGTTCGTCTTCGATCTTGAATTCGGCGGGTTTCTGGGGAGTTCTCCCTGGCCGCGAGGCTGTATCGCGTGTTTGGATTTTGGATTAATTAACGGTCGAGTGCGTGTCTCGAGCAATGCGTAGATTGCTCGTGTTGTTCGTTCTTGATTTGGGGCCAATTGAGCGCGATGTTGGTCCTGAATTTTAACGTTCTTTCTCCGTCTTTGCTGTCTCTATGTTGCTTTTCTTGATCTTTTTGGCTGAGATGTTCCGTTGTCCTAATTTTTGTCAGGATCGGAAACCGAGCAGTTCTTTCACACGGCGGGGATCCATGGTGTACACTAAGACGCCTTCCAGAGAATCGCTGTCCAGAAAAGTAAGAACACGACAAAGTTTTGATGTGCTTACCTCGTGGTGTTTTCCTGTCTTGTTCAATGTGCTTACCCCGCTGTGTTCAATCAGCTTGAACCTTGAATTTGAATCCATGGTAGTCGTTTTGAAGTATATAGGGAAGGTCAATGTAACAAACATATATCTTGACTGCAAGAGTGGACTATGGAGTGTTGGCTTCTCTTTTACATGTGTTCTTGGTTGAGGCATCCAGCCTTTTAATGCGGGGGAATTTTTCTGTTATGGGTTTCTCTATAACAAACAAACAAGCTTTGCCAGAAAATCTACAGCAATTTAAAAGATTTCTGTTGCTGAATTGTGAAGTATACTAGACATTTTGGAAAATGCTCATTCTTGCTGAACGCAGATGGAAGTCAACATCTAATCTTGTCTACCTATTGACCTTGTATTCTTTGTTCTTTCTGCTAATGCCAAACTTCAATTTGCGCGCGTCATGATGCCCTTCAGTTTTGTACTTTCAAATACCTTGTTATGTCCTTGAAAACATGATGTCCAATGGTCACCATTGTATGTGATGAAGGTAAATGAACCAAAAGTCAGAAATGCGGCTCAGTCCATCCCTGCTAAGAAGAGAAGGGATACTGTTGATAAAGAACAAGGTAAGAATGGCAGTGGCAACAACCAAGATGCTGACAACTTCTCAATTTACTCCTCAAGAGGTTTGGAAGCAGAAAGAGAAGAGTTGGTGCTCTTAAGAGCACAAGTGGAAGATCTTCAAAGAAAATTATTGGAGAAAGAAGAACTTCTCAAGTCAGCAGAAGTTTCCAAGAACCAGATGAATTCTGTCCATGCACAAGTTGAAGAGTTGAAGCATGAGGCTTCACAAAAAGATTCTTTTATCAAGTCAATCCAGATACAGCTTTCTGATGCAAAGGTATTGAGCTTATGTTTTTAGTCTGATTAGGAACACAGCGAATGTTCCGAGCAGGATTATGGTCAGTATCTAATGACTTATAAGTATCACAGAGTTGAAACCTCATTTTGTCTGAAGCACTCCAAAAACCTGAGCCTGTGCTGGATCTGTCAAAATTGGTAATTAAACTGCTGTTTGAGCCATTTATAAGATCCTTCAATGGTTTGGGTGGGCAACAGCTGGTGGAAATCTCAAAACCATATTGAGTTTGTTCAAAATAAAAGAAAAACTAAAAGGCTTTATTGTTTCTATGTTGATATATCAACATGAGTGTGCCAAAACACTTTTAACAGGCAGCGCTTTTTTCTATGTTCAACTGGTTTCTTTATGAATGATCCATGGAACTTCCACTACCCTTGGGGGCAGGGACCTGACCATTGCTAACATTACTTACAGTGTTAACTGATACTATTACTTATATGTCTTTTCAGATTAAACTTGCAGATAAGCAAGCTGCACTAGAAAAGACGCAATGGGAAGCAATGACATCTGATAAAAGAGTAGCAAAGCTCAAAGAGGAGCTTGATGCCATTCAGGGTGATGTTTCATTAATCATGTCACTTTTTGAGGGCTTGACAGAGAATGATGCAACTCTATATAGCGGAGATACTGATATCACACCATGCTGTGCAGATGATATTCCTTGGATGGTAAGATACCTTCCTCGACCAGATTGTTGTTTCTTGTTTTTGCTTTGTATATGTGAATATATCTCTTAATTATTACAAGGTAATCATGGGAAACCCGTGTAATATACTGACTTTTGAGCAAATTAGCATCATTTTTATCCATCAAAATTGTCCAAAGATATTATAATTGACAGGGTATTCTAATAGGATTGCTGATGAAAGTTGAACTTTGAACTTTAAAATTAACCTACTAGTTGTAAGAAGCAAGAGTGATTTTTGTCAGAGCCACTTTTGTTGTAATATCGGCAGTTAATCTAGCACATTATTAGGAAAATGTGCTTGGCACTATCACGCCTGTTGGGTCCTAATTTTTATGGAGTAAGATTCTGCAAAAGTTAACCTTTTGCGGATTTTCTTTTCTTGTGTTTTTTTTCTTGGCACTAAACACAGTGTTTTGTAATTTTTATCACTTAAAAGGTCTTGTGCAGGTGCACATTTAATGAGTTGCAACTATTTAATCTTGCCAGTTGCTTGTGTAAAACCTCCAGCTAAATCTATCTATTATTCATGCGATTTCGGAAAAAAAAAAGGATGACTATGAAAACATAGTGTTGTTACTAATTGAGGAAACTAGAATATGAGGGATTATTCAGAAATGGTAAATATCGTTTGATCTGGTTACCAGTAAAACTGTCTCTTTCTAGTTTGTGTCCTAGGAGCTTGTTCCTGGGAATGCCACCATAACAGTTTACTAATGTGTCGTCAAAAGTTCAACCTTTGAAGCTGTGACTGATAGTCACAGTTTCCATACTCAGCTCACTGTCTATAGAAACTGTCAAGAGAAATCTTTCTTTTATGAAGTTCTCTTTGATAGAGTACTGGTAAAAATTATGCATGAATGCTTAAACCACCATAGTCAAACTGTCTCCAAGAAGGCAAATTCTATATAGGCATCACCTACTGTCTTCTGAGTTGCTTCGAGGATGTGAACCCTAGTGTCTGGAGCTGTAGAGTTGTGAGTTTGTTTCAACCCTTAAAACTTGAGTCTGAATTTTCAAGTTTGGTTCAACACGCAGGAAGATTTGGATGCCACTAAGATGCAGAAAATGGAAGAAGCAAGAGAAGCTTACGTCCTTGCTGTGGCCACTGCAAAGGAAAAGCAAGACGAAGAATCCTTGGCCCTTGCAGCCAAAGCAAGGTCGTATCTGCAGTCATTTGTTTTTAGAACTGACAATATCTGTGATGACGAATTCGAATGCGGATGGGAACATGCTTAACACTGAGATTTGGCTTTCTTTATTTTTTCTTCTTCGGGAAAGTATCTCCAGGGCTGTCTGTTTGTATTGGCTGTATACTTATTGATGCTATGTACATGTCGACTGGGTCTGATGTAATGTTACGTTACTCGTTTGTGTTATTGAGAGTTGAATTCCTGGAGCACAAGATTGCAAGCGAGATATGCAAGATAGTCGCTGACAGACAAAAGAGTCGATTTCTATATGGAGGCACTGGTCTTTTTCCCTTGAACACGAGATTGCAAGCCATATGTAACTTTCTTGCCCTGTACCTTATTTGTCTCAGTGATCAAGGATATTTGTATGTGAGTTTTTTCAATACTTCCATATCGGGATTAGTTACTACTAGCTCCAATTGGATACAGTTTTTTTTTTTAATTTCTATTTTGGGAATTAGTTGGAATTTGTTCTTATCTAGTAATATATCTTTGGTCCATGCGACTGGTGTGGCGATGGCTCGTCGAAAGGCATGTCTGTAATGAATCGTGTAGGTGATTGTGGTTAATTGTTAGGAATTTTGGTCTGTAATGGATAGTTGATGGTTTTGAATTTCGGGATTTGTCCTAAATATTCAATAACTTGATCTATACCAGCGAGGTTCCTGACCGTATGTGCTAGGAAAATGCATAAATTACTTGTGCATGACAATAAAGAAAAACCTTGCGTCAACTGAAACATCCAATCCTTTTCCTTTTTTATTTCTATTTGCCAGAAACCGAATGAATGCTAAAAAATTCAGTGCTTCTACGTTGGCCATCTGTAAATCTTAGACACTGATCAGAAAGAATATGTCGAAGTTGATTGTCTCCCCCTTCTCCGTGAGCAAGCATTCTAGGCAGATTATCAGACACAAATTCTGCGTTGGGCATCTGTAAAATCTTGGACACTGATCAGAAAGAATATGTCAAAGTTGATTGCCTCCCCGTTCTCCGTGAACAAGCATTCTAGGGAGATTATCAGACGCAAATTCTACGTTGGCCATCTTTCAGTCCTGGACACTGAGGGCCTGTTTGGCAACTTGCCCAACAGTGCCAAATTCGATTTTTTGTTAGAATCGTTTGGGACGAAAATCGCGTTTGGTAAAGCTTTTTGTTCTAACAAATTTGTTCCCTAACGATTTTGGACAAGATTTGAGAATCAAAAAATTTGATTCTACGTCCGAGAATCGAAAAAAGAATCAAATGGTAAAACCCTTGTTCTTCTCTTTCAACATCTCGGTTGCCGTTCGCCATCGCCCGCCGCCGTCCGCCGCCTCCCGCCGCCGCCCACCGCCGCCGCCGGTCGCCGGAGGCTCGCCAGGCCACGGCGAGGTCCGGCGAGCTCGCCGGAGGCAAGCCCAGCCACCGGCGAGGCTCGGCCTCGCCAGATCTGGCGAGGCCCAGCCTCGCCGGTGGCCAGGCCGGCCTCGCCCAGCACCGGCGAGGCCGACCTGGCCACCGGCGGGGCTGGGCGAGCCTCGCCGGTGGCCAGGCGAGCCTCACCGGTAGCTGGGCGAGGCTCGGCCTCGCCAGATCGGGCGAGGTCGAGCCTCGCCGGTGGCTGGGCGAGCCTCGCCCAGCTGCCGGTGAGGCTCGCCTGGCCACCGGCGAGGCTCGCCCAGCCCCGCCGGTGGCCAAGTTGGCCTCGCCAAGGCTGGGCGAGGCCAGCCTGGCCACCGGCGAGGCTCGGCCTCGCCAGATCTGGCGAGGCCGAGCCTCGGCGGGGCTGGGCGAGCCTCGCCCAGCTGCCAGCGAGGCTCGGCCGACGAAGGCCGACCTCGCCGAGGGCCGGCGACGCTCCGGTGAGCGTCGCCGGCCCTCGTCTGGCCGGTCGCCGGTCCGGCGACCGGCCAAATGAAGAAGAAGAAGAATAGGAAAAAAGGGGAAAAAAAGAAAAAAAAAAAAAAAAGGAAAAAGTAAAAAGTAAAGAAATTATTTAAAAATCAAAAGAAATTAATTTGGAACAGAATCAATTAATACTGATGCAAACGCATTCTATTCCGTAATAAAAATTTTGAACGATTCTACCAAACGCACTTTTTACTCGGAATCGGTTAAACAGAATCAAAAAGACCGGTTAAGTCGGAATCAGCCCCCTAATGTAATCGTTACCAAACGCGCCCGATCAGAAAGAATATGTGAAAGTTTATTGCCTCCCCCTTCTCCGTGAACAAGTATTCTAGGCAGATTATCAGACACAAATTCTAAGCACGACAGTCGAAATGCCGTTTATGATCACTCAAACCACATTGAAATATGGGGAGGGAGATGGAAGATTTTTCAGGATTTACAGCACTTGAAACCAACACAACTTGCTGTTGACTTCCCCAATGAGAGGTCTTCTCCTCTTGGCATTTTCACCGGACTACCAATCCACTGCCCATGTAGCCTGCATCGTTGTCAAAACTAGTTACCAAGTAAGCCAAACTTTTGAAGTTCGTGCGTAATCCAGGCCGAGTTTTAGAAAACAGGTTGACAAGCTTTCGACGTACTCGGGAAACGTAAAGGAGTCGGTGCTCCCATCAGACTGGCCAGATTCTCTTGATTCTGTTGATGCTCGGGCGCAACCTCCGTATCCCTCCATTCGGAATTCCGTTCTCACGCTGCCAAAGTGGTTATCTTCTTCCCAGGACATTCTCTTTTCTTCGTCATCTTCTTCGTCATCCTATGGCAGAGAGGTTAGAGAGAAGATACTGGTGACTCTTAACAAAAGGAACAGAGATTCATCGTCGCTTAATCAGCAAAATCATGATATCTTTTCTTGCTCAAGACAGGATAAGTCATAAGGAGATCAACAAGCTCTACCTCATCGTAAGGAATGAAAACTCGTGAACCTCCAGTTGATGTCTCTTCCTTACGTTCTTGGACCGATGCTTTTTGCTTACCTCTAGATTTGAGCTGTTTTTACAATGATAAACAAGCAAGGATTTCAAGTTCTCTTTGAATGATTCTTGCTTTCTGCCACAAAATATCAATAATCTATCACTAACCTCAATGTTTACAGATCTTAAGCTCCTGAGCTTGTGGCCATCCCAGCGATCGGATGTCCGTGAGCTGCCATCTTTAGCTATATCCAACGACCCATCTTTTTTTATGGAGAACGCAATGAAATCTTTTTCTGCAAAACTAGTTCTATTCCTGGTCGGTGCCCTTTTTGAAGTCGGAAGGGTGCGGTTATTTAACAATGTCACTATGTCCGTCGTCCTGCTTCGGGAGAACCTCTTGTTGATCGCGTCGTCTGTATCGCGGTTGTTAGAGTCGATTCTCGCATTTCTGATTGCCAGTGGATGTGTCGGAGGGGAATAGGTTTCTGTATGTTCTCCTCGAAATACAAGAATGAAAAGAGGATGTTAGAATAATATCAACACACCATCAAATTATGATCGATATAACCACACACCAAAACATTAAGTTAGTCAAGTGATTAGGCGTTTGGTTTGATGAGGCGGATCTCATGTTTGAATCATGAATATCAATCCGAATGCTCTAAGCTTCCAATTCCAATTTCTGTTACCTGGGTTCATCCCAAACGACCAGAAGCACGACACCCAGGGGCTCATGTGATGCCTTTAGAACTTAGTCACACAGTCCATGTCGTGCGTGCATGTTTCTCAATACGCCGCGTTCCGTCGTCAGCTCCGAAATTCCACAGAGCGGAGACAGAGAAAGGAAAGAGATGGGCATGCGTAGAACAAGCGAAGGTTTGAATCATGGGACAGGGCACGGCCATTTCGAATTTGAAAAGAGCAATTCATTGACCAGAGATTTATTAGGTAATATTCTTTCTGATGCTTGAAAACAACACGGTCGGTTACCATTCCCAACATGGTAAGAAGAGGAGAGACGTGGAGAGTTTTCTTGACCATTACGGACGATGTACTTGCCCTGATAATTGATATTTAGTAATTTTTTTTTTTCTGTTTATTTTGATGGCAACACATTTATGTTTAGGAGTTCAAAAACTACAGGAAATTAGACAATGGAACGGTCCATTTCATTTCCGACGACAAAAACACGAGTATACCTTTTTAAATGTTCTTACAATAGGAGAGGCCAAAAGAATTTTCTAAGACCAGAAAAAATAAGTGATAGGCAACGTTTGAGTTTGACGACAAATATAATAGAGAGAGAATAAAAAAATAGAAAAACGAAAGCCCGTTGACTAAGGAATCGCGGAGGTTTGGAGGGCCGGCAGGGCTTTCGACGTGGACGGGGCCACACGTGCAGTGGCTGGGCGGCCTGACATGAGAAGGTCGCGGACGTTTTTCAAAAGGCTTTCAGGCATGGTGAAAGGGTGATTCTGTTTGTTTCATCAAAAATTAAATAATTTAAAAAATACATTTTCTCAGTAAAATTGTTCGTGTGACTTAGAATAATTAGTTGATAGAATTTTTTTCATTATTCACAGCAACGATTTGTATCTAAATATTTTCATGAATCGTGAAATCTTTTCTTTTCGTTTATTATGTACTAGTATCTGGGGTTGATAATAACTGGGTGGGCGGAGAAGGGACTGGCCCGGGCCGGCAATCGAGCGGCAGCAATTCCGTCACATCGCGCATTGCCAACGGAAATAATTTCGCTTTCCTCAGTTTAATTTTTTTATTTTTTTGAAAAAAAAAAGTAACCTGAGTTCTTTCCTCTTCAGTCCCCACGCTCCTTTTGCTACGGTCACCCCGCAAAAATTGCCACTCCCTCCCTCCCTCTTATTTTTTCCAGCAAAAATAAGTGATGTGTGTGCCCATGTTCAAGACACAATACCATAACGGTGTTACTTTTAGATTTCTTCCTCGTGCATTATAAGAATTGGAACACGCGCAAAATGTCGGTCAAATATAATGAGCATATTGAATGGCCAAGCTGGATCGTATGTGGGCCTGTATCTGCAGAATGACATACTTGCCATATGTCAAGTCACTTGTAAAAGAAAGTACAGTCATTTTGCTACAAACGCAGCCTCAAATGGCGATGGATCAGTTTACCACTGAGCAGGCTAGAGAGAGAGAGAGGACAGATCCTCGTTGTCAAGAGGAATGGATTGTTTCTAACTTTCTAAGGCGGTGTAGGAGAGCTGGTGAGTTTGCTTAATTTTCCAATGAAGATTCATACCTACGAGCTGTGTATATGAATGGTCTGCCCCAGGTGTCTCCTAGTTAGAATCAGTAGAAATCACCAGGTTTGCCGATCTTTATCTCTTCACTTTCTAAGAACTCAGTAACAGCCTTTCCCCGCCATGTCTCGAAACTCCTGCATTTGCCCATGACATTGACAGAGACTAATTTAGTGAAAACTATAAGAGCACAGGCAATCAGAAAAATCATCCCTTTCAGGAAAATACAATTGGTGAGAGTTAAGCTAGAAACCTAAAGTATTATCACAGCAGGTATAATGAATGTCAACACTGTGTGCATGCCCAAGCAAGAGCATGAATGTGCACGTGTGTGCGCCTGGCAGCATGGGGGAGAGAGAGAGAAGGCATCAGTCATAGAAGAATATCAACTCATAATCTCTCAAATGCGTTGGGGTTATTCCATTTACTGACTCAAGATCAAGATGAGCTAGCACTTCTCCTCCAGGGAAAGCCAATCTGGAGGTCTCAAATGCAATGTTGATTACTTTTCTCCACATTCCTGCTACACCCTTTGATTGTAGGCTAGAAGCATTCAGTATTGACTGTGGAAATAAAAATGAACCAATCTTTAATTAAGAGAAATTTACCGCACAGTGTCCATATGCGGAGGGACATAGTGCCTTCCACCAATTCCAAGAACTACTTTAGGTCGATCGTCTTTCCTGCATATCAGATAATGCGGCAATGTTTAGAGGGCTGAAAAGGTGAAAAAGACTTGTTGAACTGAATCCAACTGAAAACACAAAATCATAAATTTAGTGGCACATGACCGATAGCAATGCTGAGGTTACCCGCTCCAGTCTCCTCCACTGTTTCCACCTCCAAGACCTAGTCCTTCCCAAACCAACTACATAAAGGAAGAAAAGCTCTTTCATCAACATTATTCGAAAGTGTAAATTTGTAAATCTTTTTTTTTTTCCCAATACCTATTTCCCTGTTTCTTACAGACGACAGTAGAAGTGACTAATAGGCCCTCACAAGTAGGTAAATTAAATGATCTTCTAGCTACAGGAGTTAATACTGTCCAGAGTAAAGACCAGTGCATGAGGTTTGAGTAACAAGACATGGGATATTTATAACCAACTCTGAAATTGGTGGGAACTAGGTGGAGCATGCTGAGAAACCTGACTTGAATAGAGTTGAGTTTGAAGTGTTATGCCTCTACAAGTCCTCAAAAGAATGTGATTGGAGTCTATTACTCGGGATTTAAGATAACTATGTAGTAACAGAACAAAAAACACATGGTGACAGAGTTCTCAACACAAGTACTCACTAAAGCAATAGCTTGGGCCGCATCCTGCCTCTCCCAGTACTCCTCTGTACTATCTATTGAAGAAAGACAGCGATCTATGAATCACTAAAATGAAAAAAATCCCCGACTGAATGTGAAAAGACTAAGATTGAAATGCATTAGGTTAATCCTTCAGCAAAGCTTACAGGTCAAAAGGGCAAATACTATCAACTATAAAATTATGCAACTAAAATTGAATCTGCTATCAATCTCTACGAACATTGCTGGTGAACTAATTTCTGGTCCATGATGAGTAGCCTCCAAAGTGACCTGCAGGTGGACATGAAATTCATTTATCAACCAATAGTTTTGTGATTTTTAGCATAAAGCAGAATGTTATGCATGATTACCTCAATTCGTTAACCAACAACAAAACTGAGCTTAACAGCAATGACTACCTTCCAAATGTTGTAAAACCAGATTTGGGAGAAAAGATGATGATAAACCATAGTGCATTTCTATTGATTCCACATCCTTTTACTTCATGCTTTTAAATCAGTTCATGCATATAGATATTGTAAAAAGGAAAGGCTTCCTGAGGCATGAATAGTTGTCATGACCGATGCATAATTAATCAGCCCAGATACTCACAGAATCCAACAAGCACCGACAGAGCATGAGGAGTTTCTCTCCCTGTAAATGGCAAAGTGTTTGACTGATTGACCAACAAGAACAATGCGGAAAAGAAACACGAAGTAGGGTGGAAGAACCTCTATTTCTTACGAGGCCATTATTTCAGAGTAAAGAAAACCCCTTAAGAGTTAATTCCGCACACACTGCCATTTCTTCTTATTTTTCTTCTAACCCCAGATCCCAGACAAGCAAGCGAAATAGCTTGTCACCTGCTTTCCTAATTTCCATTGCCAAATATTGAGAGGAGAAAACTGATGATGATCTCGAATTTATACATGACGAGAAGAACAAAATTGGCATTCAAGAAAGAATGATAAGAAGTTGGACAAGTGACAGAGTGCCTATGACATTATATCTAGCTGATGGGCGAAACCAATCATCTCTGTTCAAATGCTCGGAAGTTATAAAGAAAAGAAAGTAGCGCGGAGTAAATCTTTAGTATAATACAATGCGTAAAAGCTGCCTCACCTTTTCTTTCGCAAAACTCAGCATGCCCTGAAAAGAACGGGCTTCAGTGTTATGATTTGCTAAAGCATTGCCTTTAAATTGTGGCAAACGCAAACTGAGGACAACAAGTTTAGTACTTAGAAACTCGTTCAGAGAACATAATCAGAAAAAAGTAATTACGCATCCTATTCCATTCAAGAATCATCATGTGCTAATTTGCTTATAAGGGCCAGTACAACCTTTCAGCTGAGAACGGTAGATGCAGAAGCTGCATCGCTAACGTGGCGATAATCTACCTTATGGCTACAAAAGAATCGAACAAAGGAGAACTAAAAATTTGAACTTTTTCTTCCCACAATTCGAAGACGGATGCAGAGACGAAAAATGGCGGACCTGCGCGGTGGGGCCCGGGCGCCAACCGGGCATGGCCAGAAGGGAAGACGCCGGCCCGATGGAAGCGGGGTCCGCGGTGGTCGCCGCCACCAGAGTGACCATCCTCCGGTGCCGGGCGGCCGTTGAGCGGCTCCAGATGCCTCCGGAACGCGAGCTGCTGACGTGGACCGCCCCTGCAAAAATATAAGCCCCTCGTGACAAAATTCTAGGAAGCGGTCATAAAATCCGACATAAACACGTGGTGAGTAATTCCTAGGAGATGACAAACAACCTGGTAAATTCCGAATCGCCGTGCCGATATCATTGGGAATATGTTGGTTGAAATATGATGCGAAAACCATAGAATTTTGCAATTAAATAACACGGAATTTATTTTTAATTCCATGGAAAAATCTGACATAAATAATTTACTAATTAATCGAAGAATTACTTGCTGATCATCGTCAAAGGCGTGCTTCCAAATTGAGGAGTTAACTTGTCTTGCACGGCCTCGGCGAAGAGCCACCCCATTCTATTCTTGCGTTTCTTGTGCGGCTTTTATACTGAAGAAGGAATAGATGTCCGCTGTACTGACCCGTTGAAGAAAAATCCAAGCTTGCTGTCAAAAAGGAAATTTAATTTAAATAGGAAAGTTTTGCTAGGGTCTAGTTTCTCTTGACAAACTCATCCGGTTCTCCAATCAGGTCAAGCTCGCATATAGGCTCAAACTTGAGATATAATTTAACAATTTTATCAACATACATTCGGATTTATTGGCTTCTATTTGATTAGTAATCTGCTTGATTTATATTTGAATTTCACCGATTGTAATCAAAATTTAGTGTTGTTGATGTTAAGTCGTTGCAACTTCAAACTTATGGGGGAATTTAAGATTTTATTTATTTATTTAAGTTTTGAATGTATACTTGGTCTATATTAAAAATTAAAATATTTTTTAAATTTTTCTTGTGTTTTCCAATTTCAAAACTAAAATTAAAGATTTTGATTATGCATTTCATCATCGGACAAAAGATTTAGGTTGTCGGGCCTACTTTACAAAGAGTTGGAAAGTGAAAATTTGCTTTTTCAAATTAAATTTGAAATTGATTATCATTTGACACTCTTGAATTTGAGTATTATGAAGTAAGGGTGCGTAATGCCTTGTAATCAATTTAATCTAATCAAATGCAAAAAAACATACCTACGGTGTCTAATTATGTATCAATATAAATTTGGTCAATCAAAAAATTAACTTATATAAAATATTGAGTTCTCCTCAAGCGAGTTCGCAATAAAAGGCATTTGATAAACTATTCACTCGCTCAACAAAATAGAAGCCAACTCTCTCACCATAATGTCGGTTCTATTTAACAACCAACAAATTAATGCACTTTATATTCAAAAATATAAGACACAATGCCCACAATGACGCTCATAATCAATGAAAATACATACTATCGAATTGAAATATTAAATTTTCCTAACCCAAACACTAAAAATTGTATAAACTCTAACATGTATAATTTTCACAATGTTATAAAACTCGAACGAAAGTTTGAATTTTAGCAGGAAGCAAAAAAATATTAACAAGTACTAAACACCTAAACACAAGTGGATGATTTCTCATTTTCATAATCATGCAGAAGACAAAAAAAAATTTGCAAAAAGGAAAAAAGACCATGAACAGAAAAAGAACAAAAACACTGAAAATCAATCTGAAAAAAGGGAAAATCAAGACCCCATCTCGTGCCGGTGCTGGAAGCAACCGTTGCAAGGCACGTGACCAGAATTTCCCCGCCACCGCGCTTGCCCCTATAAATTCCCAAAAACACTCTCTCCTATCAAACCCAACGCTCATCATCATCATCATCATCCATCATCATCATCGGCCGATCGAGTTCGCCGGAAATGGAGAAGAGTGAGCGATCGATCCAGGTCCGAGCCCTAACCGGCGAATCGACCGCCGTCTCGATTCCGATCGACAAGACCGTCCGCGACCTCAAGCATCTGCTGAAGCAGACCTTCCCTCTCGCCGCCCGCTACCCTAACTTCAACCTCTATCACAAGGTCCCTCCTCTCTCTCTCGAAGCTTTGCCTTTTCCTTTTTTACCCTTTTCGCATCTCGCCGATCACTCTATTCGGCGAGAAACACGAGCCGCGAGTATTTCTTCGTCGCTCATGCGTGTTTCTTGGGCCATTGTGCGTTAGGGTGTCAAGTTGAGCTTGCAGGATCGGATCAGTAGCTACTGCATTGATGTTGGAGAAGTGGTGGGTTTCGTCCCCGTCGTCAAGAAACGGTCAGCGGAGGCGGAGGCGGAGGCGGAGGCGCAGACACCTTGTGGTTCTGGTGTTGCTGGCCCTAACGAGACGCCCATTTCCAAATTCGCGGATTCCGCGTGGTCTGATATGATTCAAGAAATTCGTGATGTGACAAGTAGGGACGAGAGAGCACGCGAAGGTTTACCGAGCAAAAGTCCTGAAGTTGAACCGGAAACTGATGGGCAAGATACCGTGTCTTGTTCTTATCTTGGGAAGCGTAGAAGGGATTCGGATGGCGAAGCAAAAGGATGGCCGGAGGATCTTGTCCTTAGCATACTGCAGTCTTCTAGCGAGGATATGCTGGACGAGGGGAATCACGAGAAACTTCTTAGTGTTTTGGAGTCGGTTAATTGCCTGCAAAATCCGGATACTCGAAGCTGTTTGTTTCTCAGTAAAGGCAGTTTAAGGGAAGGCGTGCTTGGAGAGTGGAAAGAGAATATCAGTTCATGCTTGTGCCCACCGTGGTTGTTGACAATAATGAAGGCATTTACTTTCTTAAATATTTATGAAGTCTTTTTAAAATTTAGGCGGGAAAGAATCACAACGAATCGTGTAAAGAAAGCTCTAAGCTGGATTGGGAGGTTTGGGATCAAAGTCAATATGAAGGACATCGAGAATCTTTCGCTTCTCTGCCCTAAGGTAACTTATTAATGTCTGAGAATCTACACATTAGAGTTTGCCCTTATTCGTCTAAGGTGTTGCTGTTGCATTAGCCAATGATGTGGTCAGTATGCTTCCTAGGTTGTTTAACAAAGATGCTATGCATTCCAGTGCCATTGGTTCCCCTCCCCACCTCACCCGAAGCCAGTTTGCTTAGTTTGCTTCTTAGTGTCCTGCATGGTTATTTTTTATTTTTTATTTTTTTGTGACATCTTTGCCAAAATGCCATGTACATATGTTTTGGAACAAAGCCTATCACAGTTATTTCCTCAAAGGTGGTGTTTACGGGTCCAACCTGCTTTGCTCATTTACAAGATGTATTCTGTTTGCAGTTTTACCCAAGTGATATTTTTGTTCTTAAATGAATTTTCTCACTCTATAGCTACGTTGGGATCGATAATACCAGAATGAGAAAAGAATGCAGGAACTTACTCTATTGTCATTCATGCATTAAGGTGTGGATATGGAAAAGAAACGGCTTATTGAAATGATTTTGTGCTGACAATATTTGTGGAATCAAAATATGTGCCATCTCTTTAGTAGGTGGTGTCTTTTGTCGACTATGGTATGGAAAGGAAGAAACTCGGTGATGCTCTTGTTGTTATGAAGTCTCCTACGGAACAGGATGATCAATTTGAAGAGATCCCTAGAATTGGTATGTACTAAGAATGTTTGCTTTTGCCGCTTCCTAAGCCTTGCTTGACTTAATCGTTCGCCTGCAGCTGAAAAGAAGGTTTCCTTGTCGAAGCTTTTCTATTTAATGGAAAGACGAGAAAGGTCCTTCAGATATACTATCAGATCAATAATGGTATGTGGAATTCTTTTCTTTTATTTATTCAGTAGAAGATAGATTAATCTCAGATGATTTCTGCTGCTATTGTTTTGTATTATACCTAGTGCAAGAAACAGCTTCAGCCATAAAAATAAACAAAGTAGACTTTTTGGATAAATGTAATCTCCCACATACTATGAGGGAACCTGTTTTTCCAACTCTTGAGTCTTGCCTTGCATATATACTGTTAGTCTCTATCGATAAAATTCTTCTCTTATTGGTGTTTGGAAGTTGAGTTTCTGTGTTTAGCTAGAAAACTTCAATGTAGAGAATGTACCTTGCAGGGTTTGTAACCTGCACTATTGCAAATATCTGGTAGTTGTTTAAAGTATTATGGTGGCAGACATGGCGATCATGGCATAGCGCTATTGGCTGACTTGTAGGGCCTTATTCTAAGTTGATATTCGCATAGGTGGAAGATCATTCATGAAAATCATGCAACTAGATAGCTGCTAAAAATGTCTCATTATTTTTGTGGGCAACATCTCTAGTTGAATTCTGAATCATCAATATTTTTTGGCTATTGAGCTCATGAGGATTTATGATGCAGTGTAAACATGAAAATGGGAATACCAAATTTTTGTCCTTGGATGATCTACTCATGTCTGCAAAAGAAGCTGATGTTTCTACTAGTAAGAATAACGATTCAGCAAGTGTAATCAAGAAGAAGCAGGCAAGGAGAGTAGCTTCGACCGCAAACCATGCAAAAAATCAATGTCATGTACGCATCTGTCTTATATCTATACCCTTTTACGATTCTTTAAATGTTAGTGCTAGTTTCACTATATACAAATTGATCAGATTTTTGTTCTTGAGCTTGTGATAGACATTTATAAATTTTTAGTTCTTTGGGGCTTGAGATAAACATTTATATACTCTCAGATCAGGTCAGTTAATTAGGTGAATTTAGCCATTCAAGCAGAAATCATATGATGTCGGATTGTTAATAAATTGCTTGAACAGTACTGTCTGTCAATTTGAGTGGAATGCAAAGCAATCTGTTCCTTTGAGAAGTTGCTTGAGAGAAAATAAACCAAATGCGTGGAATAGGAGCGAGTAGCTTGAAAGATTTACAAAGAATATCCACTAGCTTATCATGCTGCCCATGTTTTAAATCCTCTTTTTCAGGGTGATAGTGACATGCTATATATTACTTATCTCTCGACAGGACACCAGTGCATTCCTGCCGGCGGAAATGGTTGAACATCTCCACAAGGTTGTGGGCTCTCAAGGACAGGTTCGGTTCAACTCTTTTAATACTTATTTTCTTGCTCGTTAGAATAGGGAGAATGAGTTATCTGGATTATACCTTTATGGACTATTAAGTAGTATTTTACATTATTTAACTACTATCAAGTGGTATTTCAACTTATTCAATAAAATTTTATGGTTGATTGGTATATTGCTGAAATAGTTATACTTTTGATAATGTATGTGTAAAGAATTGATACATTTGCACTGGCTTTTAGTTTACTCTTTGCTTGTAAAATGTGGAAGTATCGAATGGTCTTTCACTTTATAAGTTGATTGGTATATTGCTAGAATAGTTATAATCTTGATAATGTCTGTGTAGACACTCAACTGCTAGTTGCACTTAACTTTTTTGTTTGATCTTTGCTTGTAAAATGTGGGTTTGGGCATCAATCATGGTTTTGACAGGTTTCGTATTGTCTGGAATCTGATACATGCTGCTCCTCTTTATTTTAGAAGCAAGGTGCTCTTTGTCATGTACTACAAGCGGTAATTGTGTAGGGACACAGATACTAGTAAAGGAAGCTGTTGAGTCTCCTCTTGACTACTGGATTGCTCACTTAGTCATAGCTTTGGATTTGCATTATGAGAGGTGTAAATTTATCAGTAATGCTTTCTTATGAGGCTTCTTGAAGTGCTAAAGAGTTCTTCTGGTGCAGATTGTGCATGTTGAAGTGATTTCAGGCAGAAAACCAACTTATATGGAGATCCCAAATGATCTCTCAGAAGACACTAAGCATGCACTTCAACGTATGAAAGTCACTAAATTGTATAGCCATCAGGTTAGAATGTGCTCCCAATAGACACTGTTGACGTTTTTCTTGAAAAGTTGGCTGTCTGATTTTGTTTTGATTTGTCGTTACTCCAGGCAGAGTCAATACGAGCTTCTCTTGCTGGGAAGAATGTTGCTGTGGCAACAATGACATCAAGTGGGAAATCCCTTTGCTACAATGTGCCAGTTCTCGAGGAGCTCTTGAGGAATTCATCCTCTTGTGCTCTTTATCTGTTTCCAACAAAGGTTAATGTTTCCATGTGCGAGGACGTAGATCATGAATTATAAAAGTTACGTAGATATGAGTCTCCATGACCTTAGTGCTGCAAATTGAGTTTTTAATAAAGGCAATTTTGTAGAGTGATGGGCATGTTGATCTCAATCTTGATCCTGCGGATTTGGCATCTTGTTGGTACTCCTTTTGGTTTATCAACCGTTTTGACAAACTAATGCAGGCTCTTTCTCAAGATCAACTTAGAGCTTTGACATGTATGATAGAAGGAATTGATGCTGGCCTGTATATTGGAATATATGATGGTGATACACTTAAGGAGGATAGGACATGGCTCCGTGACAATGCTAGATTGGTACGTCTTCTTTTATTCTAATTGGATACCATCTCTCTCTCTCTCTCTCCCTCTCCCTCCCTCCCCTCAAAAACATGTTTGCATAGTTTTATATCGACATTGTTGGGCATCTTTCTACAGTTGATCACGAACCCAGATATGCTTCATAAATCAGTATTGCCATACCATGGAAAATTTGTGCGGATTTTATCAAACCTTAGGTATGTAATTTCTGCTCTTTTTTCAAGAATGGATAAGGAAATGGGCTTCATTCGTTCTTCTAGCATTATGTGTTGCTTAGGGTGATGTTGTAAGCGGTTTGGTTTGGTTCCATTGATGCTGAAAACCACGGGTGGCTCTGTTCCATTTGCCACTGAAGACCAAACTGGCCCAAAGAGGTTCAGCTTGAGGATTTCCCAACCTAAAATCTGAAGGTCATAGCGAATCCAAGGCCTTTGGAGTTGTTGAGACGTGATCTTCAATATGTCAGACAAAGGATAGCTTGTAGATCAGGATCAAAGCCTGGTTTGTGGGCTAAAAAGGAAGTTGACTTCTGAGTCAGTTTTAGGGTTTCTGATCATTAGCCTCTTGGGTTTTGATTTGGTTGTTAGTTTTGGTTGTTTGAAGGATCAAGAATGTAAAAGGATCAGATGCTAAGCTTTGATATTTTAGCTGGGTTGTCAATTTGGGCCTTCCAGGTTTCTCCTTGTGTATCTAGAGGTCAATTGGAATGGAAATCATTATTGATCAAAAAAAAAAAGAAGCTGAAGAACTTTACCAGTATTGAAAAGAACTGGAACTGTTATTAAGTTTGTGCTTTAGCACAACTTCTTGTTGGCACTGCTACTAACGTGGTAGAAATTAACTATCCCAGGGACTGAATTCTCATATCTTCTTATCAGGTATGTCGTGATTGATGAAGCTCATTACTACAAAGGAGCATTCGGATGTCATACTGCTCTTATTCTTAGGAGGCTTCGGCGGCTCTGCTCACATGGTACTTTATTCACAAACAGTTGCTAAGAGATAACATCTCTTTTTTGATGTTGATGCTCTCTTTATGCAATTAGGGGTCTAAACAACTATTTGTTTCATGTATAGTCTATGGCAGTGATCCTTCTTTCATCTTTTCAACGGCAACTTCTGGAAACCCTCGTGAGCATTGCATGGTGAGATTTTGTACAGTACTATGACTTCTATTTGGGAAAGAATGCTTGAGGCTGTCATTATATGATGATGTTCTCTAGTACATATTAGTTCCTTTGTTTAGTACTCCTTTTCTTGGCAGACAGCTGCCATAGTCTAGTGTGAACTTACCTACCAATGTATAGTTGCTGATCTTTTTTTCCCATCATCATCTGAGTGAACAATGCTGAAGAGTGCCTCTTTAGGTTTCCACCAAAAAAGGTTGAATTATAGTTGATGGTTATTTTAGAAATTAGCCTGTAAAGCAACATCATGTACTGTGGCATTTTTAGTTTCAATAACTGTGAATATAATTGCAAATTTGCAATTATGGTATCCTTTCTTGTTGTTGGGTATTTCAGGTGAAATAGAATTATGACACCTTTGATGATTTAGGAACTTGCAAATCTACGATCATTGGAGCTAATTCAAAATGATGGGAGTCCCTCTGCTCAGAAGCTTTTTGTTTTATGGAATTCTTCCTCGGTTGTGAGAACAGTACCTTGTTTATTCTATAACATTGAAGGTTGTCTGCCACTTTCTTGCTCACTAGTAATTTTCGGATGCAGGGCCTGCTTAAAGATGACAACTGTGTAGATGCTCATAAATCAGCATATAAGGGTTCGAGGTTGGATTCTCTACATGTCTTCAAAATATAAGAATTTTCCCTCATATTTCACAAATTACCGACACGTATTGAGCATTTTTTGGCAAGCCTTCATATTCTTTTGTTCATTTGATGATTTATTAGACTCTGATTTTGTTTCGCTCAAGTGAATATAGTATGTTCATCTTTTCTAGATATTCTTAGTGAGTGTGATTTATAATCCGTAATATGCCCGTACAATTTATACATATTTGTCTCCAGAAGTCATACATATATAGGTTGTAAATAGATCATTACATTGAATCCTTATCCGCTTAATTCACTCTTGCAGTCCGATTTGGGAAGTGTCTCGTCTGTTTGCGGAAATGGTTCAGCATGGACTAAGATGTATAGCTTTTTGTACATCACGTAAACTCTGTGAACTCGTTTTGTCCTATACGTAAGTTACATCAGATAAGCATTATCTATTAGCACTTTTGTGGCCTTATCTAATCCAGCATTTAAGGCTGCTGTAAGAATTTATCATCAAGTCAAAGAACAATGGACTAACAGGTGCCTGGAATATTTTTTTTCTTATTACCTGTTATCTTATAGGCAAGAGATTCTTCGTGAGACAGCTCCAAATCTGGTTGACTCAATAAGTTCTTATCGATCTGGATATACTGCTGAGGTCTGTTTAACATAAATCTTGTTATTGTTGTTGTCATTTTTTATGCTTGTTACATTTTTATGTTTTCTCATTGTTCTGTTGGTAGTTGTCTTGTATGCAATGGAGCATGATGTAAACTACAGAGAATCCATAGAAGAAATAACTCATTGTCAATAATGTTTATACATGGGAGATGCCTTTGTGTCCAATGCCTTTCCATCCGGTCTTAACATGTGCATTGGTGAATTAGAGAACTTCATCTCTCCTTCTGACTTTTTTGAGCGTGAAAGTAAGAAGTCCTAGCTTCTGGATTTTCTCGGCTTTTTAAGAAAATTTAAATTCCCCGTACATGTAAACAATTCATTTTATGCCAAATTAGAAAAACAGACAGTTTATTTTGTGCCAAAGCATGGTGTGGAACTCAATGGAGTAAATTATAGTGATCCTGCTAGTTTTCTGAAAAAACCTGCTAGTGGAGGAAGATGCAAAGAACTCATTAGCCCTAAACTATACGGACCTGGTATAAGATTGCTTCTTTTATGTCTTCTTTTTTGGCTGAAGTCACTTGCATTTCCTGATACATTTTTGTCATCTTGGGGATGAACTTCTTGTAGCTTTGTATAATTGACTGAGGAATAGATGCAAACCTCAGAAAAGTTGGCTATAAATTAATGTTGCATTTCCATTGTTGGTACAGGATAATGCACACCACAAATTCAGTGCTTCTTGTCCATTCTTCTTGCCTCTTATTACATGAAAACTGTAAATGTTCATTAGCAATTCAAGGTTGACCAAGGTTTTATATGGGCTGACTATTAGAGCAGATGAGGAGGGCAATAGAAAGTGATTTTTTTGGAGGGAAGCTACGCGGAATTGCTGCTACTAATGCTCTTGAGTTGGGTATTGATATTGGACATCTTGACGTGACTCTGCATTTGGGATTTCCTGGTAGTATTGCTAGGTATGGCAATCAATTGTTCAATTGCTTTGCTCATAAAAGAGATTTTCTACTGTCCTTTTAAGCATCATTTGCATCTGTATTTGGCTATAGCCTGTGGCAACAAGCAGGAAGGTCTGGACGAAGAGAAAAACCATCTCTTGCAGTGTATGTGGCATTTGGAGGGCCACTGGACCAATATTTTATGAAGCATCCGGAGAAACTTTTCAACAGTCCAATAGAGTGCTGCAGTATAGACGCCCAAAATCAGTTGGTTGTTATCGGATACTTAAAATTTCCCTATATAAAAGTTAAGCTTGAGTTGTGATCTTCAATGCCTTACGCTTTTTGGTGCTCATTGTTCCAGGTTCTTGAGCAGCATTTGAGCTGTGCTGCCATAGAACACCCGTTAAGTTTGCATTATGATGAGAAGTTTTTCGGTGATGGTCTCAGCAGTGCCATAACAACTCTCAAGAATAGAGGATGTGTTAGTTCCGATCCATCCCGTGATTCCTCAGCTAGAATATGGAATTATATTGGGCGTGAGGTACAACTCTGACTCATCAACAGAAAACAAAAACTCTGAACTATCCTTGTGTCCTGTTGAGACATCATGTGGTTCCTTTGTTGGTCTTTTATCTTATGTTATCATTGATTGTAGTTTTTTTCTTATCTGTGACCTATGTTAAGAAAAAGCCTTCGGATGCTGTCAACATTCGAGCAATAGAGACTAGTACGTATCTAGTGATCGATATTCAAAAAAATGAAGTCCTAGAGAAAATTGAGGAAAGCAAGGCCTTCTTTCAGGTATTACTGCCCTTCCATAGTTGTTCTTTTCAAACTCAAGTTTGGGCACAGTCTTCATTCTAATCTGTTCATGATTATGGTCTCTCGAGTTGACATAGGTAAATTCTTCTTTTAGTTGGGTAGTGTGCTTACGCTTTAGATGTGAAATATAGGTCAAGTTTTTGACTGATTATATTCAAAGCAGGTATATGAAGGAGCCGTGTACATGAGGCAGGGCAAGACCTATCTGGTAAAAGATTTGGATCTGTCAGCTAAAACTGCGTGGTGCCAGGAGGCAGATTTAAAGTATTACACAAAAACTCGTGATTACACAGACATTAAGGTCCTTGGAGGTGATATAGTATGTCTCTCTCTCTCTCTCTCTCTCTCTCTCTCTCTCTCTCTCTCTCTGTGTTTGTGTCTGTGTGTGACATCGTGAAGAAAGCCATCCACAGAACTACATCCTTTAGAAGTTACCTGCCATTATTAGGTTTCTTTTATGCACAAAATTAAGGGGGTGTGAGGAAATTGGGACAGATTCAGTTAGAGCAGCTGAATCTCATTGAGAGTGCTTAATCATTTAAGAAAACGATTTACTTGGTTGCTTTGTTGATTTTTAAGTTATGGGGTGGACATTCCCGGAAAAAAAAATAACAAAGTTCTATTACTAGATGAGCAATTGTAATTCTTCACAAGTATGGGATGATGTTGTCATTGTAACTTATCCAAGGCTTCAAGCACTGTCGTTCACATGAAATGAGATGCATAGTCTTAAAGGAACAAAAAATTGTTTAGAAGACTGGAAGAAGAATTTGGAGAGAAAGGATAAATTGTGTTGGCCAATACTGATTCTCTCAAGAGTATTCTTCCCATCCTTTGGTCGATATCTAGTCAATATGTTTGAAGTTTATTGTACTTAGATTTCTACTATTTCCGTACCCTAATTCTCATCATGTCTCCTGTATCTCTGCTTTCTTTCCTATCAAAAGTTTCTGAAGTGAGATTTTACTGTCTGCTGTTATTCAGGCCTATCCGGTGACCATGTCCAATTTTCCAAGTACAAATGTTGGAGCAAGTAAAATTCTAGAAACAACTGCTCTGGCTAATAGTTGTAAAGTGATTACGACTTGGTTTGGATTCCGTCGAATGAGCAGAGGCAGTGGTCAAGTCTTGGATACAGTTGACCTTTCACTTCCCAAATATTCCTATCAGTCACAGGTGCTCTTGTGATATCAATTTCACTTGTCTGGTACAATTGCTGGTTCCTCCAACTCTTTCCTACATAAAAGTATTTTTTAACCTTGCACATGCAAACAGGCAGTATGGATTCCAGTTCCGCAAACTGTCAAACAAGCTGTTGAGATGAAAAGTTTCTCTTTCCGTGCGGGCTTACATGCTGCTTCACATGCTCTTCTAAATGTTGTGCCTTTGTAAGTCTTGGATTTGCAGCTTGGCAGCATTCTTTAGGCTATACTCCCTATTGGGCATTTGTCAAATCAATGCAAAGCTCATCAAAAAATTCTCATCACATGACAATGTTAGTTAATATTTAGTTATGCATTTGCTAATGTTGTGTTCCATGCAATATATCTTTCTTTTCAGTGTTGTAAAGGTGACAGCAACCTCTTAATTCTCAGTAGAGGTTGGTTAGGGGTTATCCTCATTCGTAAGATAGGAAACTCTGTTAAATACACTTTTAATCAAACACATTGATGGATATTTCATGTGAAAGTTTATGTGAACATCTGGCGCCAAGGAAAT
Organism: Eucalyptus virginea; assembly: GCA_014182375.1. Lineage (NCBI taxonomy): Eukaryota > Viridiplantae > Streptophyta > Magnoliopsida > Myrtales > Myrtaceae > Eucalyptus > Eucalyptus virginea. The sequence continues at coordinate 29,944,322 of CM024524.1, read as the reverse complement.
TGTAACCGCCATCAGCCTCTCTCAGGTTCAACTAAATGGTGAACATATTAATTTGGTTATATGTGTATTTAGATATACAGACTTATCACATGTAAGTATGTGACAAGGATCCTTCTTTAGGTATATTTAGTTGAGTCATAGGCTTGTGCTGTACTACGATGGCTAAAGGTGCAAGATCATTTCATCTACCTGCAAGATCTCTTGATGTTGCCTCTACTTAGAAATATTTATCTGCCCACATGTCAAAGTTTGTGCTGTTACCTTCATCTGCATTTTATCTGTCACTTTATTCATCAAGCTCTGGCTTTGAGTTCCCTTCAACTTTCATATCGTGTTCAATAAATGGAGCAATTGTTTCTCGCAAGATAACAATGATTGACCAAAGACGATGAATCAAAGTCAATAGGTGAATAAAATTAGAGTAACTTAAGTGGTTTGAGAAGAACCAAGGGTAGACATGTTTACTGGAGGATGTTATAATTGTCGCATGCACCATCTTATTTGTTACGTCTTAAATGTTATGGTTCTTTCCTGCAGATGCATAATATGCAATTCAGCTGACTTGGCTCCAGAGTGTTCAAATCCGTTTGATTCACGGTCTTTTCAGGAGCGGATATTGTTGTATGACAAGCATCCTGGAGGAACTGGTGTTTCATTGCAAGTGAGTAATGGGAAACTCAACCGTGTAAATTTAAAGAAAGTAACCAAGTACTCCAGGCAGAGCACCCGTTTTTCTCTTTCATAATTTTGCTAAATGGCTGATTGCCTGCTAAAATGAAGATGCCTTGTGTTACAGGTTCGTCCCTATTTCAGGGAGCTACTAACTGTAGCTTTGGAGGTTATTTCATCTTGCTGCTGCATGGGAGACACTGGCTGCCCTAAATGCATCCAGGTCAGTTCAGCTGGGGGGATAAGAGAACCTGTTCTTGTATAAACCTCATTTACTAAAATTTCAATTTGACAATTTACTCTTGCATGATGCAGAGTATGGCTTGTCACGAGTACAACGAAGACCTACACAAGGATGCTGCCATTATTATCATCAAGGTCATTGAGCTCGTTGCTTCCAATCTCTCTATTCTATGATCTCACGACACTACTGAGTAGCTGACTGATTGCCTTTGTTGTCTAGGGTGTTCTGGATGCAGAGAAATCTCATTTTGGTCATTCTGCACACTCCCCAAAAGACTCTTGACTAAGGTAGAGCCAGTGGCTTCCGATAGTCACTTTTACGTGTGTTGACAAAATGTAGCAGTACGCCTACCTGGACGGCTTTCTTTTGCAGGGATGTACTTGAGTCGGTTCTCTAAGTTATAAAAACGGTCGTCATTTTTGTTGTGAAGATGTAGGTGTAAATCGCATCATATTCATTCGACCTGTTAAGACGTCGGTCATCTCCAGGTAGTTTAGGTCGTTCTTAAAGGAGGATTGAGTCTGGAGAGAGCAGAAAACAACAGGGAAGAGCCATTGCAGAGCATGCAGGTTCTGTAGGGGACCGTTTTTGCATTAATCTTACTATGCAAAGAAAAAATACGTCAGATCTTAATATGTATGGGAATGTATATATTAACTATATCTTCAGTTACATAAGCATTGTCACGTATCGATCCATAGTGTACATAATTACTGCGCTATCGTTCATGGTTTTCATTCCCGTTTGGCTTTTGAAATCCCGTCTCGTAAAATCCAACTCGTATTTTTTTGTTTTTCATGTGTAGATGGGTTGAACATACTTGGAAATTTTTTTGAGAGGCCACATCATCATTTTCCTATACACAATTTAATCATCTTATATTAATATGGAAATTAGGTGACCTATTGCATGTCTAGATTAAGAGCACGTTAAGGTCCCTGAAATTTCCCATGCTATCTCGCAGAATTCTAGGGCTCCGTTGGGAAAGAAATGGAAAAAATTTCATTTCGGTAAACTTATAAAAAGCTCGATGGAAAAATTTTCATTTTGGTAAACTTATAAAAAGCTCGATAAAAAAATCTTATTTTGTAGAAAATGAATGATTTAGAAAATATTTTTTTAAAATTAATCTTTTGCATTGCCTGAAATAACTAACAAATGATAAATGTGTTCATTATTCATAATAATTTATGTCTAAATATTTTCCTAGATGATGAAAAAAATATTTATTTTTTATAAATAATACAAACAATAATTTCAAGAATTTTTTTTTCAAATTATTATTATTATTTTTTTTTTGCGAAATAAACGAGGCCTAAATTGTTTGTATAGTTACAATGGTGCATTTCAAATTTTCAGTGCATATTTCTTTTTTGAAATCATCAATATTTCCAATGAATTATCAACTTTTATTAACGTAGCTTACCAATGCAATTTGCCAACTATTATACAAGACTACCAATCTTGATTTAGGTGGATCCCCAACTATTCTAAGATGAAGTTACTAACTAATTTAAGTCACTAACCATTCTTTATTTGATCGATACTGAATTGCCAACTTCTACTTAAGTTACTGATTTTTATATCAAATTACCAACTTTATATATTATATGGAATTCAATTCGTATTTTGCGAGACCGTTAGAATACAATATACATCATAGACTAAGATAAGAAACGGCATTATTAACATATGTTATGACTTGAAGAAATCGAAAGATGCGTATCGAATCTGCACTACAAATATGAGGGATAGTGTCGCGCATATTGGGTCAATTAACCGATCTCCAAGCAATTGGAACTCAAAACAATTTTTCAGGGGGAAAAGCTACAAAACGTACCAAAGAAAAAACGCGATAATTAGAATTTTCCGTTTCCAGATCCGTATAAGACCAGTTATGACAAAGTTCTCATTTCAAAGTACGCCACAGCTTGAAGAAGATAAAACCGCAAACCTGCCAACCAAAAAAAAAAAAAAAAAACTATCCCATGCCTCTTCATTGTATGATAAATACACTTTCTCTGACCATCCAATGTGTGAGAATCAACTCGTGAAAGATGTTACACTGGAAAGGGAGAATCAAAAATTGTCCTATAAAAGTAGCTGTTCTACTTCTATTTGGCATTGTAGCAGTGATGTTGAGGTTCCGGAGTGACCCAGAAAGAAAAAAAAGAAGTCTCATAAGTTAACCTCATCCGAGAAATGGCTCGCATGTCAACTCACAGCACAGTCTCGGATGTATGGATGATGCTGATCTAGATACTTGTCCCAGAGAGGTTTATACCTGCTAATGGCCAACTTCAGCCACGGCTTCATGTTACCGTTGAAGTGAATTACTGCTGCACTCTCGATCAAACGGTCATCTAGGTTCGTATCATAGCCTAATCCTAACACATGCCATCTCCGATCGAGTGGCTCTGTCAGTCCATAGAAAGCTAGAAGGCCAGGTGGCAGAGTACCTAGCTTCCACAGCGTCCTGCCCGAGTTCCGCTCTTGCCAGTAATGATACCTTCCAGTCACATTTGCTCTCCTCCAAGCAACCAAGTCGAAGACATTCATGCCGAATGCCCATGCGCACGCCTGTGGATCAAACTTTGAGCTGATGTCTGGATTGGAGAAATTCAGATACTTGTAGTAGCGATGGAAGGTTTCAAGACAAGTCTCCACAGCCCCATTTACATTCCCGTGCAGGTCTATTGAGAAGAGCGTCGTCAAATCCTTCTGGACAACAACATCGTCATCAAGAAAAACTATCTTTTCCAACTGAGGATAGATTTCTGGAATATAGAATCTAAGGTGGTTAAGAAGTGAAATATACTTTGGGTTCCGCATTTTTGGCTCATCTTTCACATCTAGAGGATTACCGAAATAGTAGGCCCGAGAATCTGCTTCAGAAAGCTGTCTCAGTATAGGAGCATATGAAGAAGACAGCCAAGAGAACTCCTCGATATTTTGCACTATAACGGTGGAACCTTTGAAGTCGTTACTAAGGAACCATGCTTGCATTGCTCCATAATTTACTCCATTTGTGAGAATGTGGAAAACGATCTGCTTTGGATGGTTGGCATTAGAGACAGTAGAGTTGACAACTACGGAGGTAGCAAGAACATTGTCTGAGAATATGCAGAAATGATGAAGATTGTTGTCGACGAGTTGAGGATAATTTCTTGTGTTGCCAGCAAGTTTTTGCAGAGGAAGTTTCTTAAGCCAATCCAGAGATAATTTGACACTTAGGCAATGGAGGCTTTTGGGCAGTGCTTCAGCTGCCAATTGTCCAAACACAGCGCTCTGAACTAAAGCTGCATTAGCGCGCTCTTCCAGGGCTTCAATATGGGATCTCATGGTCATTATGGTGGTTGCAATGTCATAATGCATGTCCTGTGCCTTGAAGATCAGAGACGACAGGCTTTTAATTAATGGCTCTGCTTCTTCTAATTCGATGGGCTCTTGTCTCTTTGCAGCCCTTGAGAGTGCTAACTGGCAATGTCTTATCTTTGAGCTCAGTTCCCATGCTAGGTGAAGATTGTTGTGTTCTTTTGCTACAATAAGATAAGCCTTCGCAAGGATCATTTGCTCAGCCAACTGCCTAGAATATGACATGGCGCTGACTATTTGCTCCGTAAAATTTGAATTCCTATGGCTCTCCTTTAATAAGCTCGTACTTTTATCCTGAAAATACAAAAGCAAGAAAAAACAAAGTTCTAAGTCGAAGCCTAAACCCAAGAATAAATTGCCAAATGATAGAACAGTTCACTCAAATCACATCAAAGAGTTAACAAGTTACAGAGAATGAATCGGAGCTTGCATTGGGAAACATAGGAATATATGCTCTTGATAGGAAATTGGATCATTTCAAATGCATATCCACACATCTAGAATCCCAGATAGCATGGCAGAACGGAGGCAAATGACTTAATTTGGACTTGGACTGCCTACTTTTCTTCCAATAAAACAAAAAATGTAAGTTATCTACTCAAAAGCAAATCTTTTTCTTTCAACGTTGAGGGCCTGCAGCTCAAACACATTCACTGCAGAAGCAAACACAGATGCACCCTCACAGCAGAAAATCTTGTTCTTGACAATAGATAAGTAGATCACAAAGCCTAAAGACATAGCAAACGAGCTCCATCCCGCAAAGGAGAGAGCACCGGCATCACCTTAAATTGCGGTCCGTAAGTCCATGAACCAACTACTAACAGTCATGCTATTCTAAACGATCTAGCAGTAACGTGAAGCTCGGCCGAGAACAAGAATTCGGCACGACGGGTTCTCATAAAATCAGGTGGCCTTCAATTCACTCTGCAAGCGATTCAATTGGAAATCACAGCTCGAGGCACGGATTGTATTTTCCCGATTTCACGTTCATCGGTCGCTATCAACAGGCATAACGAAAAATTCATTATGCAGAGACGAGATCCACATCCAGATTAGAAAACGAAAGTTCACTCAAAATTTCCAATTTTTCGATCCGAAAGGAATAGTCGGGATCCCCCTCCTGTCAAAAACTCAATCAGGAAACAGAGCAAAAAAAAAAAGAAAAAAAGCGTCGAGAGCCGTTACCGTCGCCGGCTTCCTCATCTCGTCGCCGCCGTGATTGTGATGGAGCGCGAACAGGACCAGCCCCGCCACGAAGAAAACCCCTAGGAGCGTCCAGATCCGGCGCGAAAACCTCCGCCGCACGGGCCGCCGGAAGTCCGCCGCCCGCCGCCGCATCCTCCGCCGCTCACGGCCCGATCGTCGGGGATCTCATGCCCCGGCTCCCCGAGCCAAGACGGGAACGCGCCGGAGCCGAGCCGAGCCGAGCCGAGCCGAGCCGCCGACCGACCGGACTCTTCGCGACCCGATCCGAGCGTCTCGCTTCAGGCGTCGAGCGAGGAGGTCTCCAAGAAGGAGAAGGAGAAGCGGGGAAGCTCTCTCGCGAGAGCGACTGACTCCGTACTGTCAAGGAGAAACGACGTCGGCGCGACGTCATCGATCCTTCTCTCTCTCTCTCTCTCCTTTTCATTTATTTTATTTTCTTCACATTTCGTTTCAGATCATGCGTTGACACTGTCTTTTCGTAATCAATAGCATCATGAATTTTAACCTAATATGTAATGTGATTCCTAAATTTTACCCCAACACGTAATGTGATTCTTAAATTTTTAATTTGTTTGATATGATTCTTGAACTTTTTATACATTAAATAATTTAGAAAATAAGACTATATTGAATAATTTAAAAGCTCAGATGCGCATTACGCATTAGGTAAAGTTCGGGATCATATTAAAAATTGGATCAAACATCAGGGGTCATTTGTGCCATTTTTCCTTTTTTAATTGATCAAGTGGACACTTGAAAAATTCCTTAAGAAACACACTAGTCAAAATTACATAGATTTTGACCAAAGAAAAATATAGTCACATAGATTACATCATAATTAGCAATTACGACCCTAACTCAGGATCTTATTTACAATCTCATCCAGTTCGTACCGTAGCATAATGTCCACAGCAAATCTCTCTTTTGATAGATATCATGTAAACAAGGTTTTTGCAAGTATCCCCACAACGCATGTACTAAGACATGTTACATTATGGTTACATATCGACTGGATATATACGATAAGAAGCATTAGATAATATTGGTTATATATAGTTCCCATATGCAAATAAATTGGATCGTTATTCTTGGAGGTGGCTAAGCATCCATGAAGGAAGAAGGGTGGCATTACGATGTTGAGGTGGACCGAGGGCCGCTCCCTCCTCAATTCCACTCGGATAGTAAGGACCCCTGCCAATTGGAAAAAATGCACATGCCCACTTAACCTTCCAATCATAAATTCATAATATTAATAAGACATAACCTCAAACAAACGAAAAAAAGAAAAAAAAAAATCTTTTTCATTTCTTTGTATTTTGTATCTATATCTTTCTAATATGTATCATTTGACTAGACTAGATTAAAGGATGACTTATCATTTCATATCGCTATGTTTAGTTTAAGATTACATTATCAATTTTTCCTTAATATGCCGAATTGTAGACATCGTTCATACAGAAACAATAACAAGATTTAAACAGGTAGCATCCATGTCCCCATCATAAAATAACTTATCCATACAAAATTTGCATTTAACGAGCATCATTAATAGATCATAGCAACTATAGATGAACATCATCTTTGGTCAGGGAATTGAAAGAAAGTCTTTCCATCTAATAGATCCACCATATATAATAGATTATATTACCCGATAAATCATACGTATCATATAAGTGAATGATATGATTCATTAATAAGCTGGAAACCATCATGTTTTTATTCTGAAAACTTCTGATGTATATGATATAGATCGAGTCGCATGTAAAGTCCAACAAATATATACCTTTTTAGACTCCCATTTATATATTAGGTATTATATAATAAAGGGTGTGTGTGTGTTAGAGAGAGTGAGAGAGAGAGAGAGAGAGAGAGGGAGAGAGGGAGAGAGAGAGAGAGGACCCAATGTTGACAGGCTGCAAAGATTGAGAGAAAATAACCGAGGAAGAGGTGAGGCCATCATCTTGCTGGTTGTCCCATTGAGTTTGCTGTGCCAGTGCCTTCTCCTTCTCTTTCACCTGATTTAGTTTTGTTCAGCACCAAAACCCTCCTTTATTAGGTACACGGCCATGCAAAGCAACCCTATTTATTCTAAAGCTATACGATCTTGCCTACATCACGGAACAAAAGATCATCAAACATCACCTTCTTTGCCAGCATGTTGTTTTGTTCTTGCAGCGCCTTATCCTGTCGCCAAATGAAAGGAAAAAAAAAAACTCAATTGATTACTCTCCGGTATCAGCACTATAACAGATACACAAAATACTTTTACACTACCGATCAAACTGTTGTGATAATATTGATTTAAGGGAGATGTGATGCCAAATTGCCATCTACACATGTTATCCACATACTTCATCATGAATGCTTGACACGCATTGGCATGGAAAATCATAATCTCACATCAAGCAAATTTAACAGAAACATGTATATTGATAAAGTTTTTTGAACGTGTCATATCATTTATCACTTTTCAAATTGAAAATATTAGTTTGTACGTTTTGCTTCAAGTCCGCGGAATAGAATCCGTGCCCTTCTCATATATTGATATGCAAGATATGGAATATAATAAATCTCGAAACCCGTGATTTTTTGGGGGCATATGTCTGCGGCAAAGTAGAAATCATGGCATTTACAAGACTCACCTTTCTCTGAAGCTCAGAGATGGATTCATACATGAGTTGGTTCTGCAAGTATTAGAAGGACAAAAAAAAAAATGAGAGTATAATCGGAGAATAATCTGTAAGTAACATACTGTGCTAGACTCGACCCTTGTTAGATGAACTGGGAGGTGATCTCATAAGAAAGAGACTGTCTCCCTTTGAAGGAGAAAATTGACTCTAATTTACTCTATTGAGAGACCGACACATATCAATATCAAGTATAATGTTCATAGATCAATATTGATGTTCCCTTTCTCTTTGTTATTTCCTTTTCTATCCTTTTTTCCCTGATCTTTTTTCACTATTCAAACCATAGGCAAAAGATAATATTCCCATCGCCGTCAGAGGTTGTTGTCGGACTCAGCCTTTGCCTCAGCACTTTCGGTGTCCTCCGCCCCCCAAATATTTGCCTCCCTCTACTGCCCAATTGTCACCGTAGCATTTTCTGTGTTTGCTAGGAAATTCGACAATCTAAGATTGGTGTCAGTGGAGTGCAGCAAAGTAACAGCACCAGGCGTGGCAGCGACTGCTGTTGGCCGGGGCCTTGGATGCAGGGAGAGGGAGCAAGGGAGATTCTCCGGGGTTTTTTGGTTGTTTAGGATAATTAGCTGATGCATTGCGATTTCAGACTTAAATATTCTGATACCCTCGTGTCAATTTTGTCAAAAGGGATGAACTGAAGATGTCAATTTACCTCTAACGGACCCTTACATGTGGACAGAATCTTCACACCCTTACAAGAATTTGAGGCCTCAAGCGTGCACCAAAATATTTACCTTTCTAGACCGAATGTGCTTAAGAGCAGTGTCAAGCTGATGCTCCAAATTCTGAAGCTCTTTGAGGCTTAGAGAATCGAGTTCTTCTCCCATCAGATTCCTGTAAGGGATTCGAAAAATCAGTGAAGTTTTCTTCTCTTCCAAAAAGATGTAGTGCCCAGAAATTTATTGTATCTTACTACAATGAATTTACTTTTGATTTTTCTGCAGAATCTCCATCCTGGCCTTGAGTTTTGCATGTTCCAAAGTCCAGTTCCCCTAAAATAAGAAGTTGCATATCGGATTACTGTGTTAGTAAAGCAAAAATTTACATAGATTATCAAATGAAGATGAGTGAAAGTGAAAAGAAAATGCACTTGTGCACATATGGATATGAAAATCTTCTCCTAGCTACATGAAGCTCGAACCATTAATTGGCTAGAATGAACTTGATGAGTAATCGAACATCATGAATTTGACATTGGAATTGGAAAGCATACATTGGTTTCGGCATTGTTTGTGAGAACCTGGCTCTCTGCATATGAATATCTCTCATAACGCTCGAGGATCCTCTCCATGCTGTCAAAAAGAAATATAAGTAGGGTTAGATTAATGGCATGTTACTTTATATCGCCATTTTGTTGCTAAATTACATCTTAATCAAGCTATAATTAATTAGAGGAAATTTGAACAAAGGTATAGTCAGTGTACATGAAGTTATACACGAGGTGGTATTAGGGTACTAAGTAATATGATTAGCTTTTGGTGAAAGCCTAAGCAGGCGATGTTTATATATGGCGCTATCATAGTAAATACATGGTGATAATGAAGCAATCTCTAATGGATAAGTTCTTTCAAAATTTCGAAAAAGAAAATCAAACCATTGTAAACGCGATATAAGAAAATCCCAATAGAACAATGACCGTCCCTAATTTCATTTGTCATATGCATCAAGACAATATTCATCTTGTTTTTTGAAGAACTAGAAGCAATCTTAGAATATAGGAAATAGAAGGTGAAATAGTAACATGTGGCCTCTTTTTCTTGAATATGATCATTTCTGTATCCTAGCTCCTTCAAATATTTTACTAGTAATTTATGAAGATTATCCACTATTTCTTAAAAATATTTGTGGCTTTGATTCGAAGGCGAAACCTAGTAATAGGAAACGACAAATAAAACTACAATCTTAGTTGAAGTGAAACTATATAGAACAAACTATATTCGAGAGTACTGTTAATATGCACAATGGACATTTTATCAAGTGCACCAAGTAGAATGTTTTGTATCCATAAGCAATCGTAGATGGGTAAAGTCTAATTTGCAAATGTACCAAGGGCTTCGCAATCAAAAGATTGCTTGCGGGAAGTAAAAATTTCCATGAGATTGTTTTCTATCATATTTCATTTAATTCATGAACTGACATACTACAACTAAAAGAGAATTGATATTTCAATGACAAGCGCTTAAAAAGTGCAATGGATATAGGAGATGTATTGTCCTACACTACTCAGCAAATCCCATTTTTCGGCAATAACAAGTTGGACAAGAACATCGAAAAGGGTTCCACAAGCATAGAAAGACTTCTAATGCTGTCGAAAATTCAATCTTGGTGAGTCTTTTCGCAGCTATAGGAGATGTATTGTCCATGACTGTGCATCCCATTGTGATGCTCCATCCGAAGAAGGTAGTTGATGTATCTTTTGTTTAATTGGCCAAAGAACAGCAATCAAGATGTGATTAGACCAGACCATGCTATTATCATGAGCAGTACACACTAACGCAACTAAGCTTTCTTTTCTTTTCTTTTTTCTTTTGGGCACATAGAGAACTTGGAAAAGACATTTAACAAAAAAAAAAAAAAAAAAACTCATCGAAAGAGGAAAAGATGTTTATCGAATGACATGTTGTCCGTATGAAAAACCAGATTTTGATCAGAGGAATTCATTTGAAGCATAACTCCTGATTTGATCGGCTCATGCAGAAGAATCTTCGTTTTCTCTACCATGAGAACTACTCCTCTGATTTCTCGCAGCAGATTCTAACTTTATTCTTTCCAAAAAAAAGGGTTCTCCTTTTGGGTGCGTGCTTAGTTTTAGTCAGTAAATAAACTGCAGGCTATGCTTCTGAGCGGGGTCAGTACCAACGGTCCCATATTATACTCCTGAGTATGTGGTAATCAGGACGCCGCGCATGTTCTTACCTGAGAATAGATGTATAAAAAAATGTCGTGATATGGATTATCCAAGAAGGTCCCCAACCCCATTTCCGAGAGAAAAGGAGCTAAAAAAATGGTTTTTATATTAATAAAAAAAGGAGTAGGTGCGTATGAAACTTTCTGTCTCCGCCTCTTGTCATAAAACTTCCAAATTAAACGATGTACGCTCTCTCTCCAGTATGTATCTGCGCTTGAAGAGAAGAATGACTTCTGGGGAACAAAAAAGGAAAAAAAAAAGAGAGAGAAGCAGAGAGAGAGAGAGAGAGTCTTGATATTTTGCTGCTTGTCAAGAATAAGCAGCACTCACTTTACAGATTTATGAGCATATTATTTTTCCTTTTTTGCTGGAATATTTTCATTGATGTTTCAAGAAGAACAAGAAGACAACGCATCTCAGCCCCATCCACAAAACAAATAAACTCTACGAGAAAATTAGGAAAAGGAGCAGTAAGAAAATAGGAGAGAGAAAAACCCTACTGTACAGGGAAGAGATCAGCCAAGTCACTGCCAAGAAATCCAGACGATGATCCCAGAAACGGAAAAAAGAATCGACACCCAGAAGAGAATTTTAGCAGGAAAAATGCAGCTTTCCAAAATAATAGTAAAAAGAAACAAAGGGTAGGGTTGGAGATCAGAATAACGTGTAGATCAAGAAACGGGTACAGAACCTGGCGACCAAAGAGGAAATTATACACAAAAGCAGAAAGGAAAGAAATGAGAGGGAAAGATATAGATCAGAAATATAAGAGCAAAACAGATGAAGGAGGAGAAGGAGAAGGAGGAGAATTCGACAAATCAATCACGAGGAGAAGCAGATGTAACGCGCAGAGAGGACATACCAACAGTCGGTGGCGTACTCGAAGAGCTTGCCCTTGGTGGAGAAGACGATGAGGGCGACGTCGGCGTCGCAGAGGACGGAGATCTCGTGGGCCTTCTTCAGCAGCCCGCATCTCCGCTTCGAGAACGTCACTTGCCTGTTTATCTTGTTCTCTATCCTCTTCAGCTGCACCCTCCCCCTCCCCATTTTCTCTCTCTACTCCTTCTCTCTCTCTCTCTCTCTCTCTCTCTCTCTCTCTCTCCAACCACCACACCACCGGGCGGACGAGAACAACGTAAGAGCGAGCGTCTATATAAAGCACCGCACGCACCGCACGCACCGCACGCACAATGAGGTAGAGAAGATGATGCAATCGATGTCTCTGTGTATGTATCTATCTATCTGTCTTTCTGAACTGTTCGAGTTGAGATGAGCGGAGACATGAATTAATGAAACGAATGCCCTTTCTCTCTCTACCTCACTCTCTCTCTCTCTCTCTCTCTCTCTCTTACTGCCTATGATCTACCTTTCTGAATGGAGAAAGCAGGAGTGGAGAGGGACGGGTTCGTTAAGCGATTATATACGCAAATGGAAATAAAGACGAAGGAGACGAAGAAGGAGTGGGGGAGAGCAAGGGAGAGATAGAGAGAGAGAGATGGTGGTATTGAAAACCAGAGAGCGGTTTTGTCGTAAATGCTGTCGAGCTCTCATTGGCGGAGAACCACCCCCGTACTTGTCCTTTGTCATCCTGCCTTCCCCGAGCCGCGCCTCCTCCCTCACGGTTACACCCATATTTACTATTTCCTTTTTTCAGGATTCCTTCCTTCCTCTTTTTTTCTTCGTATTTTTAAAATTTTGGATACAAAAAAATTCAAATTGATACACATATAACAAATTTATTTCAGATTAATTTTTTTGATTACAAAAAATTCCAAACTAGTGCAATTACAAGAGATTTACTCTAAATGACATTAAAAAAAACGTAAATTTTTTTAACCTCAAAAAACCTCAAATAGGTATATTTATGAGAAATATATCGTCTGACTAAATTGAATTAATATTATAAAAAATTATGAAACCGGTATAACTATGACAAATAAATAGTAAAATCTCAAATTGGCGCTTTTCATTTAACTTAGCGATTTGATAGTAAAATTTAACAAAAACTAACAAAAAGTAAATTTATCTAAAGTTTACTAATTTGGGGTAAATTTGTCAAAGGTGTACTAGTTTTAAGTTTTTTATGATCTAAAAATCTGTTTGTAGTAAATTTGTTATAGATATATTAGTTTATGGAGTTTCTTTGTGGTATTAGCCCTTAAAAAAAAATTTGTTCTTGTATTGAGAATATTTAATAAATGTTCCATAAACTTTAACTTAATATACAATGTGAACCGTGAAATTTTAATTTGTTAAATGTAACCCATGAACATTTAGCCCAATGTGCAATGTGGATTTTTTGTAATGATCAATTTAATCTCTTGATTATATGAAAATGTTTATTATTGTCCTTGAACTTGAATTAATCAAATGAAAAAATTGAAAATTTTAATATTATTCATAGATTATATTGAATATATATCGAAAGTCTAAAGATCAATTACACATTGAGCAAAGTTCAGGGACCACATTATATAAATTAAAAGTCATGATAAAAACTCATCAACTATATATGTCATTATCCCTTCTAGGATTAAATAGTTCCTAATAGCGGGCAACCCATTGGCTTAATTGAATTTTTTACGCTCGCTGTATATTTAAAAAAAAAAATTACAGAATATATTCTATTGTTAGTTTACCTAGATATTTATAATTCATATAACGGGATGAGATAAGCTTAAGTTTCTAATATGCTAGAGAAGACTGGTAACGAAACTGATAGGTAAAGTAATAAACTAGAATATGAGGAAGATCTGAAATTATTTTTCATTTGTTCTCCAATTCCATTTTACATTTTCAGCTGAAAGTCTAAAAATAAGAATTAAAAAAAAAAAAAAAAAAAAAGTGGCCGGATAGGGCCCAACAAGGCCCGGCCCAAGCCCGATCAGGCCCGTCCAATGAGTCCTCTCGTCTCCTTTTTTTTGTCTTTTCTTCCTCTTTTGAAGATGCTATTGAAGATGCTATTGCGGTTACCCAAAAAAAAAGAAAAGAAAAGAAAAGATGCTATTGCGTTCGGTGTTCTTATTGCGGAGGTTGTTAATTATTTTACTTACAGAGGAAATAATGAATATTGAATAAGGCATTGTATGTTTACAAACAATGCCAAGTTAACTATATTTAGTAAGTGATGCGACCATTTATTTATTGTGTTTTTAAAGATAATAGTGATTTGCTCATTTCAATATCCCATTGAAATTTCGTCACGGCATTAAATATTTAGTATTTTCCTCTTCTCTTTGACGGGAAAGCACGCCGAAGAGGGAAAAGGTTCTAGAGGAAAAGGTCAAGTTTGCTCATGCTGATTTATACAATCAATTTAACAAGCAACGTAGTGAACTGTCAATATAACCCGTTTATTTAAGTAAATTGTCAACTTGAAAGTAGGAGAGATTATTAAATGAACTCAATACGTGCAAACTTGGGGCGGCTCCGTATATATCGCATACAGATTCTAAGTGAGTTCCGTGGAATCTGCTAGTGCAGATTCGATTTACTAAATATCCTATCGTCGTGCAATTGTTGCCTCGATAGCTAAGCCCCTTCGAGTGATTTCTATTTCCGGATTCTACTTTTATGAATTTTGGCAGCTCACACGTTCCAAACTTTTTCTTGAGCGGAACACACCCTATCCCATTTTTTAATGTATGGGAGACTAACTTTTTTTCTTGAATAAGCAAATCCTTCGTTTTCAAGTTTTAAAAGGGTTGGCAGTGGGTTGGGGGCTCAATAGAAGTTCATTGAATCCTATGATTGTGTTTGGGACACGTCTGGAATTTGACTTGTGATGCCTAAGCCTTCAAACCAAACACAAAGTTTACTAATCACTCTTCTGCAAGTTCTATGTACCCAAAAAAAAAAAACAAACTGTTTATTCTATTTACAATTTTCTTTTCGCTTCGACAATAATATTTTAGTTTTTTTATGATACATAGATTTTACGTAAGAATTATAATTGAAGTGGTTGTGCAATCTCAATCTGCGTGATTGCAAATACGCAATCAAAATATCGTTTGTTATTAATTTGGTCTTCGATCACTTTTTCTAAGAAAAACAGCCAAATGTACACATATGAAAAGAAATCTACGAACTTCCATTCGAGGACAAAAAATATACACAGTTAAGTTTTTCGTCCTTTGGGGTGGCACATAATGACGTGGCTAACGGTGCAAATGCATTCAGACAGGCGCATCCGCAAGAGCCGAAAGACGCCACGGGCCACGGACACATCAGCAAAAGCCGAACGACTTTGTTTCCGGTTCCGCGTAATTGGGACGGCTCCGCTTCATGCTCACTTCAGAAAATCATTGCGCCACTTTTCTTCACTAATTCGTTTGTCCAAAGCGACATCCGTAGCCGCATATCGTGCTGCATGAGCTTTGCCTGGATGGAAAATTCAACGATGTGGCAATGATGCGCCTAGCAACCCCCCCAAAAAAAAAGTCTTGGGGGTATCTCTATCTTATAGACAAAAATTTAGGTTCTGTTTTTCAAGACTTTAAAAAAGAAAAACTATATATGAGATTATAAATAAAGGTAGGAGTTTCAAGACCTCGATTGGTACTCGATGGGTACTTGATAACTTGATCTAACGCGACGAGTTTCAAAACTACATTTGCATAGCCTTATCAGGTAAGGGATGAGATTGGAAGATACTTAGGAGTTAGTGGGTTGGGTTTGGGATGAGATAGCCAATCCCAAACTCATCTCCGAACCTTTTTTCGTTTTATTTAGTCATCCCAATATGGGTCTTAATTAAAATTGCATTGTTCTTCGATCGTATTTTGACAATAGCTGTATGTAATAGGAATGGTTGGGAGATGATTTTTTTTTTTTTTTAATATCATGTTAGAAAATCTAATAGAAACGTCTTGATTCGTTAACTTCTCTTCTTGGTCTACGAATCATGCAGTCTTTTCATTTTGTACCCTGTAAGCTCCTTCTTCTGGTCAAGAAGTGAATTCACTAATGTCCACACAATTTGCATGTACTTGGCCACATATTTTGCATCAATTGGTTCAATTGCGAAAGGCAATCAACCCAAAAGCAGAATACAATGTGCTCCAACCACCTCGTTTTCCACAGAACGAATCAGGGCAACAATTTGTGCGCATATACCAACCCGAAAAAGTGTGTGTGTGTATATATATAGTAATGCAAGAGTTTACTGAAATTTGTGGTAGATTTTTTCACTTTCGGACAGCATTGGATACCCTCGAAATTAAAAATAAAAATACGTGAGTAAATATGGTAATAATTGCACCTCGAGTGGATTAGTTAGGTCTCCAGCTCTTCATCTAGAGAGATGGATCGCTTCGATTGGCCAGATTGGGCATTGAAAAGAGGTATCGAAAACGACGTCACAGCAGTCGGCTTCCTTTCATGTCCCATGGCTCCCTCTTACTTTTCACATGTTGATGGTGAGTTAAGCTCGAAATCTGGTTCTTTTTTTTGCCTTTTCTGTTTCAGTATAGTCTTTTCACTTGGTGGGTATTCAGAAATGATAATAATAACAAGTAGATAGGCCAAAGAAAAAAATGAAAAAAGAGAAAGGAAAATGAATTTTTTCTTTTTTTGGTCGAATGAGGAATTGAAATTCGAGAATCTCATCAGAAAAACCTAGCATGTTTGGTTTTGGCAAAAAGGGTATCATCAAAATAAGCCTTTCGTCTCAATTTCCAGCGAAAATGCAAAAAACTATGGTCTAATTAGCTATTATAACAATTTGAGATGAATTTAATTGTCATTTTTTCGAGATGGGAAATGTCTCGTAAATCGAATCCCGAGTTTCCAACTCTGAGGTTAAATTAAAGGTCAAAATGTCCCCTGATGCTGGCCATGCTTTGGTTAAAGATATTAAAAGGGCTACTGCACTCTCATTTTGAGTTCCATGTATAAGATACTTTTAGGAAGGAAACTACTGTACCGACTGGCTTGCTAATCTTAGAATCGACAAGCACTTGAACACTAGTTTTTTTCATTATCTCCTACAGGTTTACTTCATGTATTATTAGGTGATAAAATTGGGATAGTAGATTCACAATGATAAATTTTTGTATTCTGCTTTAACCCTTTTTCATATGAAAAAAAAATTGTCAAAAGTCATGAAGCTTACAATTTTTTTTTTTTGACAATTTTTTTCTAGGCGCCAAGCCCAATGATTCTGTTTCTCCTCGCCCCAGTTATTTATGGGCTTGATTGGGCTCAATGTGGGCTCAAAGCCTGGACCCTCAGGTTAACCAACCCAGAACATATTTTAATGGGCCTCATGATAACTAAAAAACCACACAAGGCCCAAATGATAAAAACACCAGTTATCTCCGAACTTCACTTCCATCCACCCTACAGTGCTATCAATTCACAAGAAATATAAGAAATTCGATAACACTTGACATGCGATAATTGACCTGAATGGAAGAGAGATAATTACACAAATGGTCCATGACTTTGGCCCAACGTGCAACGTCATCCTTGAATTTTTAATTTATTTAATGTAGTCCTTGAACTTTTGATAAATGTTCGATCTAGTCTCTAGAGTGTATGAAAACATCCAATATCATCATTCCATTAATTAAAGTTGACGAAATTTATTCATTTGGCTTCCAATAAGTTGAATTCAAATGTAGGACAAAAAAAAATGTACATGTGAATTATTTACATAAGATATCCACATAGAATAAAGCTACATGTGTAGTAAACAAATTTGGAGATTACATTGAACAAAATAAAAGTTCAAGTACGATTTTGCATATTGGGCTAAAGTTCATGAACTATATTGGACAAATTATAAGTTCAGGATTGATATTATAGATTGAATTAAAATTAAAATGACCGTTTGTCTCATTTTCTCAATGGACAAAATCGTGATTTGAAATATCTTAAGATTTTCCAATCAAACAATTGAGAATAATAATGTAGATGAGATTTGAGGAATTTTTTTATAATTCGATATATTCATAATGAGGATTACATCAACTTATTTATAGATTCTATAATATGACAATTAAAGTCACATATCAATCAAGAATATGCACTACCAAATGAGATATATAATATTGAGAGATATTCATAATCAAGTAGATCTCCTAATATTGCTAACATCCCTTCAAACACAAGGTGAATTGTAACAAATCAACTTGAGTTTAAATAAAATAATTTGAACAATATCACAAATGAGCTCAATAGATCATCACAAATGAGCTCAATAGATCTAAGGCGAGGTGACGGGTGGTGGTGCATGTGATGACTCCAGCTTTCGTTGATAGGAAGGTTTCAATATGTTAATTGTCTGATAGCGGCGAATCTAGTGGTGGAGTTGGCTTCTGAGAAGTGAAAAGTCAAGAATCGGAGGTATTGGAGCTGAGCATCATGCATCCTTTGCAATTGATTTTGCTGTCGGGACAGTAACTTAAACGTGATCAATTTGGCGACATGTTAGAGACGTCGTAACACAACCATCATATTGCTTACTCAGACACAAATGATGCACTTGGGTGAACATTATCGAGAGGTAGGGATGGATTTGCTTGCTTGAGGTGCAAGGGTGCATCTTTGAGAATGATAAAGAGGAAAAAATAGAATTGGGAAATTTATGAGGTGCATTAAAGTGCACCCGTTGCTCTAGGATTGTCTTAGGAAATGATGCTCTAATACCAAGTTGAGAATAATAATGTGGAATACGGATTTAAGGAATTTCTGTATAATTTAATTTAATTCATAATAAGGATTACATTGGCCTATTTATAGGCTTTATGAGATGATTATTGAATATAACATATTCAAAGATATGCACTATCAAATGAGATATATGCATAATTTTGAGAGATATTTATAATCAAGTAGATCTCTTAATATCTTTAACACAAACGATTACAAAAACCATATGAGGATCATGCTCCTCGACCAGTTAAAAAATGTTAATCATCGTCACAGCATGAAATTCATTTCTGTTAACTTTGTCAATATCTTTTATGGTTTGGGAGTATCTGTTTATCTTATTTTCAAAATGCTATGGTTAATAATCCTACAATATTTCTCAAGTATGCATGAAGAAATCCAGATTCCTCAATGATGTCTTCCCGTTCATATTAAGCTTTTGATGCTTTATGATTAGGAAAATTAGAGATTAGGTGAAAAAAAAATACAATGAGGCTCCATTTATTTTGAGAAAAATGAATTATTTGAAAAATATTTTTTCTAGAATTTATCACATATTTCTTACGAAAATGAATGAAAAAAAAATTTCATTGTCCATGAAAATATATCGACATATGTTATCGGCAATAATGAAAATATTTTTCATTGATTAATTATTTTTAGTGATATAAGTAGTCATTTTTAGAGAACCGTATTCTAAATTATTCATTTTTCGTGAAATAAACAAAACCTGAGTTCGAACGGACGCTTTAGAGTTTTTCAAGCATGTATGTGCGCGTGTACATGTCAAACCACCTTAATCAACTTGCTTAAACGGGTTAAACCTCATTAAACCATTCTATTATAGGTGGAAGCAGGAGTGTAACGGAAACACATCGGTCTGGAAAGTCTTTCTTCCACATGCGACACTGTTGATCGCATCGTGCATGTATATATCGATGTAACTATGGCAACTAGGGAAATTACAAAACCATTGCCGATGTAAAGAAAATTTTAACGTATGACAGTGGACGGAATTATCCGGAAAATATTATGTACCGACTCTTTCTAATTGTACCGGTGCATGTTATAAAAGTCGATAGAAAGAAATTTGACGGGCTGAATTAAACTCGGGGAAATTT
This sequence comes from Eucalyptus virginea, assembly GCA_014182375.1. Lineage (NCBI taxonomy): Eukaryota > Viridiplantae > Streptophyta > Magnoliopsida > Myrtales > Myrtaceae > Eucalyptus > Eucalyptus virginea. The sequence goes on along the minus strand of CM024524.1, from coordinate 29,924,444 downwards.
ATCTAATTGGTCCTAAATCTATTTGAACATATGCCAGTTCAGTATTAAATTTTTTTATGAAATTTCAATGTTGTCCTTATGGCCGGTAATAACTACATCGCCACATAAGTAATTTCTAGCCAAAATTGATCCAAATGACTGCATTAGAATTGACACAAACGTTTAGGACTAAATTGGCAAAATTTAAAAGTTTATGACTAAATTGATATCCGTATAATTAAATTTAGGACTAATTAGGTAAATTTCTCAAGTTTAACTTAATCACTATATAACACGTGTAGGTTAGGTAAAGGCTCCTTTGGTACCATGACTCTATATATGTTTATACACACACACACACACACACATATATAGACACACACACACACACAAATATGCTGGGTGACATTTGGAAAGTTGAAGTGAGGCAACTACACGACATGCGTGGCGCCGCAAATGTAAACATTCACAATCAAAAAAGGATTCCATACATTAAAGAACATAGATGAATTCCAAATATCAGCAGCACGGATCTTTATTCTTATACAAAATAGTAAGCTAGATTGGATTCATACTGTCCTTCCTTTTAGGGTACGTCCATGGATATTATCCACGAATGATGGATCTTCGTATAGGTCATCCAAAAGAAGAAGAGTCATATATCATAGCAAAAACCGGAAAATATACTTGATATGGAACTTCCAGCAAGCAGTTCACTTGCGTAACGATTTAGAGCATCCATCCGGGAATGAATCCGCTGGGATGTTGGTCGGCAGCCGAAACATTCAATTCATTCGAGCCTGCAGGATTGTACCTGTCGAATTAGAAAAGTAGATACGTCACAACTTCGAAATGGCACGATCTATTTGGAATTTTTAGTGGGAAAAAAAAAAAAAACCCTTGAAATGTAGTGTCGATCCATGTGTCAAAGATCGAATTACCCGATCTGCAATGTCGGGTTGCCGCCTAAGGGCTGGAAGATCAATCCTTGCGACTGCGTGGGAAGGCGGCTGTATGAAATGTTATTGTGATCCTCAGCTTCCCATCCAAGGCGGAGAGGGATTCTTGCATTGCTCTCTTCCAACTGATGAACAATATAGTCAGTCCAAGAGCAGATTCAATAACAGCGTCAAGGCTTGAAGCTAATGTGGGATCTATAGGAAAATGCGCTTCGGCAACACTAACAGATGCGAAGTTCTGTGAATATCATCAATGCAGACTTCTGCCTCTAGCTTGAACTATAAAGTCTCATGAACGTCAATGATTTAATTTCATAAATGTGATATTCGATATTTTCTAGCTGTAATCTAACAGTCTTAAAAAACTAATGCCGTATATATTTGAACGTGTGCAACGCTGCAACATGTGTGTAGATGAACTTTTGGGAACAATATTACCTTCTTCCTTAATTCTCTGTTAGCTTCAACCAGCATTTGTTCCTGGGTACAGATGAAATGAATCAACAACCTAAATTAAACGTAATTTCATAAAACAAAAAACGTGGTGATAATCACACGAGATACCACACATACCTTGTGCTGAAGATGAGCCAGTTGATCAAACATGAATTGGGTCTGCATTGGATATAACACACGAACGGTCAACGAGATTTTTTTTCTCGTGTAAGTAGTCAGCAAATTACACGTTTGAACGTCGAGTTTTTAGTGCTGTGTTCATCACCTTTGCAGACCGAATTTGCTTCAGAGAATTCTCCAACTGGTGCTCAAGTTGCTCCAGCTCCTTCGAGTTTAGGGGACCCAACTCTTCCCCAAGGAGGTTTCTAATGAACCGAGATTGAGTGTTAGCCCGAAGAGCATCATAAAGGTGATGACAATGATCAAGTGTTATCTCATAAATCCAGGTCGGCTTATGGATCCTATTACGTCGTCTCCTTTACTCAGGACACCAAAATTCATTGAGGAAGTCACGCCAACCGAAACACCAAAACCCTTTTTTTCATTTCTAGTTTGGGACAGAAATGGTCAAGGATACCGATTCTGTAGTTGATTAATTACCAGCAAGAACTTGTGAGTTGATTAACAATTTAAACTGGAAACTACCTCTGAGATCGTTGGAGGACCTCCACTCTTGCTTTTAGCTTCAAATAATCCTGGTAGCTGTTCTGTTTAAGCCAAAAAAGATGGAGCTATAAGAAGAGTCGTATAATATATATTTCAAAGAAGGCGGAAATGATTAAGTTCAATGGCGGTAATTAGTCTAGTGATTAGAGACGGAAACATAATTAATTAGTTAAAAGAAAAGGGGGGGCTATACCTGCATCTCATTGATGGAGCAGTTGGTCTCAAGTGAACCATAGCTGCACTTCTGGTACTTCTCAATTGTTTTCATCATGCTAAGAATGTCCAAGAGACAAATTGGGAAGAGAGACCATAAGATATATGACCCAAAATGGAATCACAAAAAGTGAAGAAACAATAACATACACACAAATTTTTAAATTAGCTCGAGCATTTAGCAATCTCATTTCCACATATTTATTAGTATTGATATAGGTGGATGTAGATGTATAGCCATTGTTAGCCATGTTCAGCAAATTCATTCATATTTACTTTGTAAAACTGCTAATGACAATTTATAAGTGCAAACATTTATGCGGTTTTGCTCGAGCTACTTCTATTCGAGAACTTGATCTATCGTGATTTTTGCAACCACATGATTAGTTGATCGGGCACATTAGAAAAGGATAAAATTATCCAATCAGTCTTAAACTTATTGTATAGATATTAATTGAGTTCGATTTTTTTGAAAAATTTTGCAAATTCAGTCTTAAACCTTAGCACATAATTCCAATATAGTCATTCGGGTCAGTTTTTGCGGAAAATTGCCAATGGCCGTACATAGTTTGGAACTAATTGGGTAATCTTCCCATTAGAAAAGAGATGAGAAACGGTGAGTCTTGCATATGCATAAAACTAACTAGGCAGAATCGGTCAACTAATAAATACGGCCCTTCAGAGAATTCATTATCCCATAAAGTAGCTTTTACAAAGTAGCTGTTGATTTAATGAGAAACTATTAATTAATTTCGAGAGCCAATGAAGGCATAGGTTGCATGATATACATTGTAATAGTCGTATCACTTAATAATATATTTTCACATTATTGTGCATTCATAACTTCATAAACCAATGGACAAATTATGCATGATTGTTGTATAGCTTCTAAAGCTGTCATGTATGCCATTTGCAAACAAGGTCGACCGGTTCAAGTATTAGTGTCATGAATGATAGAGTGGCTCAGACGGTAGGCAAGACATGTGCACTCGAGTTTAATAAAAAGAAAAAGATTATGTTAATAAAACATAGTCTCTTTCTATTATGTATGGTCATCAAATACAAATTACACGTTCTATAAGTTCTAAGCAATGTTGCTAATTTGTTCTTCGCCCGTTAGTATTCATGGGATGTCCCCTTTTGACAACCTTTTTGATTGACTTATCGTGGAGTAAATTGTCCAAAGATTTTCTTTATTGATCCCTATTATGTTCTACACAAAAAAAAAAAAAAATAATTGAGAAACAGACAATATATATTTATAAGATGATCAGCCTATTTTGAAGATAGCCCCTCATAAGAATTGGAAGGAAAATACTAGTTCAACATAACCCTAAGTTGAGGTGTTATGAGTAGAGATGTTGTGGTGTTAAGAGGGTTCGTCGTCTGTAAAACGGATTAAAAGTCATTCCAATGCGCACTCTAAGAAATATAAACAAAAAAGATCAATCTAAATAGAAGGAAAATTTTGAAAGGACGTACATTCCATGATAAACAAATTGACAGAGAAAACTACATTGTTTTTATTTGTTTTAGGGTTTTCAGATATTTGAAAGTTAGCAGCTTTGGAAATAAGTAACAACAGCCTTTTCTCTCTCTCTTTCTTTCTTTTGGAAAATTCCTTTAACTGCAGCACCAAAATTGCAGCAGACTCTCCCTGCAAGACATCACATCTCCGGGGAACATATCATAACAGTAAATTTCAGTTTTCTTGTTTCTGTTTTTTTATTTTTAATAAGTCCATCAGCAACACACTAAATCAGTGTAATTGCTCCTGCCTTCTGTCCTTCAGTTTCCCGGACGGCAGCTTCTTGACTGATGGACATAATTGGGAATCCTCTCTTCAAAATGGAACGGACAAGAAACTTTAAGACAAATCAAAAAGCAAAAAGGGGAACAAACAAGAGGAAAATAAAGAAAAACCATGCTACAAGATTGTTTAGTTCTGTCTGCTTACAACTAAAGATGTTCTTTGCAACGCTCAGAGCTAAACCTAAAACAAGAAACCAGAAACCTAACTCCATGAAGATCGAAGGCAATCTAAAAGAAAAACAGAACTAAAACTCAAAAGTTCATTATTTTGAAGACTTTTTTGGGGCAAAAATTAACATATGTTGCTGACATGAAACTCGCCAAGTTGCAGCCTAAAAACTCGCCAAGTTGCAGCAAGAAGAGTATTATGTAGTTTATCAAGAAATACCCAGATTCTCAGGAAAATAGGGTTCCGGAAAAAGGAAATGAAAGAACAAAAAAGGGAAGAATAACCCAGAAAGACCCTCAAGATTAACATGAGACCAGGCAGAAACAGAAAAATTTGCAGGATATGACTTAATTCATAAACAGGAAAATAAAGGAGAAACAAGAAAAAAAGAAAATCCATCAAGAAAGAACGAAACAAGGAAAGAGAAAGCGAGAGAGAGTGAGAGACAGAATTCACTTACAGTATGGGGGGAAAGAAGAGATGACAAAGTAGATAAGTAAAGTACCTAGAACTGCTGCAGAATTCATAGAGCTTGCCACGGTTGGAGAAAATGATGAGCGCAACCTCAGCATCACAGAGAACAGAGAGCTCATAAGCTTTCTTGAGAAGCCCATTTCTTCTCTTCGCAAATGTTACTTGCCTGTTGATTTTGTTCTCTATCCTCTTCAGCTCTACTTTCCCTCTTCCCATATCTCTGTCTCTCTTTCTCTCTTTCTCTCTCTGATCTTTTCTAGTCCTGGTTAAGAGCCGCGCAAACTTTCTTAAGGAGCTCGAGAGCTAGGGTACAAAAAGGAGATAGAAAAGGGAACAGTTATTATACTCTAATGAAGGAAGGGGAAACCCTGGTAGGTTTGCTGTATATTAACATGTTCCCTTGTCATTAGTCGTGTGCATTGCATCGTTTTAGATGGATGATTTGATGGGTCTACAAGAAAACTCTCAAAATTAGTAATAGGGTTTTCTTTTCATTACATTAGTCTTGACGGTGTTCTTTTCCTTTTCCTCTTTTTCTGTCAGATTAGTCTTGATGAAAAGTGTACGTGGTTTTCTAAGCTATTTTCGGAAGCACAAACTATAAAGTCTTATGAATGTCGAATGCATATATGGCTCGTCCTAGGTTAATTTGCATAATTACAAATAGGTAGGCTACTTATGTAACCACAATAAATAGAGAGATTTTCTCGAAATGTTTCTCATTATGTGTAACGCAGCAATTGATCGTTAGACTTGGTTAATTGACTGCCCTATTTCAAGTTAGTCATCCTACTTGCTAAACTTTTTTAGCATCTTTAGCATTGCTCCAGACAAAAAATTTGGAGATCACATCTCTATTTAACCTAGAGCACGATGTGGCGTGCGTGTGGGGAAGAGTGAGTTTTCTTATGATTTCTTGTCATGGTATTTTGAAATTAATTAAAGATCAATTTTCTCTCATGAGAATCGGCAAATATCCACAATCTAATTAATATGACAAAGAATAATATAATAAAATCAATAATCAAATTCAAATATTAAACAACGTGACAGAGAAATTTTTATCTGAAATTTGAACATGATCCACTTACTTATTATATCAATTAATAGTCTAGATGTACTATACCTAGCATTACCTTTTCCCTCTCGGCTTTTAGGCCCCTTTGTAATTGTGAGTCATAAACCTGTCTATACCTTATAGTATTTGACAATGTTCACGAGCGCTTTTGTTTTATATATAGTAACAATACATATTATTTCATCGACTTTTGTTTACGAAGAAAAACAACATGGATTTTCCCTTTTGAGAGGTTCACTGTCAATGTTAAAAAGGACTTATATTTCCCATTGGATAATTGACATGTGTGTTTGAAATTGATTTGGTAATCGAATTTTCCTACATGTCCATCATCTAATGATGAGTAAGCAAGTTGGTTTTTACATTGATACCAAACTTTATAAAAATTCCCATCGTAAACCTAATTTATAACAATAAAGGTGAATGTGACAAAATACTAATATGGCTTAAACTGCGTGTTTGGGAATTATGCAGTCATTTTTGCTCGGTAACTCTCTTTGACAAACCAGGGTTTCCACCGTATCCTCTTTTCATGTCCATCACTATGGCTTGATGCTGAACACCTTTCTCTTGTCGTATCAAGCAAATATCTGGCAAAAGATCAAAAGAATATGGACCAAACAAAAAGCTGACCACAGACTCTCGTTTGTATTTGTAGGGTAATCACAGCCAGAGGCTTAGAATTTACGCCAATTTGTCACTTTAATTCTGAAATTTCTTTTAATTCAATTATGTCCTAAAACTTAAGTTGTTCTTCACGATAGTTATTTCCGTAGATTTTTCTTGGACGGAAAATCTCTATGGCATCTTTGTATATATTCTTTTTTTCTTTTTCTTTTTTTATGTGTGGGTAAAATAGCACTAATATGGTGCTAAATTAGGTTAAAAAGACCAAAAAAAAAAAATCGTAGAAAATAAAGAGAGAGATAAGAGAGTGAGGACAGGAAAGGGTGTGCCTTTGTTGTCGGCGAAGGATTGGGGACCCTTGATTGGAGGCCAAGGCAGCCCTCGCGAGCTCCGGGCGGCCCTCACTCAATAGCGGTGAGGACAGCCGTGGCCACGACCAAGCGAGGGCACTTGAGGTCACCGGTGAGGGCTCGCGGCCCTCTTCTTGCACTCATCCTCTTTGGGGATCCCCTCCCCCCGTTTCTAAGAACTTTGCCTTTATTTCATCAAAATTTGCAGTTTGATACAAAACCACATCATTTTGTGTTAAACTGCATTTTCGTGATGAACGAAGTTGTTCCGAACCTTAGCGAGCTCGTTTATTAAACGACGGCCATGTGGACGAATAATAAAAAGCCAGTTGAGATTTTTTTTGTCAATTGGAAGCTGACAAAAAAACTAATTCGGAAGACAACAAGTTTAAGACTAAAATGACTCAAAATAAAGTTTGAAGACTAATGTGAAGGATCGATGCCACAAATTTTAGGACTTTCTCTCTCTCTCTCTCATTATTTCTTTCTTCCATAACATGGAGAATCAAAAAAGAAAAAAAATCACCTAATTAATTTCAACAATTACGCACACATTGCTTGTTCAACCGCCGCCACCGCCGCCACCCGGGGAGTCTCCTCCTCGGCCTTCTTCATTTCCCGCGCTATGCGCCCCTGTGTTTCAAGGGGGAAGTGCGCTTGGATCCAAAGGGGCCAAGTTACTCCTCGGAGAGGGGTGTGGCGGTCTGGCCAGTGGGGGGGAGCTTATTTATTAAGCCCTCCCCCAGGCTCTAGTCAGGGGCTGAAGGGACTCCCACCCTAGGGAGGTTATCCCTCCATTAGCCTGGTCTCATCTTTCCGGGCCTTTTAAGGTCCTGCCTAGGACCAACCAATTTTACGGGCGACGGACCCGTGGGTCCTGTCCCGGGGTTCCCTTTGGTTATAAGGTTGAGCAGTTTAGAGTCATGCTGGGGACGGGACCGAATCAGCTGGGAAGGAACCGTCATTTTCGGCCACCGGGGTACCCCACCTGGCGTTCCCGAGCAGTTTAAGGTCCTGCTCAGGACCTACATGCATTGTATGAGACTTCAGCCACAGCATAGTCGAAAAATTATTTTGAGTAGGCATGACGTAATCCCAATGTCGGATTTGTCGCCTTCAAATTAGACCCTTAATTACCATATGGGTGGTTGGCTGAGTTAGTTAAGGTCCTCCTAAGTGGTTTGGGAGAGTTCCCTTGATCACAAGTTCTAATTTCCCAATCACTTCTCGATCTCAGAAAAATCCTTGTTCATCCATGGCCTAAATTCAGCTTGTTTCAAGTATAATGATCACTTCTGTTTTACTCCAATTCACATCCGGCGGTGCTGAACAAATGGTTCGTTCAAAATAAATAATAGTTATGGTTCAAAAATTGAATATTCTCACTACAAATATAAAACTCATATAATAATGTCTAAGGAGATGGCCATACTATTAGTCACCTAAGTAGCACTGATACTGACACGCGACCTGATGCGACGCGACACAACATGACATGATACGCCGATATGTTATTTGTCAAAAAATAGAGAATTTTGACACGTTGAGACATATTATATATTAAATGTATATTTTTATATATATATGATAAATTATCATTTTTATAATTATTTTAATCAAATTAATTTGATTTAAATTCACAAATAAATAAATAAATTAGTATATAATGAATTTACACTAAAAAAATTAATCCATCATTTGTTAATATGATTCATTCAATTTGAAAATTTCAACTCCATTCTAATAATCCATAAAATTGAAGGAAAAAAACAAGTAATCCACATTCTAAACTTGCGTTTTAGAGACTATCATAAGAGAAGATAAAAAAAGAAAATATTGGGAAGTGAATTGTGTGTCTCAAAAAGTGAGAACCAGAAGAGAAGAGAAACTTAGGTTTTTCTTCTTTTCCCCTTTATTATTTTTTACATATTTACATTTTGACTTCTCATTGATTGAAAATTTTTATAATTGATCCCGTGTTAGAATTCCAAACTCGCATGTTGAAATTCTAAACTCTAGTGTTAGAGGGTGTTGGTAAAGTTAACTAGATGTCGAATTTTTCGACAAATGTTGACTGAATTTCGAAGAATATTGAATAGTGTTGGAAAGAATGGAACACTTGTCGGAGTATCCGAGGTGCTCCTAGAGAATATCGGTGTTTAATAGCTAGCCGCCTCCCAATCTTGTTACCCATAAAAAAAAAAATAAAAAAAAAAAAGTCCTTAATTATAAGCTTGGTTTATTTGTCCTTGTCAATTGTCATGATAATTCATATTGATTTGACCGAAGACACAGATTACTCGGCAATGCCCACTGGACTTCAACGGCAACCTTAGAAAGTGACCTGAGTCGGGGGAACACGTGTCGACTTGAGGAGAGAAGTATCTAGGCTGCTGTACTTTTTATTTCTTTCTTTCTAATTCTTGGAAAATCAAAACGCCAATAGCATCTTTTCTCTAGCTGTTTGCCCCTTTCGTTGGAGCCGCCAGGGTGTACTCGGCAAATCGAACTATTAAGGGATGTGATAATAAGCAAACGATTTATATCTGACAATCAAAAAGTTTAGGAAGGAAAAACATCGATGAAATATTTTGCTATTATTACCAATAAACTAATATTATAAATCAATCTTTATGTATTCAGTATTCTTGTTCGTAAAAAAGATAAGTACATTCGAAAACGAACTAGCATGTTGACTTGTGCAACATGAGAAGATTACTTAATCTTTTACGTATCTTTGAACTAGAATTACGCAAATAAAAGCAGTTATTTTATTTTAGCAAGAGAATAATATTCATTCTAGTAAAGGACTTTTATCTTCTACTAATTTCCACAGGCATACTCAAATAATATATTTATGTGTGCATTTTTTCACGCTCCTCTTAGTACTCCATGCATAGAAAGAAAAAAAATTACACTAGTGAATATAATACAAAATGTAGTCCCTCGCAACATGTATATAGGATCATTCGTGTATGGTCTTTTGCAATGGGAATTTCATTTCCCCAAAACCCTTTAGGTTAAAAGCCTTTATATTTCCCCAACACCCATTTCCAAAGCCAAACCAAATGCAGAAGTGCCATATGGACATTTGTTAAGAGATTATTAAGGAAACCTACAGTTTTCAATACACTAATTGCTTTCGCATTATTCACAATTAGTGCCTTCCTTGAGAATTGGATTATTGCAATTAAAATACATTTAATAAGTGCCTAGAGAGTACTCATTAACAGCACCGCCCTTTACAATATAAGTCCAAATAAATCTCTCTCTTCTATTTGCATTTACAATCATTAACTACCTTATTTAATTGGTGAAGTCGAATGTTACGCCTTCTTAGGGCAGCATTCTCGTAAGTAGGCATAAATGGGGGTGGCATTGATCTAATTCTTCCACTTACCTAATTAGGTTGCTTTTAGCGTTCAATATCGTTTTCTTAATTGCCTATGAAAGAAGGTGCTAGTCTTTTTTCTCCTAGAGAGGGGAGAGAATTTTTATCCTGTTTAATTAAGAAAATTAATCAGCCCAGATGCTGCACACTAAAAAGGAAAAATATCACAACTTGATAGATCGATGTTCATCAATGGTTCAATTATCAAACAGTCTTAAACTTATTGTACGAATGTCTATTGATGGACAGCCACGTCAGTAATTTCCAACAAAATTGACCGAAATGATTATATCATAATGTCGTGCAAAGATTTAGCACTATGCTTAGGACTGGTTGGGTAAATTTCCCTTTGATCACGTATGCCGATTTTGAAATCTCAATTGAAAAACTCTATTTTCAGAGATGTCTGTTGAAATCGAATCACATTTACAACCGAGACATATAATGTACATTAAAAAAATACTACACTCTGATATTTCTTCTCTGTGGTGCCTTTGTTTCTTGTTGTTGAGGACATGACGTGAGTTTGTTACAGTGTTCTTAGATCTATTTAGTTCTCCGTGCAAGGCATGTGCAACATCTAATCTCATAGATAGTACATCACTAAAATTGACTTTATTTTGGATGACTATGTAGGTTAGGGAGTGTATAAGTTATTAGCAAGTCAAATTATTGCTAAGTTACGACGTTTTTTTTTTTTTTGTGAAATTCAGTAATATTGATAAAGGATTTATTAAGGAATGCTTCGGGACACTTATTAATCATATCTATTTATTAAAGAAATATTTGTATTTGTGATGTATTTATTGTGCAAACATGAAAAAAAAAAAGAATAGCGCTTTGGAATTGACAAAAAAAGTTATTTGAATATTTAACAAGTATCTCCTAAGCATTTATTAATAAAATCTCATCGAGGATCCAAAAAAAAAAAAAACCGGAAAGATGGTTGCCATTGATGGCACTTCATTTTCCCAATAGGCCCACGCCGACTGACCATATAGTTAGACTTCAATGATTGTTTGGCCATCAATTGTCGATTCCAATAATTGGAGCTTTCGAAAAAAAACTCAAAATTTGTGCAAACTTTTCAAATAAGGGCCATCCTTTAATGCTTACTTGTGATATTTCTCAAAAAGACTTGACCTTATTGTTCCCCATTGTGTAATTTCTTTACCAATCTTTATAGGAGATAGGTTTGTTTACTTGTTAAACACCTCGATAGAAAAATGTTATCATTTCCTATGTAATACGTCTTTGTGTTATGTTCAACTAGCATTTGAAAATAAAAATAAAAAATTATATATTAAGTGAGATTGACGAGTGTCCAGAGACACTAGACGACAACCCTAGCAAATGTGGGAAAAAAAAAATACTCTTACTTAGGGTTTGGTTAATGGGGTGTGCAAAATCTTCCAAATAAGTTTTGAAGATTGACATTGAGTAATCATAAGTAAAGTATGAATGGGGTTAATAAATTATTCTCTCCCACGAGCAAAATATAGTCATTGTCGTATTTGTTTGAGTAGAAAGATCAACAATTTAGAGAATGGTTTTTTTTAGAATGATTACTTATATTGCTTAATGATATTAATTGACGAAAAGTGCTTTCATCTTCACGAAAACATTTATGCAGAGATTATTGATGATGATAAAAAATACTTTTCATTGACTAATCTCTTTAAGTGATACAAATAATTATTTTAATAAAATTATTGATTTTTCGTGAAATATGCTCACCTAAAATATCTACATGTGGGGGCGATGAACAAAATTTTCCCCTCTAAATTTTTTTTCAAGGTCACTGTTACGGTTTCGCCCTTGCACATCATGATGTAAAAGGTCTACTAGATTGGACAAGGAGTTGCATTTATTTTGAAAGGCTATTTATCATCGATGCATATGGAGGGCAAATGTGTACTAGCTATAAGGGTCAAATTGGAGAGATGAATTTTCTTGACATTGATCGATGTAACTCGTGGATTTTGAAATTTAATTTGGTACTATTTATCCTACCCTACTCTAGGAATTAATTATAAGGCAACTTCCTTATGCACTGAATTCTGCAAGAATTTGCATCTTAAATAGTCAAGCCGGTCATTTATTTAACACGAAGGCCTTTTGATATCACTACTAACTCATCAAGAGACTCTAACGCAGCCGAAGGCATGCATGATCTGACAATTCATTGTATTGGCAAATTAATGAGGAGACATATCTCAATGCAAAGGGATTCAATAACAGACTTTCAATTATTTAACAAAACCCTCATTTTCTCTTATCACATAGAGACAGGGATAATTATCCAAAAATTCATAAAACCTACATAAGGAGGCCAATTAAATCATAAAATTTTCGATTGCGTCAATTTAATCGAACATTTTGACGATTTGTCAATTCAAATCTAAACATTTCAATTGTGCCAATATAATCATAAACATTTTAATGATTTATTAATTTAGTCATAAGCAATTTCGACAATTTGTCGATGTAGTCTTTTCGATCAAATATCCAAATAAAGGTAGGTTTAACACTAAATTTGCACAATTAAAAGGTTTAGAACAAAATTAACAAATCGTTAAAATATTTAGGACTAAATTGGTATGATTAAAAAGTTTACGACTAAATTAATTACCATAAAATAGGTTCAGGACTTTTAGAACAATTATCCTTCGAGAGATATGTCATTTGAAAGCGTAGTTATAGGAGTAAGGCTTTCATGATAGAAGAAAATCTTATTCTGTCCACCGTGACTTGGTAGTTATGTGTCCGAAGGTTGATTTATTGTTAAAGTCACAGTTTCCTATATTTTCGATCATACTTTGCTACACTTAATATCACTTACATTCATTAAAATGTCTGATCCCACTAAAAATGGTTTGCAAAAATGAACTTATGAATTGATGTAATGACGGAGTAAGACTGGATCCTAAATGCAACTCGCATGTTCAAGCAAACTAGTCATTAAATTACAGTCGCTCGTGAATGAAATTTGTAAATCAGTTTTAAATATTCTTAATTAATCTTTCTCCCATATAATTAGATGAAATAGAAAACGACAAAAGCGAGTGCAATGACCTGTCGTCGCCTAGGGCTCCGGCGGGCGTGCATGGCGCCAGGGGACTTTTTAATCTAACCCCAGGAGGCATCCAATCTCAGACCAGACTCTCAGTTGTCAAACAGAGACGCTGGTACAGAGTCACAGTGGCCAGCGACGTGTCGACGGGCGAGTGGCTGAGCAGCACGCATCTGCTGGGGAAGTGTGCAGGTGAATTTGAAGTGGGGAGCGGGACTGGTGAATTACCCTTTTTCTTTTTTAATCTTTAATCATTTACGGCTCCTTGGTTACAGGGAAAAACGCTCCGTAAAACGACACGTGTCGGAGTTGGAGGAAGCGCATGGACCGGCAGTAAAAATGCCTGCACCTGCACCCGCACCCCTGGCGATCGCTTGCAACGTGTCGGTGTATTCCGCGAACATTGTACTTTCGCTGGACCTGCATATACAGCGAAAGTACAGAAATACCAAAAATTGGATTAATTACCCAATTGCCTCAGATCCATCGTACGAATATTACTTCGATCTTAGAACACTACCACCTTAAACTATTGTGAAAATTCCAATATAGTCATTTCAACTTATTATCACCGAAAATAATTAATACGGCGTTTGGTTATCATTGATTATTCTACCCAACACATTGATGTGGAAAACTTTACTTGGAACGACATCCCACGTATTAGGAAAGCGCGTAAGAAGTCCGATAACTTAGCAGGGAAGATTATTAAAAGACAGCTTGGATCCACGCTCATCAAAATATTTAGTTTGACCTACTTTTATTCAAAAGCTTAAGTATGTAAGTTATGGGCTCTTACTTAAAAAAAAAATTTACAGACCAATTAAGATTAATGCAACACTCAATAATTATCATCAACTATCAACTGAAGATTGCATCACCTATGGTCAACTATCAATTGAAGATTGCATCACCTATGGTCTTTATCTTGTGTCGTCAGACCAACCATGATAGTAATTTCCACTTGAACGAGCTTTGATTATAAGATTTCGTTTTTAATATATTCACCAAACATCAAAACAGATTGGGGCCCACCAATTTACCATTAGCTCTAAGTCCAATACCTTCACCAAGGATATCACTAAAAGGGAGCCTAAGTTGAGCGAACTAATGTATATAGTTGGACCTACATTCACTCAAAAATTTAAGGTTATGAGTTATGAATCAACTAGAATATATTAACTACCCTTCAAAACTCTGATTCTCTAATTTGAGACTTTTAACACCAAGTGGATTGTTATGTTAACAATTTCCAGCAACAATTGGCTAGGATGACTAAATTAGAATTTTACATAAAGATCGAAAATTATATTGGCAAAATTGAGAAATTTGTGAGTAAATTAGCATCCACATAATAAATTTTATACTTTTTTATAATATTTTCAAAATAACAGCAAAAATAAAATAAAATAAAATAGACCCACGTACTATATGCACTTCGGTATGATTCGAAAATTTTACATTTTCTAGACATCAATATCTGCAATTGCTCATTTTTATTCTCTATGTTGTCCGATTATCAAGTGATTTATACTTTAACATTATTATTAACTGTGGAAGATAAAGAACTATAGGATCTAGAAGTGAAATACCCAAAAAAAAAAAAAATTGTCATACGAAAACATAAATTTTCCCATTGCGAGACAAATGTCTAACATTTTTATGTTATGAAAACTCAAACTTGTATATGTGTGATATATCCTTTATTTTAATTTCATCTACGGTATATTTATTACACTAGTATAAGTCTTGGTTTTTTTTACTACATAAAGAAAAGTTAGGGGTATTTGTGTCACGGTGATGATAGTTTTGAATTTTTTGTGATGTTAACCCCAATCCCAAATACAACTATTAATTAGCATATAATACGAACATTACTGCATGTCATGGAGGGAGAAAACTAGGGTTTTGAAAGCACGCCAGCAAAACTAATAGAATCGAAATGATTATTATTATTATTATTTTTTGCTTGGGGGATAACAAATCACTGGCTCTATTTTGAATGTCGACAAATAATCTTTTTCTATCCTTTTGTTTCGCAAAAAACAAACGATTTTAATTATGTTTTTTTCTAAAAATAATTATATATATTGCTTATAAAATTGAAAGAACAAACGAAAAATATTTTTATTACCCACGAAAATGTTTAGATATAAATTATTATTGGTAATGAAAATGAAAATATTTTCTATTTATTAATTATTTTGTGTGACACAAACAATCATTTTTAAGAAAATATTTTCTAAATAATTTATTTTTCACGAAATAAACGAAACCTATAAATCTACGAGAGTTAAGGAAGTCCGCACAAAGATATATTAAAAAAGTGTTTTGAGCATTGAATATCGACTACAAATAACTACACAATGGGGGTAATAAATGGGGACAATGGTATGACCGAAAAAAAATGGCAACAATGGGGCTAAAGTAGACGTTCTCGTAGCCAGAGCCTATCATTCCGCAAATAATACAATGACTATACGTCTAAACACCATAAATCACACACACACACACACACACACACACACACATATATATATATATATATGTTTCTAGAAGAGAGAGATATCTTGTTAACAATTATCTAATTAAGGAAAATTTGCCATTTTTAATCCATTAATTTTCTCAACTTATACATACTTATACATGTAACATTTACTCAGACTGCCTTATCCATCCTTAATTTGAGGATTGAAACCATCCACCGTCTCACTAACCATAAAGTCAAAGGAATATAAAAACCACTCTAATAGCAAAGGATGCAAAAATTTATAGAGGGAATTGTAATAAAGAAATTGAAAAAAGAATCTCTACATTTGGGTTCGTTTCTATAAACAAATTACTTCCGACAATTGTGTGGTTTAAGGGCATCCCCGATTTTTCCCAGTCCACCGTTTTCCCCTAGAATCAACGTAATTTCTCTACTTTGATTCTAGGGTAATCCCGATTTTATCTTAATTTATGGAGGCCCATTTCTACTTCTGTTCTTATTTTTAGAAAAGAAAAAGAAAGAGAGAAGATGTACTCTAGATAGGACCTGAACAAGTCCTTAAAAGGTTCCTCCCTGAATTGGATATCCCGGGGAGACTCCCTCACCAGTTTAAAATTTGGGCGAATCGGTAAGGAGTAGTATGGAATAATGTCCCCATTGGGTTTCCCGGCCAATCCTCGAAAGGGGAAAGGGGCCCACTCCGGATCCCCGTGAAGCCTTCCCTAGGTAACCAGTCCCGGGCGTGGTTCAGGGATATGAAGGAGCTCCTCCAGAGAGAAGATGTACTCTAGATTGGAGGTGTCATGCTGAGGGCGATAGAGTTGATGGAACGTGTGTGGTTTCTGAGCTTGGGATTCAAGTGCGCCTCGCGGGATTCAAGTGGCATGGACAACACTCCTTGTCCTCCCCAATTTTGGAAGCTGTCCTCTTCATCTTTTCCCAAGCTCGACCCTCTTTTGCCCGCCATTAGGGCAAAAGCGGAAAGGGCGATTTTAGATTTTTGGGCACGATGGCCCGTTTCATCATTATCCTCGCCGCGGAATTTGGGTCGATTTCGGTCGCTTTAGCCGACAATAGCTCAATCACCAATCGATGGGGGCATTGGCACTTAGAAAACGTTGGCGTGCTGTCGGTGGGGGCAAATTATCCTTTCATTTTCTGAATTGCTGATGACTATGAAACCGTAAATGTCAAATCGGTAATGGGTGCCCCAGCACGACGCCCGTAGCAGATGCATTTGGGGAATTCACTTTCCTTCATTCGTCTTTTCATCGGTCTCTCTCTTAGGGTTTTTTTTATTGTGTAGATCACCGAAGAAAGGACTCTCATCTTCCTGAAGTCGTATTGTATCGTGTATGGGTGTACGCATCATGATTTGAGAAAACGACATTGATAAGATTAGTCCCGCGTCGTATGACACCAAAATAGTGCATCCGTGACACGTACATATCAGTCGACCATGTAAGGATTATGATCCAATCAAAGACAAGCCACGTTGGGATAAGACAGTTCATTAAGATGATCCAAATATGAAACATCACAATTCTCGAGACTCAAGATGCCGATCACATGGAATGAGGTATTATCTACTTTTACATAGAATAACAAGAGATAAAACGTCCCTCTTTCACGAAATATTTGGTCCAATTAAAAAAAAAAATTGTTATAGAATTGTCCCATTCCATCACATAACTTAAAGATCAAGTCTTTATTCACAATTCACCGGCATAAATAAATAAATAAAACAACAACAACAACAAGAAGTTAATAATCCCCAATAATTCAACCTCAATATGGTGTCGAATACGGATTGGACACCAGGGTGGAGTGTGCAAAAGCTTTACGTAACTGCTGCTAATGGATTTTAATAGGGGCGGCTCGATGTCCATTCTCTAATTACTCAACGTGGCCCATCCTATTCTTAATCTGCATGAGCTAATGCTCTCTAGACCCATTAAAGAAGGTTGACCTCGCACCACAAGAAAAGACCCACTTCCTCAATTGCCATAAATTTCATCTTTTCCGACCATCTAAATTGATAAAAATATTGATTATGACAAAAAAAAAACCTCTAAATTGATATAATTTAAACCGTTGAATATAAAAGGAAAAAAAAAATGAACTGTTTCCTTGTTCCAAGAGTCCTGATTAAGGCCCGTTCATGAGAGGCGGCCGATGCTCTAGCAATGGGGCTGTTAAAGGCCTTTTTCTCTTTGACCTTCGGGCTCACGCATCATGGCCCTTGAATGAGTCTGAGCCCATTGGAGACGAGTTCTTGAGGAGTAATTTAAGCAACGGAATTCAACAGAACGAAGCAGCCAGTCCGATAACCGGTAAGCAAACTCCGACTATGCAATCCGGCCAAGAACGTCGATTCCAAGGGGGTATGAATCGAGTCGATTTAGCCTCTCGGTAGTCCGACACCATCATTTCCGGATGATACATTTGAAGCTGCTCTCTCTATTTTGCAAAGTGGCGTGCTGTCTCACTTGATCCACTTGGGATCTTTAGCCGAGCCGAATACTTGAAAAGAGATATGCTGAATAGACGTGCTTTTACAATGACGCGGTTTTGGCACTTGGAGTCCTCATAAGATCTCATTCACATGTCGAATGTGAACGAAACATAAAGATCAGTTGCCCAAACGATGTGATGACGTTGCTCATTTCATGGCGGTATGTCGCATCTTTTTTGAACTTTAAGCTATCATACTTTATCTCGAGCAATTGTAAATGTTCCCTGAGATTTTAAGGGAGAACTATAATCAGTGCTAGCACACCACATAAGAAGTGAATAGCAGACTTGGTAAAACCTGAGTAATGATACGAACCGGAAAGAAAATAGCTTCCTCACGTTTTCCATATTCTCTTCCATAAGATATAAAATCAATCATACAACGTAAGATGACAAAGCCGTCCTCTATAGCATCTAAAAGCAATAGCTTAGATGCAATGCCAATGTAATAAGATCAATGTGGACAATCGAAACGACTGAACAATACGAAAGTAGAATCTATCCCGACTGGCTTGGCCTTTTGGTCGTGGGTCTCGCTTGAAAGATGGTGGGGTCAAAGTTTGGTCGGCTTCAAAGCCAAGCCATTCTCTCGACCTCTCTCGTTCGTAAGATTGAATCCCTCCTCGAGAAGGAACTAGGGCATGAAGCTAGGGTTTCTCTCGGATGGTCTTCAGATCTTACTTTCTCGAGAAGATGGTCGAAATTCGCCGAAGTTTGGACGTCGATTTGGGCGGTCGAATGTGCACGGCTTCTTTGGACTCCGTCGTCTCTCCACCATCCGACACGCACGTGGAGTTCTCAGTGAGGAAAAAAGCAAAAGCAGGCTCGATGCTCTTCTGTCTTCTTTTGGGCAAGGCGTTCATCTTCTCGTTTTGAATGATTGCTATCCTTTGCAGTTGAACCTGCGGACAAGAACTGGACCGCTTGTCATGTAAATCTGCATGGAGGTCCCGGTGCACGATCATTGCAACTTGAGGTGAAACCCATTCTCCCATCTGACACGCTTGGCCAACAGATTAGGAGAAGTGATTAGGAAAAATTATAATTAAAGGGCATTCATTTTATGTCCTAACTTTAGGAGATTACAGTGAACGGGAATCGAACAGAATATATTGCGTTTCTTAAAATGCAAAATGTCTTGATTGTGCCTCACCAATTCAACTGATCCAAAGAATCGATTAGGTAATGTCCACTCTCATGTTTTAAGCTATATACGATGAGAAGTTACATATGCTATCTAATGAGTAAGTCTGACTTAGTACCTAAGATAAAAATCTTGACTCATATTTGCTTATACAATTCATATATCATTAAATTTTTAATATAAAATTTGGTTAGACGTGATAAATTCAAATAGACAGGCTACTCTAAAAGAGAATAGAATATATTTGCATGACCACTCACTTTTTGCCGACGAAGTCGACTCGGCAGCGGCCAGCTGATTGGTAGTGGTAGGTGCCTAATCTCACCTCCAATGATGAGTCCCGTTTATCCTTACGGTCTTGATCTCCCATTCTATTGGAGGCTCGTGCTAAAGACGAAGTGATTTATAAGGACAAATGCTCTCTGTGGCATAATTGCGGGCAAAGTACTTGCGAGGGGACGTGGTCCTCACAAATGAACACCGACAAACAGTCTTTATTATATGCAATGGATCAGGTACAAGTGCTACCATTGATGAATGCACGTGTGCCGAGCGCATGCGAACTCTTAAATCCACCAAAGCTAACGAGACATCCCATAATTATAATCACTGGTACTTTAACGGGGCTGTATTTGAGAACTCGTTGATTTTGGATCTCACGAGTAATGTAAAGTAATTATGATTTAAGCAGAACAATTGCTTAATGAACACGAGATTGAATGCTTTAGGAGTTGCTTTCATCATCCCTTGACTTGAAAAGCAAAAGGTGTTCTCCGCTCTAGACAAGGATTAGATCAACTCCCACACCGCCCAATCTTTCCAAATCGAGTCTTGTTGAATGCCCTAGAAACTACTCTCATCCACATTCCCAATGCGATGCCTGCACGTGCACTTTCCTAAAAGGAGAAATTGAAGTCATGCAACATGAAAATTGCAATGGTGGGTGTTGACAAAGCAATGCTCAAACGGCTTTAGATTAAGGAATTTCCCTATGTTCAAGCTAGCTAACGAAGGACCCATGTCATCAACCAAAAGAAGGGCCCTTCGCCCAACATTGACCTAGATTGGACTTCAGTGTCAATGCACAATCTGTTTATTTATAGAAAAATTGGTTTTGGGAAATTGATTTCCGACTTTCTGATGTTTGAATAATGAAAAATTGATCGATCTAAGGAAAAATGTTTGCCATGGATCGAAAACAATGAGCTTAAATTGAGGAAGAAAAGACTTCTCCTTCTAATCACTTTCCCTAAACCGTGAATTAAATGAAAATTAACCATTTTTCTTAATAAAAAAATTTCATAGAAAATACTTTGTTTGATCATAAAATTTTCAATTAAACAATCGCATCCATAATTGGAAAAATAAATGAGACTGGAACAAATGGCGTCATGAACAAAGTAGGTTTACAATCTCTAAGCCCTAACCTTAACCACTACGAGGAGCAAAAATAGTGGGGGCAGCCCCCCACGCATTTTATAATAAAGTGTAAAGGTAATAAATTAATTGGGGACCATATTAATAATGGGCAGTTGGCTACAAGACATATATATAGCTCTTGGTGAATTTGGTGAAATGGAGCTTTCGTGCACGATTTTTCATTAAGATTGGCAAGAAATTACTTTATTTTTTGCCCCTACTGCGTGTAGTTTTTTTTTTTTTTTTTAATAAAACGATTCACAAAATTATTGGAGTAGTAATCAAGCCTATGTGGTCCTCCATCGTGCTTCTATCTTTTCCTTTTCTTTCACGTGGGGTAAGATTTCCTAAGATGCAATGAATGAACCTGTCCACTCTATTGCTTCGCTGACCATGTTCATGCCATTCATACATCAAAGTCGAAATCGCAGTCTTCGCAAGCTCCGATCCGAATTGAGATGGCCAAGGGAAGGAAAAGTGGCACGTGCGCAATTTTCTAGTAGAAATTTTGGTGGCTCGCGTGTTTAATCTTACGATGACGATGGATTAGTTGAGATTTAATCGTGTTTATGATCATCTTGATTGAGACAAATTTTGGGTGTTTGTTACGAACCTGCCTACTTTATCCTGTGTAAACCAAACTTCCTTTTGGCCACGAGTGGGAAATATGCGGATTAGGTCGATTAATGCTGACTATTATTCTTAATATTTAACGAAGCAGAGGAATTTGTACTTTTCGATAAGGTCCGAGATTTATTATTCCATGGTATATGTAAAGTTTTAAGGGCTAATCATTGCGAGATACCTGGGAAATCTTGCAATGATTATGGCATCTAATCACCCTTTTTTTTTTTGGCATTTTGACGTCATCTGAGCTGCCACTCAGTCTAATTTTGTGGTATTTTTTTTTTTTTTTGGGTGGTAGTTGGAGCGTCTTTATTCTTCTTTCATGTGCCCGAATTCTCACGTTGAAAAAACGTGATCGTCCCTATCAAGTGGTCCTGGGTTTTTCCGAAGTCTTTTTGTATAGGGTACTAAGATATGATCGGTTAATTGATTGATCTATTAATTGTTCCAAATGTATTCTTTTTTTTTCGATAAGAGGCTCGCGAGGAAAAAAGGGCTTTCGAGATTGATGAATCTTTTTCGGGATTGAGATGGATAATTGTTGACTCTACGTCTGAGCCAATTGCAAGATGGAGTTTGAATGGAAGTCAAACCTTGGTTGTGCTGAACGTATTAGGGGAGTGCTCGGTTGAGGAAAAGCCTTTAGAAAAATGCAAAGGTTTTTAGGTAAAAAGAGTTTTCCAAAATACAAGTAATGTCTAGTAAATTATAATTTAAAAACACATTGAGAAGTAATTTTGGCTTAAATGTTATTTGCAAAAACTATATTAAAGGACTTTTGATATATATATTTTAAATTCTCAAACATTTTCGACGAAACTCAGCCATTAGCGAGCCAAATCGACCACTAGCAATACTACCATGTTGCATAAGGTCAATCGTAGGTGACTAAGGCCTTTGCCGACAACTTTAGGATTTTCGATGATATTTTTGTAATTATGAAAGTATGGCGATGGAAAAATTGGAAATAAAAAATAAAAAATAAAATCCATTTGCTTTTCGAAATGGCTCAAAACTCAAAATACCTCATAACTTACTTTAGGTTAGAAAGCCTTTGAAAATGCAATTACATTTTCTCAAAACTTCCCAAATATTTGCTAAACGTCATTTGCATTTGCTCAAGGGAGTTTGAACCCCATAGGACTTATGTACCGAGTCGCTTGTCCTAATTTTTCACTGAAGCATTCGTGACCGTGTAAATATTTCTCCCATCTCGATCAAGGACGATATACTTTGTCGGGTCACTTCATCAAATCAAGATGCCATTTGAGGAAATTTTCATTTCATACTAAATCTGCAGAATAAGACATGAGAATTACGCACCTTATAATTGGATCTATTTGTTCTTTTTCCTCATTTGGGTAGGAGGGATTACAAAAATTCATATCTTTAAGATCGAATTGCTCTGAATTAAAATCACAAGACACATAATAAATAAGAATCGTGTCTAATTTAAAAGGCATGGCATCTCTCTCTTGTTTTTATTATTAATATTATTAATATTATTATTTTAATTAAAAGAATGACTTTAAAAGTCAAGACAGTGGTGAGCTGGAAATGAAGGGGGAGGAGAGGTCCTGTCTTTTTCTACCTTTAGTTTTGTCTTGCCATGGGAAGCTTCCTCTTTCGCCGCGAAGATAGAACCACGCGTGGGCTCCGCGCGTGGAGAGCACGACCTTTTCAGTTTGCACGGAAGGCGAGAGGAGTAGAAAGAGACGGTCTGAGGCGGAGTGAATGCGAGTGGGGGGGAGTGGGGCCTGTCTTCTTGATCCCGACATAATTGGGAGAGGTCCTCCTGTTGCTCCTATTTGCACTGACTTTATATATTTATACATATTTATATACATACATATATATATATGCAACTATTTTTTTTCTATTATAAGTGTTAACGCGTCATGATGAATTGGCTTAGACGGTTGAAGCTATCCTTCCATGATATCTAGGGTTTTCCTTTTAAAATATTGATTAGTTATATCACGCCATAGACCCACCGATTGATTTTAGTATATATCAATTTACAACGACTTTTTTCCTTGGAGCTTAGAAGATAGTTGAATATTTGGTATGATTTGTAACGTCTTAGCTTTTCAACATCTATCGATTCTAAGCACCTAAAGACTCAAAATCTTATGAATATTGATTTGCAAAAATAATATCAATTTAGTGCATAATATTATGATATTTCATTTAATTTTTTCAAAAGAAAAGTCATAATTACCTTTTCCTTTCTTTCCAAATGTGACAAAGCCAAAAAAATAAAAAAGTACTTTAACGGCTTGGGACGTGCAATACAAATAATATAAAAACTCCAAATGTTAAAAGAAGCAAAAGGTAAAGAACAAATAGTTTGAAACGAACCCCATTAAATCCTGGAAGTTGTAAACCGAGGGGTGGAATCAGCAATTGAAACATGTGGTGTTGAAGGTGATTTTTAATTTTTTTTAATTTATTTATCAATTTTAGGAATAATTTGTTTGTTAAATTTGTATGGTACCAAATAATTGAAGTATTCTACACATTTCTCTCAGTTTTCTAAAGTCTGAATACTTTTTTCTTTAATTACTTTTGGTGCAATACATAAAAAGTTAAAAGTTGTTGAAAAATTGACTCGAACAGTCAGCAAAAGGGAGTTAAAACATCAGAAACACGAAGGGCAAAAAGAAAAAGAAAAGGGAAAAACATCTTTTCTCTCTCTCTCTCTCTCTCTCTTTTCTTTCTCTCTCTGTAGAAGTAGCACTTCACCAAGGCGCTCTCAAAAACTCTCCCATGGAGTTTGGAGTCTGCTGAACTTTCCATCAATGGGTTCTGTCGGCCACAAGTACGCGTCAAGCTAGGTCCGATTGGTAAAGTGCAACGAAACTCCCTTTCAGTAATATCATTTGAGAACAGCTTCTTGCATTTATTCCTCTTCTTGATCCACTCAGAACTGTGAACTCCCTCCCTGTTCACTGTGTTCTTGGAACTGCGACCACACCAACCCCCCCACCCCCGCCTCTCTTCCTTTTCTTGCTTGCTCTCATCTGCTCTTCTTGAATTTGCCCTTGTTTTCCCCGTCTCACCAGGTTCACTTCAAGATTGGGTCCTTTTCTTGAACGATAATCTTGTCCAGGATCTGAAGATTCTTGGATTTGGGTTTCGGGAAGGGAAGCTACTGTTACAGTGCTCGAGAAGTTAATTCAGCTGGCTAGTGGGTTCCTTTAATTTCTAGGAGGAATTTTAGTTTAGCAGTAAGACTTTTTGTTTGTGGGGTTGGGGTAGAATTTTTGTATGAATCCTTTAATTCTGAAAGTGAGTTTCTTTTGATGGAGTCGTGGAGCTATTTTTCTGAAGGGAAGGCTCTTGTATCAGATGAGCCTGTCTCGCCATTTGATTTGCTTGGAAGGAGCAAGAATGCTGTCACGAATTGGGAACTGAGGAGTCCGCCTAGTTTTGGCAATAGTGTAGTCGTCTCGGGTCAAGAAGCAGATGTTGGCCAAGGTTTCGGTCAACTTGGTTTTCAAGAAATAATCAGGAAGCAAGTTCACCCAAAGTCCCCCAGGCATGTCTTGACTGATAAATTTGATGACGGGAATGGTGCAAATCAGATTCTGGCTGCCTTGGATTCTTTTGGGGGAGAAGACGAGTCCACTTCAAATTTATCGGTCTCGGGGGTTGACTTCAATACCCAAGGTTCATTGCTCATTGACTTGAAATTGGGAAGATTTGGTGAATCCAGGGAAGTTCCCGGCGCAAAATTCCCTCAAGGAGGAAAAAAGGTTTTATCTTCTTCTGAATCATCAACACCTCCCAAGCGAGCTCGATCTGTTGGAGCGAATTGCCATACCCCTTATTGCCAAGTTTTTGGATGCAACAAAGATCTTAGCTCTTCAAAAGATTACCATAAGAGGCATAAAGTGTGTGAGGTTCACTCAAAGACTGCCCAAGTGGTTGTAAACGGAGTTGAACAGCGTTTTTGCCAGCAATGTAGCAGGTTTGTCATCTCCCATCACGCTTACCTTTGAATATACTCTCATCGTGACCAATTCCGTGGAAAGCTTCATAGAATGAGCGGGGAGGAAAAGATAACTTTACAAGATTGCTTGAGCCCAAATATTTGGCAATCTCGCAAGATTTTTCTACCATCTTACTGTGTTAATATAATTTGATAGTAGATTAAGGAAAAAGATACCTTGACTTGTTCGATGTTGACTTTGTTGCTGATAGTTTTTGTTCCACTACTTGACCATCCAGATTTCATTTGCTAGCTGAATTCGATGATGGTAAGCGCAGCTGTCGTAAACGTCTCAGTGTCCACAATGAGCGGCGCCGGAAGCCTCATGTTGGCGTTCAGTCTGGTAGTGTTGGCAGGATGTTGCAGTCATACAATGGTACTGCAAAGCTTTTACTTACTTATACTCTCTCTCTCTCTCTCTTCTCTGTGCACGTGCCTGTGCACAGGTGAGGGTGTGACATATTCGAGTGCAGGTAGTTGACTTACCATAGCAGATGTATATTCTTCAGAAATTGATCTGTTTCTTCACCATTGTAACTGATTTGCAATTTTTGATGGTAGTGTCTTGTGGATGGTTGTGGTCAAGAATAGTCTATCTTAATGTCTAAACTGAGTTTGCAGTAAATCTAGAAAGGAGGTGCATGACTTACTTTGGGCAGAACGGTAATGGATGTCTGTCCAATATTAGGGGAGTTCCTTATGCTCTTCAAAACATCGTTAAGTGAGAGATGTGATCTCTTGAATTTGAGAATTTACTGATTCCTTTGGCTGTCTCCTGCTACTTGTTTTAGTCTCTGTTATGTAATGACGTGTCATGTTTTTAAGATAGGGAGTTGGTTTTCCCTTTGACTGAATATATTCCTCTCAACTATAAAGGAGAACTACCATATGCCTCCTGAGTTGGGAGGTCTGTATTTTCATCAACCGGAGGATCTTATCCAAAGCCAGTTCTTGCATTCTTTTACCATGTGACTTGAAGTTACTTCCAAATTGTTGCCATGATTGAATACTGGTTTGCAAAAGTCACCAGGACATGGCCATTAGATTGAGTGTCTGTCATGAATGTTGATTGCTTACAATCTTGAATAAGCACATGCTTGCAGGTTTCCCTAGTCATGTGCTTTTTCTTTTTTTTTTTAGATTGAAAATGTGTATTGTGTCTTGGCTTTAAATGTGCAATAGGAGTTTCAGGATACTCAACTCTGGCATTGTCTGTTAATTCAAAATCACCCGTTTACCAGGTTATGGTCGATTCTACCTCCCTCCAAAATCTACTAAAAATATGCTTCTTCCTTCACGTTATTTAACCTAGATGGGTCATGTCTATGATGTATATATTTCGCTTTCTTCCATTGCTACAACTATGTTTGGCAACTGATATAGACTATCGAACTTTGAACATCCGCTCTTTCTACTTTAAGCTATGGCTACCTAGAGCCCCTGTTAATATAACTGAACGAGCTATCTTCATGTACTATCCCGATGGCTCTACTTGTATGTGCCACAGAGATCAGTCTTCTGATTGGGTTTAACTAGCTCTGGCTCTCCAAGATAACTTGAGGTTGTGAAAGAAATGTGAAAAGTGAGATTCTCTTAAATCTCTTTGAATTATGTCAGAAGTTTCAATGTATACTAATCTCTAATGAATATGTTTGGTATGCTCTAGCTTGCACTAGAATAAAGCTAAAATAAGGTAAATGACTCGAGATTTGCCTGTCCTACAGACTAAGATAGCACAAAATTTCTCTGCATAATTCTCGGCTAACATTATCACATGTTCCCAATAGAAAGGGAACAGACTAGATTGTACTCACTGTTCCAACTCCCATTCGCTTTTATGGTTTCACATGGTGCTTTAAACTGGATGGAATTAGCCAGTTCCTTTACATGGAAGAAGACAGGATGGCAGTTTCATAAGCTATCTGCCAATAAATTTTCAAGGTGCAACTTGTGCAGCATCTAAATATTCTAAATCCCATAAGAGAAATGCAGGCTGTCCTGTTAAGGAACGGGTGCCATTCTCTGCATGGGAGGGAATTGGAACTCTGGATTATGGCATTGTACAAGCCATATGATGTGTTTAGTTCTACTGTTGATATCTCTGGCTTGGCCACTGACAGTTCTCACTGTTCATTGCATACCTGAATAATGTTGCTTTGTGATTAAAACCATGAATATTGAGAAACCAGTCATGTTTCCTAATCTAAACTTAGTGTGAATCTTGCCTGTTGTATTAGGAAAAATTGCTTGCCGAGTATGTCTTAATCAGAAATTCACTCCTGTGTTAAAGAATTCCTCCAATTTGTTTTATGCATGCATTGTAATGACATTGTAAATGACTGCGTGACTCCAGGTAGCAGGCTTGAGAGAAATCTGTTAGCGCCAACCTCCTTCCTCTGCCAAGATACACTTGCTGGCGAAAAGTTTCTGAATTCTGGGCCATATGGAATGAATAATTGGTATGAGCACATCAAAGCTGAAGATGGAATTGGTCTTGGTCCTCCATTAGCTATTCCCACCCCAAACAGGCATCCGAATGCAATATCACTGGTCTCTCCTTACAAATTTGAGAGACAATTTGCCCTCTTTGATGGAGGCAGAGTAAAATCCACATCATCTGGCATTTCCAGTAAAAATAATCAGGTTCCACGTGAGCTGGGTGGGCAAAACTCTTCACATTCTTCTTTTCAAAACACCTCCTTCGGTAGTGAGGACTTTGCTGTTTTCGACACGGCATCGACTGTACAAGGAATATCGGGGATCATAGAATCTGGCCGTGCTCTCTCTCTTCTGTCATCTCTATCGCAAAATTCTTCAAGCCACTCCCGAATTCCCATGGCTCAGTCTTTGGTCATGGCAGGCACCGACTATCATTTCTCTCTGTGCGGAGCAACTGACAAGCTAGTGGATATGAGTTCGCATGCTTCCGTAGGGGTGGAGTTGAAAAAATTGTCTTCATCAGTGATGGACTCTGCAGAAAGAAACCTCCCAGGTCATCCCTTGGTTTCTGATTTGGAGATCTCTGATGGGATTCTGGGGGGATCAGGTTTTGTAAACTCCAAAGACAATCTTTCTCCTGAAGGTGGTGGTACCACAATGAACTTGCTTCAGTTGTCATCACAACTTCAACGTGTGGAGGATCAAAGGCAATCCATCCATTTGAAGGAGCAAAATGATGTTTTCGGTTGTCACAGCATCACTTGAGCATTCCAAGACAAGGTACAAGGAAATCCTTGGAACCTTCATTTGCTCAATGGGTAGGTAGCGCCTATGTTTCTCTCATATTCAGTTTGCTTTGTCAATATTCGCTTTATTGGAAATCAACTGTATATACTATGAGAGGAGAAATTATTTAATTTTTTTTCCCGCTTCTTGTGCTTATTTAGATGAAATGTTGTTTGGCAAGGTTGTTTTCTTTGAACTCTGTCTTAGCACTGAGTATTAAGTTGCGCTAGGCTCTAGCTGATCAATAAGAATCTGGTCCCTACTGGAATTGGAGCGTGTCTTACTCGCTATGCCACCCAATTGCATGGAGTTGTCAATTTTACAGCAAACTTCGTCCTTCTCTCGGCAAAATTGTCACCTCTTGACTCTGTATATAGACTGACAACTTGCCCTGTCTGATATGAGAGGATGTTTAGGCCAAGATTACTAATGCAGGCAAAAGTAAATCTGGAACCGATTCCTCTTTTCTTTTCATCCGCTGCTGTCGAACTTGATGTTGCAGTTCAGTTCGCTTAGTGACATATGCATTCTCATTTTCATTGCAGTTACAATTGACAAGCAGTTTGAAGCTTTGCATGTTTTCTGCATTGTTTCTCAATTCTTCTGCTGGTCTGGCTCGAATTCAAACAGAGAATTGGCTGAGATTGGCTTTTATTTCTCTCGAGGGAGAGGTTAATGGTAGTAGCATAGGGAAGATCAGTTTTCTTCGATGGCCACGGAAGGCAGTGGTACACCCAATTGAGCAATAAATTATTTATTGAACTTTGCAATTTTTCTGGTCCAAGCAGTAAGCAGGAAAGAGTAGTGAATTTAGTTTGCGAAGGTGTTGGTAATGGTGGTCCAATTAGGAAAAATCAAGGATCCAGTAGAACTCCCCATGCGAAAGGGTGTAATGCCGCTAATTCAGTTTTATAGCTACTACTAAGACCTCTGTTCTTCCCGGTTTCCGATGGTGATGGTGGTCCGACTTCTCAATAACTTCGGTCAAGGAGATCTAGTCGTGCATTGCCCATTGATGTTGTGTCTATGTCTGTGTCGGTTTGTTTTTGTGGCTTCGATTGCCGAAAATCTATGGCAACCGTGAAGAAGAATTGCAAGGCCCAGTATGCAAGGGCAATTATCATTTAAAAATTTTAGGACATTGGCCTGAACAGATTTTTGGGTCATTAGTTCTTCATAGTCAACAGGGGAGGGAAAACAGATTCATTTAAGCTACTGTACTGCGGAAGGCGTTTGCGGTTCTTGAAACTGGCACTTGCGCTGGCGCTTGCACATGCTTTCATAATTTATAATCTGTAGAAAGGGGGGACAAAAAGAGAGTTGGAAATAATGTTGGGTTTTTGCACATGGGACACCGACACCGACAGCACATGGAAATTGCAGAGTGCAGGCGGTGATTTGTTCTGAAAGAGCCGAAGCAGCAGTTAGGTTAGGTTTGAGTCTAGCGTCTTTCTATTGTGGACAAAAGAATTCGTTGATACCAATGATTCTTCAGCATGCAGTTGGTAGATCTTTGGCTTTGTGCAGCTTTCCTCTCCAATTTCCATTGGAGGTTATAACACCTAACGTATGTGTTAACTTATCGAAAATTTCGTTAGGTTTCTAAACTTTTAAGAGAGGGAAACTTCGATTGGGGACAAGAAAGCTGCACTTGTTCCGTATCGATTAAGGAAATATTAGGTTTTCAATACATTAATCATATGCCCAAGGAATGGAGTCAGGGGACCCAAAATGACATGACCTACATCCTTGTTCCGGGTCCTACCGACAATCATGGAAGTGCGCAGATAAATGCGGCATTACCATAGACAAACTAATCAAACACTGAAAAGCAGAATCATATACTTTGCCATCGAACCGACCAAGGTCAGGTATTTCATTTTTTCATATTCGCCTTAGAAAATACAAAGGATCTATAAAGACGTGGATCGTCCATCCATAACATTTTCCCACGTCAAAACTTCACACTCCGAGTCAACGTGCAATGACCGTGTGTACTAGAAAGGCCCCTTAAGAAGGAAGAACCACAGACGCTAAGCAACAACTCAAACCAAAGAAAAGAAGAAACAGAAAGAGGCGGTTCATCTCATCTCAATCATATTAAAATCAAATCTCATCAAAATGCCCAATCTAATTCAGTACAGAATCCCTAAAAAACTTATTGTTCTAATCTCATAGTAACATAAATAGAATAAATAAGACAAAATGCTTCAAACCCGCCATGTAAATGATGCTCTGAAAGTCAAAGGGTAAAAAACTAGGACGGAAATAATAAGACTGAAGGTACAGGATAAGCACTAGTCGAGAGAAAAATGCCCGTCAAAGAAACAAATCTCTACTTCGGAGGGCCACTGGGTGCAACAGCAGATTCTTTCCCGGCTGGGTTGAGCTCGTCCCATGCCTCGATCCATGTGACCATGGCATCTGCCAGCTTGTTGAAGTACTCGTCAACCTTGCCAAGCTTGGCTTTCACTTGCTTGGAGATCTCAATGTAGCATTTCTGGACGGAGGTGCACTCCTTTGGAAGGGTCACGGACTGGAAGAAAGGAATCAGCTCCTCTTGCCAGTAGATGCCTTTGTACTCTTTCTTGAGGTTCACAAACGGATTGCTAGCCTTGCTGTGCCAGATGTAGGGGAGTCCTGTCTTCACTCCCAATCCCAAATGATCACATATAACCTGCATAGTCATCAAAATGAGTGATCTTAGCTTCTCTAATCAGGTGGACGAAAATCAAAATCAAATAATGTCCAGACCCATTTCTCGGATGCTGATAAAATGCAAATCTTATTTGTCAAGCTATTTCTGAAAACACATTTACGAGAACAGTATGAAACACTACTACCTTCATGCACCAGCCAGCCCACATATCGTCGTAGCGCCCAATTGGCTGACCATCACCCATGAGGCCAAAGTACATGGCAGGGCCGATCAAGTCACGGTTGAATCCCAAGTTCATTCCGCACATAGGGAAGAGAGTTCCCTTTGGAATGGACATGACAGCATCCACGTACCTGGCATTACAGAGGCACAGGATATTCATAATCCCATGAAGGAGCGTGCATTCCACTTATAAAGACACAGATCAGAGAGTACGAAGTCCAAACCTAGTGTTTCTCTCACGAGGCTTGACAAGCTGAGTGGGGGCATCATAATCAGGGATGTTGAGCCAGAGGCCATGGGAAACAGCGGTTGGAGTGCCCTCGCGGAGACTGAAGGGATACCCACGAACAAAGTCGGCGCCTTCTCTGTATGGGTCGTAAAGGGTGTTGAAGAAAAACGGTGTCGATGGAGTCAGAAGGTTCTTGATGTGCTGCTCGAGCGCGTTGATGTCCTTGCCAGTTGGATCCTTAGCAACCTGCCATCATTCACCAAAAAAGTTCATTAATAAAGCCACAAAGAAACTAATTTTCACCCTGACTCGCCAACTTCTACAACAAGAAAGCGATGCACCACAATATCAGAAGCAATGCGCTTATTTTCTATAGGTTATCCACATGACAAAAGCATGTCGATAGTTTCACTCATACTTCGGCGACAAACCTCGTCCAGATCGTGCAGCCTAGGACATTACATAAAACAAAGAAAAGGCCAGATCTTGCGGATGGCGAAAGGAAAAGTACAAAATTACAGCAAAGCAGGGATTTTTTCGTAAGGATCTAAGTCTACAGGAAGGGAAAAATAAAAATCTAAACAGAAACAAGGGGAATTACCACAATGTCCCTAATCAAACTCGCTCAATCGATGGAAAATCAACAGATCTACCTTTCCCAACTCCCCGCCAACACTCAGAGGACCGATAACAGTACTACAAAGCCCTCGAAAAAACCTAGATTGACATCAACTACTCTAGTCTTCTGCTAATCAAGATTAAAGCACCTCCTCCCACATGCTACTCGAGTCAAAAACACAGATCAGCCCGCCCAAACAACTGCCGACAAATTCACAGTGACCAGATCGGCACAGAACGGACGAAACCACAACTAGATCTCCACGCTAAAAAACAACAAGCAAAAAAAAAAAAGGAAACGTTCCAGCAATTCTCGATTCAACTAGTCGTGGTCAACCACGATCGAAATCCAAAGCAACAGAAGGAGGAGGAGGAGGGGGGAGCAAGACTCACGAAGCAATCGTCGTCGATGGTGTAGATGTACTTCTTCTTGGAGACCATGTAGCCGAAGCAGCGGCAGGCGGAGTCCTTGAAGGAGATGCAGGAGGCCTTGGGGCCGAGGATGCGGTTGATGTCGTTGCGGTTGTAGAGCTCGTAGTCGAAGCCCTCGGGGACCTTGATCGTCTTCGACGGGTCGCCGTCCTGGACGATGATCAGGTGGTAGGGCTGGAAGAAGGGCCTCCACATCTCCAGGAAGTCCAGGTTCCGGATCGTCGGGATCACGATGTCCAGCTCGTCCTTCAGCATCGGCGTCGCCGGCACGGCGGCGGCGGCGGGGGCGGTGGCGGGGAGGCGGAGGCCGACGCCATTGTCGAGAGCTTCGAAGGGATGATGAGAGGGGAGGATGGGGGATGAGTGAGAGGAGAGAGACGGGGTTTGGGGGGTTTATATATAGGGTGCGGTGGCACGTGCGAGGGGGTGGGATTAAATGCGGTGTGGTCCAGCTAAGCGTCGTGCTGTAGACGGGGTTTCATTGGTGCCACGTTGACGTACGTCTTCGCCCTTTTTTTTTTCTTTTTTTCTCTCTCCGGAATTAAATATAAAAAAGGGTGATCGGGTTTCCTTTTTTGGGGAGATTATACAAAATCCCCATAAATTTATAGTGGAAGATATTTTGAGTGATAATATAAATAATCTGTGAACTTTAATTTAATGTGCAGTGTGATTTACGAACTTTTAATTTGTTCAGTATAATTTCCAAAATTTTGGTACATATTTAAGTAAGTTCTTAATTTATATGAAAATATTATAATTAATTCAAGTTTAGGGATATTACCGAATCTTTTCATATATTCTATGGTTTATACTGAATATAGATCAAATGTTCAAGGTTCATATAGAACAAAGTAAGAGTTTATGGACCATGTCAAACAAATTTAAAATACATATACCACATTACACATTGCATTATTTTCCTAATATATTTGCCCTTAAACTATACGTTATCTCATAAATATTCTTTATATATGTATGCATAATGTATGTAACTCTTAAGGAGTAAAAATATATTCTCACCTCATACCAAAAGATATATATCTATTTATTCTTGTCTTATTCTTTTGCACAAAATTATCTCCCCTCCCCTGATTTTCGTAAAAACAAAAAAGTGGACAGTAGTAATTGACTATCATATTAATGCTAGAAAAAATTGAGTATGACTATAACATGAAAAATAAAATAAAATTACCCAATATGAATAAAATTAAAATAAATTATTAAGGGAGAAACACCTTTGATTAAGAATGACAAACTAGTGGCAACCTGGAGCAACCGCAGCTGACTTTACTCCCAAATTGATTGTTCAGCACAGGCTTTGTTAGGACAATAAATATTGTTCCTATAAATAACTTGTACCATAGGTCAGTTTTCATTGTAGTCACATGACTTTTTTATCATCACTTCGATGGGGGCTTCCGGCCAAAAAATATTGTCCACTTTCGACACCAATGAAGAAATTTCAAAATTCAGTGAATATACTCTTTAGGTAATTATTCATTCGAAATTTATAGTGAAATCCCATATGAAACTAATTAAAATTTCACTAATCTCTATCGATATAAAAGTCGATATCTTTAAAATCGAAATGACACTATGGGAGATGGTTTTGTGCACGAAAGAAGAGCTGCTAGACAAAAACTTGAAGTCGACGAGGGAGGCGGCTTCGCAACGTCGAACCTTATCGCGACCGCATTGGCCAAAGAAAATCCCTCGTCTGAATTAATTGGAAAATAACGAGAAAAAAAAAAAGAAAGAAAAGGGAAAATGGGAAAAGAGAAAAAAGAGAGAGAAGGGGAAAAAGACCCGAGAAGGTCGGGACACGTGAGATCTGACGGGGTCGGCACGAGAGAAAGCCGCGTCGCGAAGGGGGGCAGAAAATTCTCGTGGGGCGGGGGCGGCTCCTTCAAAGTCGCCGTTTGGATTTTAAATTCTTGGAGCCTTTCGACATTTAAAAAAAAAAAAAAAACGAAAAAATTTATAAAAAAATAAAAGAAGAGAGAGAGAGGAGCGGGACCAGGCAGTGGCACGACCCGGCGGTGGGGGCCCGCCGGCTCCGAGGTCGACACGTGTCCCTTGGACGGGGTCGCGGGGTCAACACATGCGGCGACAACGTGAGGAGGACCACCCCCATCAGCGCTTGAAATGTAAGAACTTTTGGAGGGGAGTTGGGTGGGTGACCAGAAATGAGGGGTGGGGGTGGTAACGGTCAAAATTCAACTCGAATGGGACCGAAGAATGGCGAGACGACGTTTGTTAGGCCGCTCGCATTTGGAATGTGACTTCGGAACGGCCCTATAACGTATGGGAGGGGGGTACGGGGATGGGTGAATGTCATCATTAGCATGAGTAATTGACGGATGATTTTTCGCTTTCGATGTGCTTTTCATTTAGCGTGAATGTTGTGGTCAGAGGATCCAAAATTGAAAAATCAGTCTTTTCGGGAAAGGATTAACGTGGGTGGAGAGTGGATCGAACTGTGGAATAGGTTAATTCCTCCTGTCTATTGGGGCGAGAGGGATCCCTTCGATTCCTTGTAAAATTTGATTGTCGGTTAAGTTGACGAAAGGAGGCGGATGCTTCTAAATGCCATTGCGAAGACAAATCACGTTGCGGGTCGATTAGCATAACATGAGTAACCATTGCTTTTGTTGTGACGTGCTTTCTGCACTGTGCTGTGCTCCTCATGCAATCGTTTATGTCTGAAGTATCTCTCAAAGTGTACTTCTCATTTTTGAAATCCAAGGACAATGTCTACCGGAATGGTCTGTACCCATTATGTGGCTACTTCAAAATATCATATCATCTCCACTATTGTATTAGGGATTATTGGGAGATTTCGCGTATCTTTTTTTTTTTTTTTTTTTTTTTTTAAATTGTGTATATGATTAAGATATAATTTACCTATAAAACTTACTGCGAATGAATTCAATAGTGTGACGATGTAGATATCTTTTCCTTTTTTTGAAACACATGCGTTGAACTTACCCAATTACGAAGGCATGATAATATACTGTGTATCAATGTTGTCTTCAATTGAACTCGGCATGGATGGAGTGACTAAAAATAAGAGGAATGGAGTAGATAATTAAAGATGAAGGAAAAAGAAGATAAGGGATTGAGTTATAACACTAATCAGATGCTAGCGAGGGAAAAAAAAAAGTGAAATTAATGCACTAGGATGTGAATTCCATTTTATGTATGAAATCCCTTCAATTTCTCTAACCAATCTATTTCAAGAACAATTTTTGCTCATAAATATTTCTTTTTATTTTATTCTTAGACGAGTTTCTGATTAGTTGAATGCGTTTGATAACTACATAAAATTTCTATCTCTATAATATACATGTATTTGGTACAATCATCAAATTTTTTTATGACTTAAAATTTATTTTATTTTTTAATAATTTTATTACATTTTTCTCTTTTTTATTTTTTCCTTTTCTTCTTCTTCTTTCTCTAGTTGTTCGCCAACCTCATTTGGTCGGTAGCTGGTCATCGCCATGGTCAGCAAACAATTAGAGGAAGAAGAAGAGGAAGAGAAAAGGAAAGAAAAAGAATAAAAAAATAAAATTGTTTCAGCTTAATTCTTGAGTTGTTTTCGGGAATAAAGAAACGATTTTTTTTTTTTTTTTTACTTCTTGATTTTGTTCTAAATCTATTATTGGAAATAAAAATTTTACTGAACGGATTTATATTCTTTCTTTATTCCAATAAACAAAAAAAATAATTAATGTTTGACCAATTATCATACATGCCCTTAGAATCCTTTCTCTTCTCTCTTGAAATGGGAAAAGTACAAAAACCTTACAAAAAAGAAGAAGGGAAAAGTACAAAAAAAATCATAAACTTATGGCATTTGTACCGATTCAATTATAAACATTTTTACATTAATATCAATTCAGTCCACTTGACCAATTTTGACTAATCGATGCTAACATGGACGTTGCCTATCCTAATTTTTAATTATTTTTTATTTTTATTTTCCTTTTTTCTCTTCTTCCTCCTTGGATTCCTTATAGTGGCCGACGAAGGGTCGCCGCTCTCGCTCAACCTCACCTAAGGCTGCGGGCAAGGCGAGGTTGGCCTTGCACAGATCTAGGCTAAGTCGCCATGCCTGTGGCCTTAGGCAAGGGCGAGGGCGAGGGCAGGTGAGGGTCGTTGCGCTCGCCCATTGCTGGAGAAGAAGGCTTATGGGAAGAAAAGGATAAGGAAAAAGAAAAAAAAAAAGAAGAAAAGGAAAAAAAAAAAGTAACAAAAATAATTTCAAAAAATAAAAATTTATTTTAAAATTATCATGTCAGCATTTATCCATCGGACGACATGGTCGGATGACATCCACGTCAGTGCCGACAGATCAAATTTGACTGAATGAATTGAATTAGTATTAATATGTAAATATTTATGACTAAATTGATTAAATTAACCATTGGGATTCTCGGTGCGCCACCCTTCCAAGGGGGAGGTGAGGTTCAAATCCCTACCTTCTCGAGAATGGGGTGGGGGCTCGTAAGTTTCAGGAGTGGGTTTCGACTCCCACGCCCTACAAGAGGCAGTGCAAAAGTCTGAGAGTGAGTGTAGAGTAGGAATATAGTATGACTGACAAAAAAAAATTGATTAAATTAAAAAATTTATTATTACATTAGTCCGCATTAAGACTTTTTCGGGTACCTTGTTCCTCTCGGAAACCCTCCAAACGAAGACAGCACCGACGTTATCGGACGGCAGACAATCCATGACGTACGGTTGAAAGGGTACCAGGAAAAGGGTCCATTGCGACATGACAAGACTGATTTCGTTATTTATTTTCTTTTTCCATCGTGAAGGGTGGGGGTGGGTAGGGGACTTCCCCAGTGGAAAAATGCGGTGTCCTAGTGACAAGAGTACTAATTTATAGTCAAATCTTTTGGCAAGGGGCTAATCATTGATTCCCGCTCGATAATGGGCATATTAATCTAAGGACTCCAAAGCTAAGCGGCTCACATCGGCTGATGGTAACGTGACCTCCACCGGTTTGATTCTCGTCCCGCATCTGCTACTTGTGGCAACATCTCCCTCCGGTCTTTCGGCATCTACTATTATTATTAAGAGGGGACTTGATGATGACGACGACGACGGCGACGATAACTGGCGAGAGCATATTCGCAGGCATATCGATTGCAAAGTGAATTAACAATTAGATTACCACGATGGATCCTGATCTGAGAGTCTAGCCAGCAGACTCTACATGCAAAGGAACATGACTTCTCTCCATCGTGGGGCCACCACTACGAGACCACTACTTGCCAAATGCTTGCCCCACTAACTTCTTTGGTCCCTTTTTTTACATTGATTTTTTCTTCATACGGCATATAATATTCGAATTTCCAGACTCGATTGTCTCCGACAATTGATACGACCCCCTCATGTGCTCGCGTAACTACCGGGGTTCGAATTAAAGGGGTTTCTTGATAATTTGAAATCTTTCGACATCGAAGGAAGATCCTTATCCTCCCCTTTTCTCGAAAGAGTACAGGGATTTGGCCAAAATTGGCGGGAGGGAAGAGGAGAGAGCAGAGATGCTTTGTATGCATAGTATTTTTGAAATTTTATATCGTACATATAGTAAGAAGAACGTGACGACACTCGTGGCATTTTAATTTTGTCACATCTTTCTATATTGTCGTATGTTCATATCACTTATTCATGTCATCCAAATCAAGTCAAATGTCTAGTCCTAGAGATGGGTTTGTAGCCCTAGATAGTGACTCGGGAAGGAAGGAGAGGATGCAATTAAAAAAGAGAGAGATGGTGCATATAAGACCAAGTTTCCCAAATCCCGGGTTTTAAAGGGGGCAAGAGAGAATCGTGAAGAGAACAAGCTCAAAGCCTCATGCCTCATGTCATCTGTTATTCGAATCAAGCAACTCGAAGCGGACTCATTGTTTGGCCCTAATGCTTTGACTAATTTTGTATCCGATAAACACAAATTAGTTCGCCCGTAAAATATGCTTCATCCCGCATTCTAACACTTTTGGGCCTCTCTAATCCATGTTATCCATCCTCAATTTCATGTCAATACGATCATAGATTCTAGTCTACATATTTGATTCTTTGGACTCTGATCCATCTATTGATTTTCCTTTCATCATGGGCGGCACGTCCCGACCATTATGCTAAAATTTTTCAGAACATTCCGATGGTCTCCCCCAATTTAAGTCCGCTGGCCGAAATTAAAAGCTTCAAGGACCGACCCTTTTCAAAATCGAAAAAGTTAACGCGAGGAATAATTGGATGCTCCCAAACGGAGCAAAGCGGTAAAAAGGAGATTTTTATTGGTCGTGGGACATTGGGGCCATGGCTGAGCTCATTCGAATCCCTTTTGGCGAGGATGCTGTACAAGGTTGTCAGGTTACAGTTGGCAGCACGAGCACAGCAGATTACAGGTGGAATGGAAGTTCATTATTTGGTCACAGCATATTCCCAATTTGGAAGAAAATGCCGCTTTGTCTAATCAATTTGGGACGCAAATATCGGGTTAGATTTCATTTCACGTATTAAACTGATTTTTTTGAACGTTCTGTCTGCTCATAACATGGATGCATATTTCTATACAATGCATTGCATTATTTGATAAGTAAATTTGAAAAGGGGGGTAATGCCAATTTGTTTCGATCGGAAAATCAACGTCCAGTTGCCCATCACAAGATGAAAATAATGAAGGATCTCACGCGTTAATATTGGTGAAAACCCTGCAAAATGATGTCTGCTCAAAGTAGGGGAAAAAACGGAAATTTCGGGTTGAAAAAAATGATTATGTGTGTCTAAAAAGTTGTTGGACTGGTCAAGATGAATGAAGATCAATTTACGTACGGCGCAAGGGGTCACTTGCTCATGATTCAAGGCCACTCATCTTGGTCAATCTTAAGCACTTTCTATTTTCTTTTCTTAATTAGCTGAACGTCCAGTGATGCTTGCTACTTTGCTTGTCATGAACAGCCAATTTATCTTGGAAAATAAAAGTAAAAATAAAAAATAAAAAAAGCGGAAATAAGAAAAAGGACAATAATTAGAACATGAGCGAAAGAAGAGACATGTGATATGTCCAAACAAGGGGACTCACCGACAGCCCCAACTGGCTGTGCGGCTGGACAGCTCCACCGACATATCAAGCATGCCATGCAACAGAAGAGAAGACTTTGTTCATTTTTTTATTCATCCGGATAAAGAAAAAATAAAAATCATACTCTACTCTCGGTGTTAATTTCTAGCTATTAATTTCATCGAGAGAGGTGGAATATAGATGTAATATCACTCGACATGACAACTCGTAATTCCTACGGTGGTGCAAATTGGCATGTTGTGTAGTTAAAAGCCTCGTTGTTCTGAAATAGAACTACTTAACGTACAAAGGGAAAAATTTTACGGTGACTCCTCCTACAAACTATTCCGGGTTGTGAGATGTATTTAAATTTCGAGAAATCTATATGTATGTATTGATTGTACATATAGGGCAGGAAAAGAAAATGATTCAAAAATTATGGGCTTAACATGACAGCCAATTTCCAAAAAAAAAAACATGACAGCCAATTCTGCCAATAAACTTCATGCATGGGCGCTGAAAAGTCAATTGAGCCTGTTGTGTTTAGGCCCAAACATGTACTTATTGGGCCTAACAGAACCGTTTCTTCATGTGCGTGTTGTGGGCCTCATCTAGTTGGGCCATCGAGCCCATGCATTGAGCTGGGATTAGCATTCGATACTCGGATATGGTGAGGGGGCTTAATTGAGTCCAGTTGAGTTGATACTCGACTCGAGACAGTTTGACAGCCATAAGCTAGAAAACTCAAGTTTCAAGCTTGAGCTTGGTTTAATGAAGCGCTTGCTATGCTCAGACTCTACTTGATTACAAACGAAAAAACTATGGTTGGAGCTTGAATTACATATAATGTTAGAGGTGTGCAATGAGAATCGATTGAACTAAAAACTGCTTAAACTGGTTTCCAGTTTTAAGATGAGAACTAGATCGCTCGGACTTGACTCATTTATTCGACTCATTTCTTCATATATAGACATGAAGATGGGTTTGTCTTTTCTAGCTTGGCACACACATCCCCAAAAACCACAAAAGGATAACTCCGCTCACTTATTTTTCATAATACCCTCCATCTCTCTCTCTCTCTCTCAACACCAATCAACTAGAAAATATTAGGTGCAACTGGGGTAACCACCTCAACAAATGCACTGATCCATGCCACGAGCGACATGTGTCGCTAATGCGCCCACCTTTAACAATACACAAGTCCCTTCACTCTCCTTTGCTTCTCTCTCTCTCTTTCCTTTTTTTTTTTTTTGGCTTTCTTTCCCCTTAGCCTATGTTTGGCGACCAACCACAGGTGAGGGCTGATGAGGATGTCGTGACCCTTGCTTGTGGCAGGCGAGGGTTGCCTTCATCGAATTCGAAAGGGCTTGACCCTCGTGGCTACGGCGAGGGTCACCCTTAGCAGATTTGGCAAGGATTTTTGAGAGGTGACTACATTGGCAAGGGTGTCGCGAACCTTGCTCATCAGATATGGTGAGGGCTCGATCCTCAAAGGCAGGGCTAGGTTTGTTGTTGTTGGGTTTGGTAGGGTTTAGGAGGTAATGACATTAGAGCCGCAAGGGGCCTCGAGGATGCAGGGGTTGAGGGAGGGCTTGGGGTTGTGGATAACGGGAGGCTTGGCGTGCTTGTTCTTGGACCAGGGGCAGTTGCGGGGGCAGCGGACGACTTGAGATGAGCATCGGCATCGCTCGCGAGCTAGTCGTCCATGGTTGGTCGTGAGCATCGTCCATGGCTGGATGGGAAAGATGGATACCTGAGGATCAATTGCATGCTTGAATGATGCCGACAATGGCCAAAAATGAGCGTCGACATGCTAGTGAGCTCTCCATCCTCCAGCACGCCTCCTGCCTTGAGAACATCGTCTTCCACTTCTTTGCGGCCTCTCAACCTCTGCCACACCATAGCCTCCACCTTCCGCTCATCTTCGCCTCCTTCTCGCCCGATGCTTCGCCTCCCATCCCAACCCTCTTGTGGCCATCCTCTCCGAATTCTTCCTTAGCTAGACCCTTAACTTGGTTGACAAGGCCGACATCCGTCGGTTCTGTTGGATTGCCTGGGAATCGGATCGGAAGGATTGGTTCATAGTTTCCTAGTTCTAGAAACTATGAACCAGTCCTTCTTGTCTGATTTCTGGATAGGATCGGATCAAGAACCGTTTACCCTTATCTAACCTAGAGTTCTAGGTTAGAAAATTTTTATATGAGCACGACTAGGGTCGATTTGGTGAGAGTGTGGCAAAATCGAGTCTATCCATAAAGTCAACTCCTTCAAATAAATTTGTATTCCCTCAAATTAATTATTGTGAAAGTTTTGGTATGAATCATGCCGAGATCTTACGGGCAAGTTTAACGTTAGTTGTAGGCGAGTAGCTTGATTCACTCAAAGTATAATTTAATTAAAAGGAAAGATAGATTATAAACGAAAATTAAAACAAAGTACAATCGGGGCTAAATTAAATTGGAACTCTCGGAGGACGGTCCCCGAGCTTCAACTCGAGGTCGTAGGTTCAAATAGCTACCCAGAAATGGGATGGTACATTACTCTAGCAATGAGGGTCTCTTAAATTCGATTAGCCTTCTATAATTAGTCTACTAGGTAAGCGAGATTAGCATGAGAATGGTACAGCACGAAAGTCAGCTAAGTTAGGTACAATTTGTTTTCCGGGTGTCTCCTACTTTAGTGCAGAATCACAGACAAAAGATGCTCGTACCATGTTACAAACGAAAACCAATCTAATGTTTTCCATTTAAACTATGTGTAACCATTTTCAACTTCTCGTTAAATAATAGCAAGTGTCAATCGGACACCGGATAGAAATTTCTCGTACAAAATCACGACCTCTCGACATCCTCGTCCATTTTCTATGGATTGACCAAAGCATAATAGGACAGTTAGGGCGAACTGCGTTCCTTTTGTGCAAAGTAACCTCACTGAAGTTCCCTTTCTACTTCTATAAATTACAAGCGCTTAATTCTCCGGCCGGCTGCGCGTGCTTAATGACCCGAATTTATTATTTTCTTTCCCATTGCCGTGCTTTACGTGGCTAGAGTTTGTTCAGAAATCTTCAGTGGATTTGTACTATTTGAGCTGTATTCTAATGCCTTCTGATGTCACCTTGAGCTAGTTCTTATATAAGGACCTCACTGATCTAATGATCATTGCATGTTCAGCGTCCTCCATACGATAATAGCAAACTTTGAGGATGTCCCCTTACAACCTCAATCGCCTCGGAGTCGCGGTCATTCTCTTTACGACGGTATTGGCTCGAGCAGGTGAGCTTCCAGCTCAGAGAATTCAGCTGCGAAGACAACAACTATTTTCTTCCCTAGCAATGAGACTGTCATGTACCAACGCTTTTGCCTTTTAAAACTCCTCT
Organism: Eucalyptus virginea; assembly: GCA_014182375.1. Lineage (NCBI taxonomy): Eukaryota > Viridiplantae > Streptophyta > Magnoliopsida > Myrtales > Myrtaceae > Eucalyptus > Eucalyptus virginea. The sequence continues at coordinate 29,881,163 of CM024524.1, read as the reverse complement.
CGTCTCGTTTTCAGCGGCTTACGATGTGCTCGATCCTAATGGAAACATTAACATTAAATGGGACGTTATGTCGTGGACGCCCGATGGTTACGTGGTGAGAATCGCTGTTCCAAAAGCTTGTGAACTATTGGTGCTTTCGTTGAATTTCTTGTTCTGTGAGTTTGGGCAACGAACCGATCCTGAACATAATATCGAAGGCACTGACTAGATCTAGGATGATAACTTGTAGGCAGTCATCGCTTTGAGCAACTTCCAAATGTTCAGGCACATCCCGAGCCCCGGGTGGACGTTGGGATGGACGTGGGCAGGCAAAGAGATTATATGGTCCATCGTGGGAGCACAGGCGACCGATCAAGGAGATTGCTCAAAATTCAAGGGGAACATCCCTCACTCTTGCGAAAGAAGCCCCGCTATCATCGACTTGCTTCCAGGAGTGCACGACAATCAAAAGTACACAGACTGCTGCAAGGGAGGCGTCGTCACGTCGCGGGGTCAAGACCCCGAAGCTGCAGTTTCATCCTTTCAGGTCAGTGTCGGGCTCTCGGGTACTTCAAGCACTTCTGTGAAACTTCCCCGGGATTTTTATCTGCTCGGGCCTGGACTGGGCTATACATGCAGTGGTGCAACCATCATGCCACCCTCGGTGTTCTTGTCGGCGGACAGACGGAGAAGAAATCAAGCCATGAGTGAGTTAGAGGCTTTTTATTTTCTGTTTCTCTGGTGGTGCTCAATTTGTTGAGGGTCTCTAATATTTGGAGTCCTAAAATGATTACTCGGTTTAAGAACTATTTGTTTATGACAGACTCTCTGTCTGTCTGTTGTCATCTGCTTGATTGAAGCTGAAAACCCTTCAATCATCTCCCAGTGTCGAAAGCATTATATTCATGAAGATCGAAAGTTTCTGCTGAATAAATTCTTTCACTCTGATTGAAAGGTCATATCCATCTTCTGAATTCTCTTCTAATTGTTGTTGCAGTGTCATGGTACGTGACTTGTACTTACTCGCAAATGATCGTTTCCAAGAACCCGACCTGCTGCGTTTCCTTTTCCTCTTTCTACAACCCCATGATCACGCCCTGTCCATCTTGTGCCTGTGGCTGTGAAGGAACAGCTAACTGCATCGGGTAACTGTTTTAACAACTTTTACTTAAAAGTGTTTACCAATGGTGATTGCATTTAAGACACTGATTCTCATGCTGGAATGCGTTTCAGGAGCCAGAGCCAGATTCAGAGTGTGGTGGGATCACAACCGTCCATTGCAGGCGACGCGCCTTTGCTGCAGTGCACGAACCACATGTGTCCTATCCGGGTACATTGGCACTTCAAGGCCAACTATGAAGAATACTGGAGATTGAAGATCACAGTCACCAGTTTCAACTACGGGATGAATTATACACAGTGGACACTCGCTGCGCAGCATCCGAACTTCAACAACATCACTCGAGTCTATAAATTCGACTATAAGCCACTCGACGCGTTTGGTTCCTTCAGTGAGTACATGGCCTTTATAGAAAAGGACGCTGTCATGGTTTGTAATTGAATTTTTGCTTTGTATGCACGTTGATCTTCAACAAATCGGTCTCGTTGTTGTGATAAGTGAACACAGTAAAGCCGCATACGCGATATAGTAACGCTCTCGCTACCTCACGCTTTAATAGAGATTGGAATACATTGTGTAGTCATAAGTTGGTGAGTCGATAGACTCGATAAAATTATAATCTCGTTTCTCATGATTCCCTTATATGCAGATGACACCGGGATGTTTTACGGCATAAAGTACTACAATGACCTACTAATGCAAGCAGGGCCGGAAGGAAATGTTCAGACGGAGATGATTCTTCGGAAAGATAAGAGTACTTTTACATTGGATCAGGGTTGGGCTTTTCCTCGAAAAGTCTTCTTTAATGGTGACGAGTGCATGATGCCACCTCCTGATAAATACCCTTCTCTACCAAGCATAGCTCCTCCGAGTCCTTCTATGGCTTTGACCTTGGCTTTCTTCCCGATCTTGGTACTAATGCCGTTGATGCTCTGAAGTAAACTGCAGCGTGTATACTCATCTCCATCTACTCGCACCCGAGATGATTGCAACGGTCGGTCATCTCGTCATACAGAGAGGTTTGCAGCTCTAAAAAGAAACTTTAAGGCAACATTTAGTCCTTTGGATTTCTAGTCACGATAGTATTGGATATGATAAGATATGAAATCCATGAATTTTGTTATTTCCTGTTTATTGTATCGGACTAATAAAGTTGGATATATTCACATTGTACATTATTTAGTATAAAAGATGTATTAGTGTAAATGAATCTACAAGTTGCATAAATGGAGATTGTAAAAATCTCTTGAGACATTCTTGCCAACTTCATTTTTATTTGATTTTTTATTTTATTTTTCCTCCTCGCATTATAGAACGGCAGAGAGGACCCCAAAATGAAGTGGCTAACATGCTCACATCAGGGTAATGCCGATGACACCATCCACATCACGATGACTCTCGACGCCACGTACCTCTAGGGCTCCATCGCCGGCGTCTTCTTCATCCTCCAGCATGCTTCTTGCACCACGAACATCGTCTTCCACTTCGTTGCCACCTCCCGACCTTCGCCACTCCATCACCTCCACTTTCCACATCCTCCTCCACATCACCCGGTGGTTCGCCTCCCACCCCAACCCTCCCATGGCCAACAAGCTCATCGTCCATCGGTTCTGTTAGATTGCTCGGGAATCGAACCGTTCCAGTTTGATTCTAGGATCAGGTGGTCTAATTCCAGAAATTGTGAACCGGTCCTTCTAGGCCAGTTCCCGAGTTGGATCAGACTGGAAACTAATCACTCCTATCTAACAAAGAGTTTTGGGTCGGAAAAATTTTACACAAGCATGGCCAGGCTTGAGTTGCTGAGAGTGCGACAAAATCGAGCCTATTCATAAAGTCAACTCCTTCAAATAATTTTTTTTCCCTTGAATTAATTATCGTGAGAGTTAGGTTACTTAAATTTGGTATATCATGTCATGATCTTATAAGCAAGTCTAACGTCAGTAGCTTGATCCACTCGAAGTATAATTTAATTAAAAGGAAAGGTAGATTATAAACAAAGATTAAAATAAAGTCCAATTGAGGCTAAACCTAAATTGGAACTCGAGGTTACATGTTCGAATAGCTACCTAGAAATGGGACGATACATGACTCTAGCAATAAGGGTTTTTTAAATTCGACTGGGTAAGCTAGATTAGCATGACAATGGTACGGTACCAAAGTCAACTTAGCTAAGGTACATTTTTATTTTCGGGGTGTTTCCTACTTTAGTGAACAATCACTGAAAATTTGCTCATACCAATGATACCATATTACACACGAAAACCAATCTAATGTTTTCTATTTGAATTATGTGTGACCAACTTCAACTTCTCAGTAAAAAAATAGCAAGTGCTAATCGGACATCGAGTAGAAATTTCTAGTACAAAATCACGACCTCTTGATTCCCTCGTCCATTTTCCATGGATTGATCAAAGCATATTAGGACATTAATAGGCGAACTGCATTCCATTTATGCAAAGTAACCTTACTAAAATTCTCCTTCTAATTCTACACATTACACGCGCTTAATTCTCCGGCCGGCCGCCAGTGCTTCAGAACCCGAATTTATCTCCGTGCTACCCGTGGCTAGAGTTTGTTCAGAAATCTTCAGTCATGTGGATTTGTACTTTTTCAACTGTATTCTAATGCCTTCTGATGCCACCTTGAGTTAGTTCTTATGTAAGCACCTCGCTGATCTGATCCTTGCATCTTCAGCATCCTCCATACGATAATAGCAAACTTTGAGGATGTCCCCTTACAACCCCAATCGCCTCGGAGTCGTGGTCATTCTCTTTACGACGGCATTGGCTCGAACGGGGCGAGCTTCTAGCTCGAAGAATTCGGCTGTGGAGACGGCAACAATTTTCTTTCCTAGCAATGAGACTGTCATGTGCCGATGCTCTCGCCTTTTCTAACTCCTCTCGTCTCGTTTTCAGCGGCTTACAATGTGCTCGATCCACGTGGAGACATTAACATTAAACGGGACGTTATGTCGTGGACGCCCGATGGTTACGAGGTGAGATCGCTGTTCCCAAAGCTTGTCAACGATTGGTGCTTTCGTTGATTTTCTTGTTCTGTAAGTTTGGGCATCGAACGGATCCTGAACATAATATCCAAGGCACTGACTAGATCTAAGGTGATAACTTGTCGGCAGTCATCACTTTGAGCAACTTCCAAATGTTCAGGCACATCCCGAGCCCCGGGTGGACGTTGGGATGGACATGGGCAGGCAAAGAGATTATATGGTCCATCGTGGGAGCGCAGGCGACCGATCAAGGAGATTGCTCAAAATTCAAGGGAAAGATCCCTCACTCTTGCGAAAGAAGCCCCGCTATCATCGACTTGTTTCCAGGAGTGCACGACAATCAAAAGTACACAGATTGCTGCAAAGGAGGCATCGTCACGTCGTGGGGTCAAGACCCGGCAGCTGCAGTTTCATCCTTTCAGGTCAGTGTCAGGCTCTCGGGTACTTCAAGCACCTCCGTGAAACTTCCCCGGGATTTTTATCTGCTCAGACCTGGACTGGGCTATACATGCAGCGGTGCAACCATCATGCCACCCTCGGTGCTCTTCTCAGCTGATGGACGGAGAAAAAATCGAGCCATGAGTGAGTTAGAGGCTTTTATTTTCTGTTTCTCTGGTGGCGCTCAATTTGGAGTCCTATAATGACTACTTGGTTTAAGAACTATTTGCTTTTGACGGACTTTCCATGTGTCTGTCGTCATTTGCTGGATTGAAGGTGAACATCCTTCAATCATCTCCCAGTGTCTAAAGCATTATATTCGTGAACATCGAAAGTTTTTGCTGAATAAATTCTTTCACTCTGATTCCAAAGTCATGCCCATCTTCTGAATTCTCTTCTAATTGTTGTTGCAGTGTCATGGTACATGACTTGTACTTACTCGCAAATGATCGTATCCAAGTACCCGACCTGCTGCGCTTCCTTTTCCTCTTCCTACAACCCTATGATCACGCCTTGTCTGTCTTGTGCCTGTGGTGGCGACGGAACAGCTAACTGCATCGGGTTAGTGTTTAACAGCTTTTACTTAAAAAGTGTTCGCCACGGGTGATTGCATTTAGGACACTGATTCTAATACTGGAATGCGATTCAGGAGCCAGGGCAAGATTCATAGCCATTGAAGGCGACGTGCCTTTGCTGCAGTGCACGAACCACATGTGTCCTATCCGGGTACACTGGCACTTCAAGGCCAATTATAAAGAATACTGGAAACCAATCTCAACTACGGGATGAATTACACGCAGTGGACACTCGCCGCGCAGCATCTGAACTTCAACAACATCACTCGAGTCTATAAATTCCACTATAAGCCACACAACGTGTTTGGTTCCGTCAGTAAGTACATGGCCTTAATAGAAAAGGACGCTGTCATGGTTTGTAATTGAATTTTTGCTTTGTATGCACGTTAATCTTCAAACAAATCGGCCCCGTTGTTGTAATGAGTGAGCACAGTCAAGCCGCAAACATGACATAGTAATGCTCTCACTACTCAACACTTTAATAGAGATTAGAATACATCATGTAGTCATAAGTAGGTGAGTCGATAGACTTGATAAAATTGTAATCTCGTTTCTCATGATTCCCTTGCTTGCAGATGACACCAGGATGTTTTATAGCATAAAGTACTACAATGACCTACTAATGCAAGCAGGGCCAGAAGGCAATGTTCAGACGGAGATGATTCTTCGGAAAGACGAGTACTTTTAGATTGGATCATGGTTGGGCTTTTTCTCGAAAAGTCTACTTTAATGGTGATGAGTGCATGATGCCACTTCCTGATAAATACCCTTCTCTACCAAGCATAGCTCCTTCAAATCCTCCTTTGGCTTCGGCCTTGGCTTTCTTCCTGATCTTGGTACCAATGCTGCTGATTTTCTAAAGGAAACTACAGCATGTATACTCATCTCCATCTACTTGCACCTGAGATGATTGCAACGGTCAGTCGGCTCTGTCATACAAAGGGGTTTGTAGCTCTAAAAGGAAACTTTAAGGCAACGTTTGTTCTTCTCGATTTCTAGTTTAGGATTTGATAGGATAAGATATTCCATGGATTTTATTATATCATATTTACTATTTGATAAATCACACTAATAAAGTCTAATATATTTATATCATATCATATATATTATTTGGTATAAAAGACATATCAATGTAAATGAACTTACAAGTTGCATAAACGAAAATGATAAAAATCTCTTGTGATACTCTTGCTTACTTCATTTTTTTTTCCTACTTTTTCTAATTTTTAATTTCTTTTTTCCCTTCATCATTCTCTAATAAAATTTTATTAAATAGTAAATTGTACTAATATATCTAAAATACAAAAATACCTCAAATATGTAATAAATATAAATATATATATTTACACTTATATATTTAATTTATATTATAGGAGGTAATTAAATTCGAATATAAACATAAAAATAAGATTAAATTAAAAAACTAAATTGTTATTTTTTTGTTATATCGAATTTTTTATATTAGAATTCAAATATTATTTAGATTGAAATATACTTCAAATTTTATTAATTTATTAAGTTTATTATTTGAAATCAATAACTTCTATGGATAGTAAAAGCTCTGTCCATCTTTATCCTACCTCCCCCGTAAGATAATTTTATCCGGCCTATATTCTTCTTATATCCGATTTTAATCTGTATAGGATATGATAAGTTTTATCCTAACTGCTAAACGCAATTTAAAGGTTTCTCATGGAAAAGCATATATATGAAAACCGTACAGTGTATATGATATTGAGTCTATAGTCAAAATGTGTACATACCGGTGAAATTTGTAAAAAGGTCTAGGAAGACAATTATGTGAGATACATATGGCTATCCTAATTAAAATAACAAACGGCTTAGAAAAATGTGCTTAATATGTAATGGAATCTTGTGAGATACTAGTTGCTAGAAGCATTTGGCATAATATAATGTTTATGACCTTATGAGCTTGTTGCATAAGCCGGCCAAATGCAAATTTGGTCCATGGATGACGTATAGAAAGGCAACAGGTCCATTCCATTTGGTTGCTTAATCTTTGAAAATCAATGGGTTTTACCTAGTCAATCTAGGGTAAAATAACTTTTTATGAACGTCTTCATCAGAAGTCGGTTTAGGTTGAACAATCATGCTCAAGTCTTACATGCTATATAGCCTATAGCAGTATTCTAGTTGATTCAACCCTATGGGTCCTTCAAAGGCAACAGCGATTAGTGACCAAATCAACTTGCGCAGCGGCAAAATCACTCAACAGATGTTTGGAATGTCATATGCAAGCGATGAGTAATGGGAAAAGAGTCTTCTTTCAGAATCAATGTCCTAGTGTCTGTACAAACCGATTTAAGTTATGAATAAGTCAATACAGAGACTTGTTCAATTCTTTCCATTAACTTTCTAAATCTTCTATGAATTATCATCAAGTTAAATTCTATTACCATCATTGTGTACTCGTCATCTTCTAGCATATTTTACTTTGCAGACTGTATTTTATAGTCGTGCCTAAGCTCCAATCCTATCAAATCATGAGATTCTAGTCAGCCATAGGAATTTTCTTTCACCAATTTGCACTCTGTCTTCTAACCACTTAGGTCCAAGATAAATAACCTTTAGCCACCTTCTTCAGCTCTGGCAGATGGAAATTATTTATCGGATAGAGAGATCTGATCTCACTTGTCCGTGCATTGCATTTCTAAGCAACCCAGCAGAGCGGAGCAGCAATTCATAGATATAAAAAGCAACTTGGTATGGTACGTGAAGATGAGAGTCAACCAAATCAATGGGCTCAAGAAACAAACAGAAGACATAAGACAGAAATAGGAAGGTGTCAATCAGCTGACAAGATGGGCTTGACTATCAGATTGCTGAAGCCATTGGGTGTATATTAAGTTTGATGGACTTTACTCTTTCTTGGTAGCTTTACTCTTTCTTGGTAGCGTGTAGAGCAAAATCAGAGCGAACAAACATAGAAAAGGCAAGGTTGAAAAAGTAACTCCTTAAAGTTACAAGAATTGCCACCAATTTGAGCAGACAGTAAGAGGGCCATTCCTCTGTCCTGGCATCAAGTGGGACGGTCCAAGCTAAGTTATGCCCGTGTATTAGAGAATGAGAAAAAGATGTGTATTTTAATGAACTATTAAGGGGTATTTGAGGCAAACAATTATTTGGTATGGAATTAAAAAAAGCTTCAGTTTTCAGTTTCCAATTGGAATGCTTGAAATCTTTTTAACCAACTACATTGCCTGAGTCCGTTCCATGTAAGCCGTACCCATATTTCCTAACTCAGAACTTTTGTAACTAAGGCTACGGATCCATTCTCCAACACTCCAATTTATTTTCTGCAAGATCATTTTGCCAATAATTTTTTAGAAGAGATGAGAAAGGGCTATATACATAATTAGTCCCCTAAACTTATAGAGAAGGGAACATTTTGGCTACGATCATAGACGAGGAACTGACTGCCCACATGCTGTGCTCATCCAAAAATCTGCCTCCAGCGTTGCCATCATTCTCACTGGCATATTGCTTCAAGATGCAGAAACAGAATCGAAGGAACAAGGGAAATTACTGTGCATGAGAGCGAAACTCGGAAAATTCAAAAGAAAAGCTTACCAACTGGTAGGTGACGCATCACATAGACTCATCATTCCTCCATACAAGATTTAACGCACTCCTCGCACAAACCATTCCATCGCTTGTGAGCTGGCTGAAGACTGAGTGTATCAGGTGGCACCAGAAATGGAATCTGAAGATCTCTTCACTTGTCAAGGGAAAGTTCATGAAGATGGAAAGGGCTCATTGTCCCCAAGACTCGAGCTCATGCTCTTGGCAGCCATTCTTATGCTAATGATTCCTCATACAGGTTGGCCTTGCCCAGCATGTTTTAAATACATGGATTTCAAACTCTTTCGCCTCACAATTCCAGCGTTAGTTAACTCTCTTTTCCTTCACTTCACACTTGCAGTCGCGTACGACCCTCTAGATCCAAATGGTAACATAACGATCAAATGGGACGTAGTGTCCTGGACTGCTGATGGCTATGTGGTGAGCGCGCTCATTTTTGATTGATAATTGCCATACTTTGAAGATTATATCTTGGAATACTATGGTAGAATATATCGACTGTTAATAAAATTAAAACCAGGCTGCGGTCACAATGAGTAACTTCCAAATGTACCGGCCAATTTTGCTTCCGGGTTGGACACTGGGATGGAGCTGGGCAAAGAAGGAAGTGATATGGACAATGGTCGGAGCACAAACTACAGAACAAGGAGATTGTTCCAAGTTCAAGGGCAATGTACCGCATTGCTGTAAGAGAGACCCGATAGTTGTTGACTTTCTCCCCGGAGTCCCCTACAACCAGCAGTTCAGCAACTGCTGCAAAGGCGGCGTCCTTTCGTCATGGGGCCAGGACCCGACTTCCTCGGTCTCTGCCTTCCAGGTCAGTGTCGGGCTAGCCGGCACCTCCAATAAGACGGTCAAACTCCCCAAGAACTTCACTCTGCTTGGCCCGGGACCAGGATACACTTGTGGGCCTGCGAAAATCGTGCCCTCAACGGTGTACCTCACACCTGACCGGAGGAGGAAGACTCAAGCTATGAGTATGTTTCTTTTTCAAGTTGACTCTGCTTTTGTTTAATTAACTTGGCAAAGCTGTGTTTTCCTTTTCCACTGCTCGTGATCATACTTTTTATGCAGTGACTTGGAATGTCACCTGCACTTATTCACAGTTCTTGGTTTCTAAGAACCCGAGCTGCTGCGTTTCGTTCTCATCTTTCTACAACAACTCGATCACCCCTTGCCCGTCTTGTGCTTGCGGTTGCCATAACAAGAAAAATTGCATTCCGTAAGTTCCATGATTTTCCTTTATTCTTCTGGTAACACACCCGTGAGGTATCTGTCGGAAAATATATCACACACCTGGTGACGGCTTTATCAAAATTTTGTATAAGCGGTTTGTGCAAGATCTCCTCGTAGAGTTCTCAAAAACATATAAAACAGAGAGGCTCATGACCTGTTGTTGCCAGGAGCGACTCCAAACTACTGCACAAAGCGGGAGTAAACACACCGCGGAAGGACAACACGCCACTTCTGCAGTGCACCCATCACATGTGCCCTATAAGGGTTCACTGGCATGTGAAGCTCAACTACAAGGACTACTGGCGCGTAAAGATCGCCATCACGAACTTCAACTACAGACTGAACCACACCCAGTGGACGCTTGTCGCACAGCACCCTAATCTCAACAGCATCACCCGAGTCTTCAGCTTCGACTACAAGCCTGTCATCGCTTACGAATCCATAAGTGAGTGCTAAGGCTACACTTCATCAATCTTTTCTACCTAACTTATTGGGAATATCAGGGCAAGAGCCAGGCTAACTTTCTAATCAATCTGTGATTCTGACTGCACAGACGATACGGGCATGTTCTACGGAATGAAGTTTTACAATGATCTACTGATGGAAGCAGGGCCAGAAGGAAATGTACAGTCCGAAGTGCTACTTCAGAAAGACAAGAACACATTTACATTCAAACAAGGATGGGCATTTCCAAGAAGAGTATACTTCAATGGAGATGAATGTATGCTTCCCCCACCTGATCAATACCCATTTCTGCCGAACTCCGCCCAAGTGAATCTAGTAGCCTTGTCAACACTCGTGACCTCCATGGCTATGTCGATCCTCCTTATTCACAAATCTCCATAGAAGCAGATGCATTTCAGAAATTTTTTAAAGCAAGGCCATATGCAAGCAATTTAAGACGTAAGCTGCCCCTCATCAGGTAAATATCATACAAACTTTCCGGACCCTCTCCAGACACGGCTTTCATGTAATGTCAGCAAAAGAAAAAAAAGAATGTGCTTGTAAAAATAATCATGCAAAAGCTCGCTCTCAAGTAGTAACAGTTTTGGGTGTCTGTCATGCAATACTGCGTACCACTGCTTCAACTGTCCATTTCTATATTCTGTATGGTTTGACAAACATGGTACTTCTATTTCATTTCTTCAAAGTCAAATAGATTACAACATTCTGGTCGCGGATACTTTAAACACACATTGATCCACATAAATAATGGTATAACATAGCAGAAGATTATTCAGAAGGAAATACAAATGATTCTATCCCCGGACGTATAAATAAGCTAAGAGGCAGGGACCTAGTAGTGGTAGATTTTTTAGCACCCGTTTCTGTCTCTACTCACGCCTGCTATTGTGGTAAGAACGTGTTACAATTTGCATTGACAAATCATGCTATAACCCTGGGGTGGTGCAGTGTAAACCTGATAGGAATAGCAGAGCAGCCATTTTAGCAATTCGTCCCTGAGGTTCTCACACAAAAGCCAAAAACAACAGAGTAGATGCCACAATTGGCACAAATGTAACAAGTCCAGGCAAAATTGGCCGAGGACTGGCATTTGGCAACCATGGGTAGGCATCCGGAGGCGGCATCACACAGTTATCGCCATTGAAATAAATCCTCCGTGGAAAAGCCCATCCCTTTTCAAATGTAAAGGTGGATTGGTCCTTTCGGAATAATAGCTCAGACTGCACATTCCCATACGGGCCAGCTTCACTGAGAAAATCATTGTAGAACTTGACTCCCCATAACATGGCAGTATCATCTGCAATTAAATAACAAGAATAGCAACATCATGATCAAAGAAAGCGGCATATGCAACAGGCCCATTATAAGTGAATCAGTCAAAACATTGCTTACTTAATCCTGCATAGGGAGTCAAAGACTTGTAGTTGAAGCTGAAAAGTTGGGTGAGATTATCAAAATTGGGGTGCTGAACGACGAGATTCCACTGGGTGTAGTTCATTCTGTAGTTGAAATTTGTGATCGTGATCTTCACCCGCCAATACTCCTTGTAATTGAGCTTCACATGCCAATGGACTCGAATTGGACACATATGGCTAGTACACTGTACTAGTGGTGTGTTGCTGCTAGACTTTCCAGAGCCAGCTACAACTTGAGCCAAGTGTGGAGAATCTGCCCTGAAAGACCAGATGAGAAACACATGGTTACGAATCAATTGTTTCCACATAGCAATGAAGGAGAACTCTATAAGACAAGTTCAGAGATAACTAAATTTTCATGTTAAGTGTGATAGAACTCACTCTACGCAGCCGCCAGTATCCGTAGCATTGTTTTGACAGCCGCAAGTGCAAGTAGGGCAACGTACTATTGTGTCATTGTAGAATGAGGAGAGAGAGACACAGCAGGTTGGAGTCTTTTGGGCTAAGAATTGCGAATATGTACAAGTAACGTTCCATGTCACTGCAAAAGATCAAGCAGCTAAGGTCAGGGAATATTAGATAATTGCCTACTTGAATGAAATTTAATCAACTCAGAGCAAGATATCAAAACTTGCGATTGTTGTCCGCATTTCAAAACTCACATGTAGGCTTAATAAGTTCCCCAATGTACAACAGCTAGATATTGTTCACACTTCAGAAAGATGCCACAATTGATGCGCACATTGCATTACTCGCATATCTCAGGGCCAGAAGAAGGAAAAGTCATTTGCATGTTTGATACTTTATAAATATGCAAATACATGATACTATCTTGGAGAATTGCTTGCATGTTTAAAATGCATCTCAAATGCAACCACTGTGTCGTGCTTAAAATTTTCAATTTTTTGTTTAAAAAGACTATCGTGCCCATGTAATATTGCTTTGAAAACCTGCGAGTAACTTACTTAAAGCTTGGGTTGTTCTCCTTTTGTCAGCAGAAACAAATTTAGTCGATCTGACAATCTTTGCAGGCCCACAAGTATATCCAGGTCCCGGTGCTTTCAGCGTGAAATTCTTGGGAAGCCTCACGGTCTTGTTACTCGTTCCAGCAGCTCCAACGCTGACCTGAAATGAGCTTGCTGCATTTGCTGGGTCCTGGACCCACGAATTTAAAACTCCACCTTTGCAACAATTCGCTATCTGCTGATTGTAAGGAGTTCCTGGCAACAGGTCAACGACTGTTGGATCCTTCTTACAGCAATGAGGGGTGTTCCCTTTGTATCTTGAGCAATCACCTTGCTCCGTGGTCTGACTGCCCACCATGCTCCATATAACTTCCTTCTTTGCCCACGTCCACCCCAATGTCCATCCCGGAGATTGTATATGGCGATATTGTTGGAAGTTGAACATCGTGACAACAGCCTGCCCAACTCAACCAGAAAATGTCATGAGACAGGTCGGATTGTAGCCACACTTGAGCCAGGAAAGAAAAGAGAAACTCTTCATGATAAGAAAATATTTCATGGCTAAGCCTCCAGCTCTTCATAATTCATGCCCCCTCAAATTGCCATTTATGAGGACTCGGATCAACAACGACAGCAAGCTACTTTTTTCACAACAACGCACATAAGGTAAAGAAGATCACATTAACAACTAATGCATACCAGGTAACCATCGGGAGTCCAGCTTATTACATCCCACTTGATTGTGATGTTCCCATTAGGATCAAGTGCATCGTAGGCTTCTGCAAAATCAGGCATCAGAAGAAAACGATGGACATCAATCCGAAAGTTATAAGTCCAGAGCATGTACTCAAGTTAATTTTGAAAGTATGACACGGCACACCAAGAAATCATGAAAAAGATAATCACAAGATTTCACAAATTTAGGGCGTAAACTGCCATTTTAGTCACATCAAGCACACTATCAGCTTATATGGATCCGTGAAATAGAGCACACAGACCACCTGAGGAAGTAAATAAACACAAAAGACACCTTTGCTCATTTCCTCTTAACTACTGCCCCGGATAAGATCTTGAAGATAGAATTCAAAACGAAACACAATCTACAAACACATATTCTAATTCCTAACGACCGCAACCATCTAATTACCAAAAACTACCCAATATGCCACTTTTAGAACTAACGACGGAAACAAACTACGAATTTGCACGGCTCTTCAGATCGCAGGGCAACTCGATTTCAAAAACTTCAAAAGCCGGTCAAGGACAGCGAGAGATGGGGAATCAAGAAACAAACCCAGATGCGCATTACCCTGATTTCCGCATCTCTCTCGGAGCTGGAGACATAATCAAGGGACGGCAACCGCAAGAGGGAACAGGGAAACAAGAAAGAAGAAGCTCCTAAAGAAACAAGATTTTGCAAAAGAGAAGCGAGAGGAGCGTAATGGGGGCACTTACCGGCGGACGGGAAAGAGGAGCAAGAGAGCAAGAACAGAAGCAAGACGAGGGTTCCGCTGAGCTTGGACATGAGGCCGCTGGTCGAGTGCAAGGAAGAAGACCCCATACTTGATGCAGAACTCTTGCCTCCGATTCAAGATCTGCACAGCAAATATGGAGAGAGAGAGAGAGAGGGAGGGAGGGAGAGAGAGAGCGTTGGCTTTTCCTTTCACATGGCAAGTAGAAGCTTTTGTTGAGTTCGAGTGGACTTGTTAAAGTCTCAGAGAGAGAGAGAGAGAGAGAGAGAGAGAGAAGACAGAGGAGTGACAGAGGTGTGACAGTTACTAAATATTACCGCTGTCTTCTTGCCACCAGTAGTCGCCGTCTGGTTTCCAAGATTACCCTTCTTGCTCTCTCTCTCCCCCCCCTCCCATCATTGAATTTTGGAATTCCAACTAACACCAAAAGTCATTAAAATGGTGATTATTAGTCTCATCATCATCACTGCCATAGAAAACGCAAATGACCACCTATCTTTGCTCTTAGCATCCTAGAAAAAATTGAAGCTTTAAAACGTGCTTCACAGAAGTCGTGTGTGTGTAATAATTGTTCAGATCTGATCTAGACTAAATTATTTGTAATCACTTGTGATAATTTCGTTCTAGGGTTGCAACTTTGTGACTATAATTGAGATGGTTCGCAATTTACTTACCCTTTTTTTTTTCCATCCTGGATTTCTTACAAGCTCCAGCTGAATTCTTTTCTTTTTTCCGCATTTTGGGTTGATTCACTGCAGCAGCAACCCCGTTTGGTTGGACTTTCCCAAGGGGCTTTGGGCCCCAAAAGCCCCTTGGGGAAAAATTTTTGTGTTTGGCAAAACTTTCGAATGCTCCTTGGTGCAATGTGAGCATTCCACAAGCTGAAAGCCCAATGCTGGGGTAGGGCTGCTTTCAGCTTTGCCATTTCCAAAATGCCTGAGTCACTGTTCATTCTTCTTCCCCACCATCTTCTTCCCCGTTCGGTTCTTCTTCCCCCGCCTGAGAGTCGGCCGAGTTTCGCAGTTGACGGCGCTCAGCCGCAAGCAGGCTACCGAGATGCCTCGCCTGAGGTCGGGCGACCTCGGGCATCGCCTGGGTCGAGCGACCCAGGCGGCGTCGCCTGAGGTCGAGCAACCCAGGCGACGCCGCCTGAGGCCGCGCGACCTCAGGCCGCGTCGCCTGGGTCGCTCGACCTCAGGCGACGTCGCCTAAGGCCGCGCGACCTCAGGCGACGCTCTGGGTCGCGCTTGAGGTCAAGCGACCCAGGCGACGCCGCCTAAGGCCGCGCGGCCTTAGGCGGCGTCGCCTAGGTCGCACGACTTCAGGCGGCGTCGCCTGGGTCGCTCGACCTCAGGCGACGCCGCCTGTGGCCGCGCGACCTCAGGCGATGCCCTGGGTCGCTCGACCTTAGGCGGCGTCGCCTGAGGTCGGCGCCACCCAAGGCGTCGCCGAGGCGACCTCATGCAAGCTGCTCCCCGCCACCGCCACTGCCTCCCCGCCACCACCAGCGCCACCGCCACCAGCCGCACCCCACGATCACCAGCTGCATATCCTCCTCCCTTTTCTTTTTTTCATTTTTCTTTTTACTTTGAAATAGCTTTGCAAAACATACACAAAAAATTAGTTTCCAAACACACTTCCCTTCCCAAAATGCTCATTCTCTCAAGGATACTTGGGGAAATGCAAAGCCATTTCCCCAAAGTTGAACCAAACGGGGCCGACCAAAGACGGACAGGGATAATTATGGGAATTCAACTAACGGCGGTCTGAAAAAAAGAAAAAGAAAAAACACAAACCCCCGTCGAATTAATTAACGTCAAAAAGAGGACTCGGATCAAACCATGCGGATGCTGAAAATGAGGAAGGGAGAGACAGCGGGCAACGTGGGCAATTCCGACACTGTCGGTGGCATTACAATACGAATATAATTGATGCCTTTTAATTTAAAAGAAAAAACTAAATCAATAATTCAATCTCTCTCTCTCTCTCTATCTTTCTCTCTCTGTGGAAATGACTTGTACAGTAAAGAGAGTGTACTGGCAAGGAGAGGGACGTGTTGTGCTTTTCTCCAATTGTCTTTGCCATCCAACCACCACCTTAACATAATCAAACAACGATTTCATAAAATTATTATTTGCTCCTACCAATTATTTCCTCTCTCTCTCTCTCTCTCTCTCTAACACACATACAGACGCAAACAAACAAGGTCGCATCTTCCCTTTCTCAAAAAGATTTTTTAGGTGCCTTCCGGGCACTAAAGTAGTCCCAAATTTGAGCTAATTAAAGTATCGAGATATTTTGAAAAAAAAAATTAAATTTCATTAGAAGCTTGTTGAAGATTGTCGGTTGTGTTTGATGTTTCTATTTAAAGTGGGTATTTTCTCCAATTCGAGCCGACAAAAGTAGTAACCCATCATGGCCAGATTTTTTGGGATAAATTTTAGAATTCACAGGATGCTTATTAAAGAATTACTATTTGAAGTATGGTGATTGTCCCTAAAGAACATCTTTACTTAAATTTTGAAATTTGTTGATTGTGTTATTATTATTCTTAGTGATTTTTAATTAATAACTCACGACTCTTTGTCGCGGGCCATCATGTGGCAACTTAGATTGCCTTTGGTTGATTGGGTCAATTTAGCTAAGCTTTTTAATCAGAATATTGATTGCTCGCTTACTAACTTGTTTGGTTCGTAGAGAGCGAAAGTGTTTAGAGAGAGAAGTTTTGAGAGAGAATGTGTTTCCATTGCTCAAATTTTGGGTGATACAAGTGAGGAGGAGAGCGCCCCTATTTATACATGAGAGCTTCCAATTACTACCACTCCAGCTACCATATATCATATTAAATACAAAATTACCATCTATCTCATTAAAATAATAAATATCTTGAATGCAAATATACATATTTGAGAATCCCTAAGCATTTAATAGTTCAAGAGTTATTTGGTCATCCTGGGTTATTTCTCGATACATCAAGCCTTGAAAACCACTAGCTGTAACATTCTCCCCCACACATTCAAGTGATGCCTTTGTTGCTCTCAACTCTTAATCTTTTCTTTTCCAAAACGCATCCTTCCCTTAGATTGTTGATTTTTTTCAAACCTTGGCAATTCTTCTATCTCTGGTACCCCTCGAACTTTCCCTTCTTGACTTGCCAACTACACAACTCTTGAATCCAACTCGCACAAGCAGCTCCTTTTTTGGTTCGGCCATATCCATATTAGTTAGTAAGTTCTCCATTTCCGAAAAAAGTACATGGATCGGCATCTTACTTTGAGTTCACATAGGTTGCCTTAACTCCACTTTTGGTCCCTCTAGAGATTGGGGTTTCACTCTCGACCTAGCTACAAGTTCCTCAACTCTCAACCTTTTATCCACGAGTTGTATGTGGAGATGTTCTTTGTCTTCATCAACCCAAAGATCATTGGTTCCATTGATGGGCATTGTGGGTTGGTGATAATAATTGACTTGGTTCTCATATCGATCATGGCATTCGTACTATCAAAAAATTTCAAACCCAAGATAAGATCATATTGATCAAGCATAATTACTTTAATAGAGGAATTGCTCTTCCAATCACCGATGTGTAGTTCCATAATCCTAGCAATGCCAATGGCTGATACACCATTTGAGCTGACTGCTTTGAATTGATGTCTGGTTGGCTTCACTCAAGTTCCCAAACTCTTGGCTGCTTTGCTTAACAAAAACATGTTTGACACACCTGTATCCACCATGTTGTAGTGTTTTGTATTACTAACCTTGACTTCCATGAATGGCAAACTTGTCCTTGAAGGCTTCCTGGCTGGTGCTTGAGTCTTTATGCAGTTGAGTATCTTTATGATTCCGCGAAAAACTTCTCTCTTTTCTTGCTTTGTTTCTTCCTCTTCCTCTATGGCAAGCAATACCATGAGTTACTTCCTCTTTGGACAATCTTGGGACCAATGGGAACCATCGCATAAGAAGCAAGGGGACGGTGGTGGCTTCTCCCTTTCTTTGTGGGTGTCACCTTTGGGTTGGTTTTTGGTTAGGTTGTTTGGAAGGGGCTTCTCCTTATAATCTTTCTTGTCAATCTTTTCGATCGTGGGTAGCTTCTCCATCCTTGTCTTCATTGCAGTGGCAATCCATTCTTCACTGTTTTTCTTTGGACTTGCATGATTCAAGTTTGGTGAAAACGGCCGAAGACTCGGCTATGGTGAGTGCTTTTGAGATAGTTGAGACGTCTAATCCTTTAAGCTCGAGTTGGGCCCAAAGCTTCAAACCATCCGTGAATGCCTTGAGAGCTTCCTTCTCTCCTAAGTTAGGAATTTAGAGTTGGAGTTTTGTGAACTCCTCTAGATACTCTCAGACTATACCCTTTTTTCAAGGTGATGAAGTTTGCTATGGGACTCTTGTTGGTGAACATGGGAAAGATGTAACTCCGAAATTCTTTGACAAAGTCATCCCATGTGTTGACGGGATCAATGGCACCTCGCTTGGTCTTATCGCACCTATTTCGCTACCAAAGTATGGCATTATCGATTACGAACATAGAAAGTTTCTTAACTTGGCCATCACTTCTTGAATGTTAGCAACGCCAAAGAATTGTTCCATGCTTCTAATGAAGTTGTCCACTTTTTTAGGGGACCAGTTGCCCTTGAATTCCTTAGGTTTTAGCACATCCACCTTGTGTGATGGGTATGGCACCATTCGTAATACTGATCTTATATAAGGCTAGTTCGGTCTTGAGCTCTTGGACCTCCAACTTCCAAGTTTCAACTTTGATTTTGTGGGAGTTGTCTTATTTGAGCTGTAGGATTTCCATCTTCAAAGCCTCAATCATGACTTGGAGGGATTCATCCTTCAAGTGCAAGGAGGCCTTGGATTTGTTCATGATGGTTATGAATTTGAGGCGGAGCATCTCTTCTATCGTGACAATTCGCTCTTTCACCTCATCAATTTCATAACAAACTTCACCATGGTGGCATTCATTCTAGCAAACCTTTTCTCAAGAGTGGAAATGGTGTCCGTTGAAACATCTCTCTTCTTGGCTCTACCATGAGTCTCCTTTTCTTGGATGACTTTCTCTCGGCGAGCCTGATCAACAATGGCAACATCAGCAACTTCTTGGTTCGACATTTTCTCGACCCCTTGATATGCTCCTTGATCTCTTTAAACAAACTCTCTTACATGCGGCTTTGACACCACTTCTCACATGCCACTACTTAAGATTGAAACTGTGTGATAACCTACGCTTCTTTCAGTTTGTTAGGTCACCTAAGCCAAGCCTTTTTCTCAAGGATCAATTGCTTGCTTACTAACTTGCCCGATCCTTAGAGAGAGAAAGTGTTTAGAAAGAAGTTCTAGGAAATACCGTTCTTCTATTGCTTAAATGCTAGGTGATACAAATAACATTGAGAGGACCTCCATTTATGCATGGGGCCTTCCAATTACTACCACACTAATCACCATATATCCTATTAAATACAAGACTACCATATATTTGTTTAAATACAAGAAATATCTTGAATGCAAATATACATTTTCAAGAAATTTTAGTCATTTAATAGTTTAAGGCTTATTCCGTTCCCTTGATCAATTTCTTGGTACATGGAGTCTTGAAAACCTCAGGACCATGACAACTAAATGATAAATCTTTTCTTTGGCCTAATTCCCTAAAAAAAACTCCATCTTTGCCTCAAATGTCAAATCTACCTCGAACCTTTCTTTGTCTCCAAATAATATCCAATTTGCATTTGAGTTCTAAATTTATCCTCGTCATCCAAATCATCATTACTTGTCCAAGGCGGCATCCACGTGTAAAGCCACATTAGGTAACATCAATGATGAGGGGGAGGGAGGGGGACGCGGCCATGGCCGCTCAAGCTGAACAGCCATGGCCATAGTTGCTGCGAGCATGTGATGACCAAGCAGAGCATGCATGCGAGCAGACAAGAGATGAGGACAAGAGAAGAGGGTGGGGGGGACGACGACCATGGTCGTGGGCAAATTCTCTTGAGGGTTAAGATAGGTGGCAGATAAGCAAACGAGAGGGATGCCATCATTCTTGAAAGATACTTGTTAACATGGATTGAATTTGAACCCCAAATGTTGGAACAGACTCTTGAGCATTTTCCAAATCAAATTCCACAACACACCAATTGAAATCACAACAAAAACAGAGTTCATTTCTCTAGATATTAAGCGCAAACAAAGCTCTATTTGCTCCTGTTCTCCACTTAGACATCATGTTAAGCGGCCATGGCTGTCGCACCCAAAGTTTGAGTGACCATGGCCTTCACGAGCTTCATGGCTCGAAACTCCAGTGGCCATGGTCGTTGTGAGCTTCGTAGCTTGAGACTCTATTGACCATGGCCACCGCAAGCCCGAAGCGGCGAAGCTAGCTATCGCGAGCTAGAAGAATCGACAGCCATGGTCCTCTCTCTCTCTCTCTCTTAGTTTTATCTTTTTATTTTTTGCCTTTTCTTTTCTTTTTATTTATCTTTCTTATTTTTTTTTCATTTATAACATACCATGCTGGATAACTAATGATAAGTTGAATTGTCATGTTGGATGACTAATAGTAACTCAGACAACGGAAATATATTTGAAATTTAAATGAAAGCTAAAGATATTTTTTTGAAAAAAAAATCAAGGCAAATTTGGGATTGAATTTAAAGTTTGAAGATTTTTAGGAAATTAAGGGCTATTTGTTAAAAAAAAAAATTGTTCATCAAAATAATTTTTTTTTTTTTTTTTTACTTTTGTTCAAAGGAACGAAAAAGAATAGAAACGTGTTTGGTAAAACTTTTGTTTCTGGAAATAAAAAATTTATTTTATTTCCGATAATAGATTTGGAATAGAAAGAAGAAGTTGAAAAAAGCAGTTTATTATTTTTGGGAACAATTTCTAGAATCAAATTTTCTATTTCTTCTCTTTTCTTCTTTTCTTTCTTTTGGCAGACAACTTTGCTGGAGTGTCGCTAGCCCATGGAGACGCCGAGCCACGACGAGGCTCGTCGGCCCGAGCCTCACTGTGAGACTAGGCAAGGCACAGCAAGGCTGAGCCTCGTCATGACCAGAAACCCCATACAGCCGATAACTGGCCAACTAAATATGGGGGATGACCCATTTCCCTGGCATCACACTTAAGATACTAAGTATCTCCATTGGGTTTTGAACTCCTTACCTTTGAGTAAGGATCAATGAAGCTCTTATCCAACGGAGTCATCAGGGCCAGTAGTATTTTACTTAAATTATTCCTAAGTATAGAAATAGAAAAAATCATTTCTCATAAATTTTTACCAAAAAAAATCATTTATTATAAAAAATTATTCTCCGGACTAAATCGTTACCAAATGCATCTTAAGCTTATTTTCTTTTCATTTTTTAAAGTTTTTTTTTTTTCTGCTTTTGGGGCAAACACCATGGAAAGATTTTGAACCTGCTAGAAAATGGCGGCAGTCATTCCGCAGGCAATTAGGGTTTCAGCATACCTCCGGAAACGTCCGCGAGGATCAATCATATCTCCCTCGCCATGCGCACGGAGCTCGATTATAGGGTGTGATCGTCCCAATTTCGAAAGCAAAAAACTTGTCTTTAATCGAGAAATTGGGGCTTTTTAGCTGGCGGGTGGAAGTTAGGGTTTTGATTCGGTGCAGAAGATGGAAAGCAACGGCAATTTGGAGCAGACGCTGCAAGATGGGAGGATATACAGGCAGCTCAATTCGCTCATCGTCGCTCATCTTCGCGACCACAACTTCCCGCAGGCAAGCGACGATTTTTAAGGACAAAATTCGCTTTTTTGATTGTGCTCGCTCCTGTGCGTCTCAAGATGATCGTTGTCCGTGAATTTGTATGTTGTCCGGAGAAGGAATGTGGGAAGAAAATGGGCAATGACGGGGAGTGATATGTTCCATTTTGGTTGACCCGTGTAAAAAGTTCAGCACTTTCTGGCACTGGGAAAATGGTGTTGGTCGATAGCCAAGACTGCCTCCAAACTGTTCTTCAATTTGTGATAAATTGCGGAAGAAGACTAGAATTGGCCATTAATTCGATGGCTTCCTCTGGTTCGAATCTCAGAGGTTCCCGGTGTTCTATACTGATGTGCTTACTTTTTTAGTCTGGAAGGAAGCTCACTGATCCGTAAGGATTCCTGGTGGGTTACTAAAGTGTTCTCTAGAATAGAAAGCTTAAAGCTTTCGATGTTGTCCTTGTTTGCATGGTAATCGGGTGATGGAGATTTACTTCATATATGTACGTAGTTGTAGGCCACCAGAATTGAGTGGAAGTTGATATCTTCATTGAGTAAATTTACTGTATTTGTAACAGAATTTATATCTCTTTTGGACGCTTGCCTTCCTCATCTTTTATTAGGAAACGATGAACCTTAGAACTCTTAATGCTTTCTTTTGCAGGCAGCAAGTGCGGTTGCTCTAGCAACGATGACGCCCTTGAATGTTGAAGCCCCAAGAAATAGGCTTCTTGAGCTGGTTGCCAAGGTTTCTGCTCGATTTATTATGCCTTTACTTTGCTCTTCATAGATTATTCTTTTCAGTAGTCATGTGAATGAAAGGAATGCTAAGGTACTAACAGGGTCTCGCAGTGGAAAAGGGTGAACTATTGAGAGGTGTTTCTCATGCTGGGACAAATGATCTCGGTGGATCAATACCTGCTTCATATGGCTTGGTTCCAGCTCCTTGGACCGCTATTGATTTCAGGTAAATGCAGCTTCCGAATGTGTCACTACAATGGTGGCCAAAGAGATTGTCATTGGGCTGATGTTGTTGGCTACTGCCCAAGTATGATCGATTCGTGATACTTTTGTGATTTGCGATGTGAGTTAGTAAGGGATTTGATGAAAGAGAGGGAGAGAGCCTGGGGAGAGGGGGGACTCATGGTGTAGAGAGGATAAAGTACATATGATGATGGTCAGGCAATGTTATTTACTTTTTGTGCTATATATATGGTTGGATGTGTAATTGGACTTCTATACAGTTTTACTTTGAGATATTAGTGACTGTCCTTTTGAAGTCTAAGAGTGGTCTGCCCGCTAGTATATAAAGTTTTTCTAGAGTATGTAAGAACCATAAAAATTGGGTGCATTAATGCTAGTTCTGGAGCTATACAAGGCAGTATTTGCCTAACTAATTTTGTCTTGCTCAATTACATCTTTTCCTGACCTCTTACAGTCTGAATTTTACTCTTAAGTTGCCAATCTGCACTTTTTTCCTGCAACTTTTGCTGAGATACGTTTGAGATAGATAGTCCTTGATCTATGTCGTCTTTGGGAGGACACATTTTAATAGACAGAACTGTCTTTCTTCTCACTGTCCTTTTAGTTAACCCATTCCTATCCAAGAACCACATATAGAGGCCCTCTGGGAGTTGACTTTTATGCTGAATTTGCTCATTCCACTTTGCTTTTGCTCCGTAGACAGGAGTTATTTGTTATAAATGCGTTTAAATCATTAGTGTGCGGGATGCAAAGAAATTGTCATCTCCATTCTTAAGGCATTTTGTAGCCTCTTTCTTTATTAGAACTAATATTTGCTTATCAAACCAGTTCTCTGCGAGACACAAAGGGCATGTCCAAGAGTTTCACTAAACATGAGACCAGGCATCTTTCAGACCACAAGGTACCGAGCAGCATGACAAAAGGAGATAGCGAATTGATAACAATTTTTTTTCATGTTTTACTTTGTTATCAAGCACTATCTTTGGACTTAATAGGTAAAATTTTTGTAGAATGTTGCCAGGTGTGCAAGGTTTAGCACTGATGGAAGGTTTTTTGCAACAGGAAGTGCAGACACTTCAATTAAGCTCTTTGAGGTTGGATTTATACTTTTTTTTTTAACTTTAGTTTTGGCCTCCACATTCTAAAGGTACTGTATTTTGTAGGTCTCAAAAATAAAGCAAATGATGCTACCAGATTCTACAGATGGCGCTATACGAGCTGTTATACGGACATTTTATGACCATACACATGTAAATATACCTCTCCCACATGGCTGTGATATTACTGATGGCAATCACCATTTGAGTTTTCGTTTACACGCAGTAATTATGTTCGAAGTTAATGGTTGAGTTTTGCTATATCTGCAATTAACTTCTTAGCTGAACGATCTCCCTGTTTATTTTTGCTCAAAGACCTACATACCCAGTTCAATAGCGTACTATAAAAAAAAGAAAAAAGAAGCGGGGGGGGGGATAGGGCGCTGTGAAATTGTATGCAGTTTTTCTTTTTGGACTTTTCAAGAAAATCTTACACAACGAAACTGGGAAGTTTCTATTACAAGAGCTGCTCATTACTTGTGCACCATCAGCTATTTGATCTAACATAAAAGTTTTAACTCTGGTATGCAGATCTCTGCTGTTGTATGAATAGTGTCAATGTGTTGAGGAACTTATGTTTTCCCATAGCTACTTAGGGATTCCATTTCCAACCATATCTATGTGTCATAGTTTCTCTGTTCTTTTTTGTTGTTTTGAGGATTTTTCTCCATGTTAATTTCATCAACATGATCGCAGCCTGTAAATGACTTGGATTTTCATCCTCAAAATACTGTCCTGATATCTGCAGCCAAAGACCATACAGTAAAGTACGTCTATCTGTCTTTTTGTAGTTTGACTTCAACAAATATGTTTGATCCTTAGTGTTATTTGCTGATTTAATGTGTATGGTACAAGCAACCATTTGATAGCGGGCAGCATTTGTGGTATTTTAGTAATACTTGTGTCACTCTTCAGGTTCTTTGATTATTCAAAGGCTACAGCAAAGAGAGCATTCAGAGTTATTCAGGTTTATTTTGTTGCTTTATCATTGATTGTGGAAACATTTGTTAAATTCGGTAGTATCAATATGATATTATCCTTTAAGTGGCCATCTTATCCTTGATCTTAATTATTCAGGATACTCACAATGTACGTTCAGTTGCTTTCCATCCTTCGGGCGACTTTCTTTTAGCTGGTGATTATCTTCTTACTTTTATGTTTATTGTATATTTTGGTACCTTGACACGTGATTCTGTACTCGTGTAGCTGTAGAAGTTTTACTAGATACGTAGGGCAATAAGTTCTTCCACGGCGAATTTATCACCCATTCTTTTTTTCTTTTAATAAATCCCCTGCTTATTGTGTTATGCATGATACTGGCATCACTCCAATAACAAGTTAATGAGTGCCTTGCCAATAAATGTTACCTGAAAAGTTTGGTTAAATAATATCTCAGGGACTGATCATCCAATTCCACACTTGTATGATGTCAACACATTCCAATGCTATCTTTCTGCAAATGTCCCAGAATTTGCGGTTAATGCAGCGATAAACCAGGTAGATCCCTTGCTTTGTTTTTTCTTTCTTATAGTTTCTTATTGTACTGTGTGCTGAATGGCCGACCCTTAAGGATATTTAGTTCATGTTCATGTAGGTAAGATATTCATCCAGTGGCGGCATGTATGTTACAGCATCTAAAGATGGTACTATACGATTTTGGGATGGGGCATCGGCCAACTGCATTCGCTCCATTGCGGGTGCACATGGGGCAGCTGAAGTAACTAGTGCCAACTTCACGAAGGATCAGAGGTACAGACTAGAGAATTGTTTAAATGGTCTTCTGGGGCGTGTGTTTTGCAAAACTCTTCTAATTGCTTCTGGATATTAAAGTTCACAACTGCCATGGTCTTGAAAAAGGGGTTCTGAAAAATTGTGCTTATGTGCCGATTCCTTCTAAAATTAGTGCAATCGCTCAAATGTATGCGTGGATATGCACGGGACTCTCACCTTTATCTAAACTTTGAAGGGGTACATATTGCATTGAGAGATATTGGCCACTACCATAGTCAGTCTAATGGCAGTGGAGTTTATAAGCACTGCAGCTGTTGAAGGAGACTGACAGCGCATTTAAAATGGATGCACAGTTTTTAACCATTGCAGTGATTATCATGCTCCAGATATGTACTCTCTTGTGGGAAGGACTCTACTGTGAAACTCTGGGAAGTTGGCACAGGAAGATTGGTTAAACAATATCTTGGAGCCACTCACATGCAGTTGCGATGCCAGGTATTTCTTATGCTGGCTTAAAATTCTGTTTTGGCGTATACCTGGTCACAGTTGGTCTTAGCTGAAATACCTAGATATCAATAAAATATGACTCAACATTTTTCTTCATGCTATTTTTCCTAGTAAGCATATATAGATCTGCACTAGGAGTGAATCCAAGTCATTTTTTGCAGCGAGTCTCAAGACATGGTTTTCAATAGCTAATGCACATCACTCCTATAAGTTGCACTGGGGAATGTCATTAAATTTTTGCACTGGGGAATGTCATTAAATTTCTTTCTGCTTTAATTCAATGAACACCGAAGAAATTACCAGCTGTCCTTCTGCAGGCTGTCTTCAACAATACAGAAGAGTTTGTTCTATCCATTGATGAACCGAGCAATGAGGTTTGTGAAATCTTCTTGTTTTGTAAAGCATATTATAGTGATTAATCCTCTCAGGATTGAGCCAAGAATTTCCTGCATTTGCAGATAGTGGTCTGGGATGCCATGACAGCAGAAAAGGTGGCAAGATGGCCATCCAACCATAATGGCCCTCCTCGTTGGATTGAGCACTCACCCACAGAAGCAGCTTTTGTATCCTGTGGAACTGACCGATCGATCCGATTCTGGAAGGAAACTCTCTAGGGTGATCTACGGAGATGATCGTGATATTTGCAGCCTCGGACATCTTAGAAGTGATCACAATTTGATTCGGAAGGATGATGGCCCCATACACTGCGCCCTCCACAAATTCTTTCCTTCTTTGGAAGGAACTTGTGAGGTATTCGAGGGGACATTGTCAATAACTTATATCCTACCTCTAATGGAATTTTGATGTTCGAGCTTTGCGTATGTGTAACATCCATTGCAAATTTCATAACAATTATAAGGTTAGGAGGGTAATATGTAACATATACTACACCAAAGTTTGGGTGAGTGTTGCGTAGTTTCCCCAGATGTTTACCAAATTCCTTTTGTTGCAAATAAAGTCAAGACGACCTACAAATTTTCAGGTATATAGTATCTCGGATGACTGCAGATGATAAGCATAAATTTCCAATTTATTAGCAGAAAAGCATACGCACCGGATCATTGGCATATCGAGGCATCGTTAATGCCCGAGGCATCATCGTTCTACAGAACATAATTTTGGAAAAAAAGTTAATTAGAAACGGCATCAACTTGATTTTTCTTTGTGAGCTAAAATCTACGGCCACTAATTCTAAGTGCTCACCGATATTTACCCTTTCACATGCTCTTATTGACGATCACAAACTTCTCAGCCACGAAGCGGAGGAAGCTCATCGTCTGTGGTACATCCTGATCCAGCGAGGAGATGATACAAGCGTACGTTGACCCCACTGGGTTAATTGTGTATGTTCCAGCAGAATCAATTTCCAGTAAAATTCACCAAAAGAATTGCTAGTTGGTATGAATCCTGAGCAAGAAATTTTAATGTGAGAAAACGGAAGAATTGTAAATGGGTAGAGTCGAAGACAGAAATGATTGGAACCGTCATTCATGCCAAGGATCTCTTCACCGGGCAAAAGGAAAGGACTGAAACCTCCAATGATTTCAGTCACAAATTACAGAGGACTGAAAAAGGCATTCTCAGTCCAAGGAGAGCAATTAAATCATCACTAGCAAGGATCATAGTAGCTTCAAGCCAAACATAAATAACAAGCAGAGAAAGAGGACTACTGCCACATGCTATACTGTTCCCTGTTCAGTATAAGCCCGTGTTCTCATTGAGAAAAATGCCGGCATTTGTTTAGTGAACAGCAGATTTATTTGACATGCATTACATAACCTAGAAAATTGAATTCGCTAATGGAAAGCAAAACCCAGAAGCAAAATTGGCAGCGATAAGACTACTCTCACTATTTCCACTATTGCCATTGTAAATTCAAACAGAAGATTGACATGATCCAGCAAACCCCAGCAAACCCC
Organism: Eucalyptus virginea; assembly: GCA_014182375.1. Taxonomy (NCBI): domain Eukaryota; kingdom Viridiplantae; phylum Streptophyta; class Magnoliopsida; order Myrtales; family Myrtaceae; genus Eucalyptus; species Eucalyptus virginea. Next base: position 29,852,925 of record CM024524.1, on the reverse strand, counting down.
AGCAAACCCTTACTACCTAACCTCCAGAGCCCTATAGCAACTAAAATTTCGATCCTTCCCCCATTGAACACCAAGGCAGCAGCAATCTTTGAATCCAGAGGATGAAATGTGTAGTACAAGAAAGAACCTCAAGTTGCCTTGCCACACTTCCATCCAATTTTGTGGGGGCAAAAGGCTTCAAGTGGATCAGTATCCTCGCATCATTCGTTTTGGCTTCTTAACGAAACTTAGACGAATCTGCTTAAGACGTCTTCTTTTTCTAGCCATTTTCTCTGGCAACGTCTCACGCTTCTTCTCTTTCTTCTCAGCCTTGGGCTTCTTCATAAATCTGGGATCTAATCTATAGGCCTTAGGTTCCACTGGCACTCCTCTCCTCAAAGCTTCGTTGAAGAGTGCATTCGCTTTGTCAAGACGATTATGGGCACACGATTTTCCCATCAATAAGTCATATGTCTTAATTCCCGGCTCACAGCCATCAGCCTTCATCTTTTTAAAAACAGTCAAAGCATGATCAATCCTCTCAATCCCACATAAAATCTTCAAAAAACCATAGTATGCCTTTCTATCCAAGGCGTACCCTGCAGATTTCATCCTGTCAATCATCTCATCTCCCTCTCCCACTCTTGCTGCCTGATACAAGCTCCTAGTTAACACAAGGAACGTCTCTTCGTTAGGATAACAGCCCCATTCTCCCATTCTATGGAACAACTTCATCGCATCCTCTGTTTTCCTAATTTTACACAAATTCCCAATCAACACATTGAAAGTCTCAACATTTCTTGGAACCCCATAATAATCCATATCGACCAAAATTTGTTCTGCCTCAGAATTAAGCTGAAACGGGTCCTTTTTACGACAGAGCTTACAAACACAATCGAGAAGAGCATTATAACCTGCTGTACCAATCTCAAAGCCTCCCCTGTACATCTCTCTTGCCAACCTATTGGCCTCGTCCAACTTTCCAGCGACGCACCACCCCTTAATCAGCATATCACAAACATGCTCATCTGGGAAAAATTCATGAGCCAAATTCTTAACCATCTTCTCCGCACAACTGGCATAACCCTTTTCGCAAAGCTTCTCCACCACCATTTTCATCGGTTCCTTGTCGCGTTTGAGCCCATAATCCCTCTCCATCCTCTCAAAGAACTCGACTGCTTGCACAGGCCGCCCTGCCCGAACCAACCTATCAATAACAGATTCCAGGGTTTTAGAACTCGCTACATCCTTGGCATCGCTCATTAGCTCGTCGATCGCCTTGAAATCCTTGCGCCGCCCTAAGTAATCCACGAACATCGACAGCGTCTCATCCGTGTGGGCAAAATCAGGGTTTTGAGCCAGCCACTGGTAAAACCCCAGCACCGCGCGGCCGGCATCCGGAGACAGATTGAGCGTCGACAGGATCAGGCCAGGGTCCGGCGCCACGTGAGAGAAGTTGAGCGCGAGGCGCTGGACGACGGACAGCGCGTCCCCCTCCGCGTCCGCCTCCGCGTCCGCCTCCACCGCCGCCTCCGCCGTGAGCTCCGCGGAGATAGACCGAGCGACCTCATCGCGATCCCGATCCCGACCTCCGCTTCGGTCGACGGCGTCCGCGGCGGCGGACGAGAAGCTCCGGCGCAGCGGCGAGAAATCGGAGAGGCGAGGGAGCCGGGGAGAGTAGGCCGGCGCGACGCGGGGAGGAAATGAGGGCGGCGAGTGGGGGAGGAGGAGGAGGCGGCGACATTGGGCGCCGGAGGGATGAGGCGGAGAAGAAGAGAGGCGGCGGAGGAGGAGGAGGGACCGGAGCTGCGGCGGTCTTAACGGCGGCATCGCTTCGTGAGACGGCGGCGGAGGGAGTGCGCGACGGTGGCGACGCCGGCTGTGGAGATTGGAGCTGGAGTGAGAAGTGAAGAACCCTACGCCGAGGGAGAGAGAGAGGGAGGGCTGTACAAACTTAGTGGGCCCAATTTTGGCGTGAAGAGTGGGCCTTCATGGGCCTAAGGCGATCTTTAGGATTGGGCCATGAATTATTTGGAGCCCAAAACAAATGCGATGACTATGATGTTGGTGATGCACTCGATGCAAAGGTCTTGCTCCGACCTGAGATTGAGCGTCCGTTTGTTTCTCGAAAAAAAGAATAATTAAGAGAATAATTTTCAAAAAATTAGTTAATAAAAAATGTTAATACCTAAATGGTTCCATGGATGATAAGTATATTTTTTGTTCATTTAGTTTTATGAGGGATACGGATAATTAATTTTTTAATGATTTGCTATCTTTTCGCTTAACGATAGGACGGTTATGTTGACAAGTTCCTTGAGGCACCAGTTATACTAGTCCGATAAAAGATGTTTCGATTTTCAAAGCATAATTTACAAAGGAAATAACGTCTTGAAAAATTACAAATTTGCTTTATTTAATACCTTAATAAGTGCTCATGAGATATTCGTTGACAAAATCTTAAGGAACGTTTCAAATTTCATCTGCCAAATAAGGAATATTTTCGTAAGCAATGCAAAATATTATTTTTATGAAAATATTTTGAAAATTATTCATTTTCCGTAAAATAAACGGAGTCTAAGGATTACATATTTTTCACATGCGACCCTCGATGCCCGATATCCAATGATTGTGATTTGCTTGATTCACATGGATGGAGTCCATGAGGGAAAGAATTTTTTACGAGGATCGTGTATGGAGACTTTTTAATTCTAATTAGAATATACAACATGAAAATGCTTTGGTCAATTAGGGCATGTTTTGTAATGTTTTTGTTTAAAAATTGTTCCTAGGAATAGAAATTTTAAAAATTGTTCTTTAACGTAAATAAAAAAACAATTTCTGTTTTGGAGAACAATTTTGAACAATGAACTGTGTTTGAAACTACACAAAATTTCTGTTCTGGAATAGAAAAAAAGAACGAAACACATTTGATAAACTTGTATAATTTTTTTTTTTGTTTCTTTAAAATTTTTAAAATTTTTATTATATTTTTCTTTTCTTTTTTCTCTTTAGCCGGTCGTTGGTCACTGTGGCGGTGGCCGGCTGGGCGATGTCCGGCGAGCTCACCGGAGGCCAGCCTGGCCCCAGCAAGCCTCGTCGGGCCTCGCCCTGGCCTGGTGAGGCTCCAGCGAGCTCGCCGAAGGCCAGCTTGGCCTCAGCAAGATCGCCGCTGGCCAGGAGACTTGCCAAGCCATTGGCGAGGCCTGGCCTCGTGCCTGCTGGGGAGGCTGAGCCTCACCGTGGCCGCACAAGGCTCAGCCTCACCTAGGCTGGGCGAGCTCGACCTTGCTGGATCTAGGCGAGCCCGAGCTCGCCCGGCCAAGACAAGGCCGAGCCTCACCGGCCGGCACGAGGCTGGCCTTGCCGAGGGCTTGTGACGCTTCGGCGAGGTCGTTGGCCCTCGACGGCCGGTTGCTGGTCATGGCCGAGATCGGCAATCGGCCAAAGAAGAAAAAATAAGAAGAAAAAGGAGAAAAAAAAGAAACAAGTTTCGTGTTTTTGTTCGTTTGTTTTTTAAAAAGTGTTTCGGAAACAAGAAACAAGTTTTTCTTGTTTCTTCTTTTTATTCCAAATTTGTTCCCGAAAAAAAAAATAGATTTTTTGTTCCTAGGAACAAAAGTGTAAAAGCCTGTTTGTTTGTGTTCTTTTTTTGTTCCTCGAAATACAATTTCTGTTCTTTTGTTCTGGGGAACAAAAAAAGAACAGAAATGTATTTGTTTACGCTTTTGTTCCCGGAAGCAAAAATTCTATTTTTTTGTTTCCAGAACAAATTTGGAACAACTTGTTTCTTGTTTCTAGAAACACATTTTGAAAAAACAAAAACACAAAAACACAAAACTTATTTCTTTTTCTTTTTTTCCTTTTTCTTTGGCCGGCGACCTCGCCGGAGCGTCGTCAGCCCTCGGCGAGGCTCGGCCTTGCCTTGGCTAGGCAAACTCGAGCTTGCCCAGATCCGGCGAGGCCGACCTCGCGCCAGCCAGTGAGGCTCGGCCTTGCCTTGGCTAGGCAAACTTGCCTCGCCGGGGCCAGCCGGCCTTCGGCGAGCTCGCCGAACGTCGCCCAACCGATCGCCGGCCACGGCAGCGGGCCGACACCGGCCAAAGAGGAAAAGAAAAAAGAAAAAAAGGAAATAAAAATATTAAAAAATCAAAAGAAACAAAAAATTATACAAGTTTACCAAATAATTTCTATTCTTTTTCTATTTTAGGAATATAAATTTTGTGCGATTATCAAACGCGTTTTTCGTTAAAAATTATTTCCTGGAATAGAAATAGTTTTTATATTTCTGTTCCCTAGAATAATTTTTGAACAAAAACGTTACTAAACGCATTCTAAACAAACGCGTTTCTATTCTTTTTTTTTGTTCTCCGAAACAAAATAACAAAATTTGTGTGCTGGGGAATAGAAACAAAAATAAACAAACAGACCCTTAGTAGTGTTGTTATGCTAAAAGAAACAAAAAACGTTACCAAACGCATCCTAAACAAACACGTTTTTATAGCATAGAGGGATCTTATTGACGAGTACCCTAGGGCATTCGTTGAACACGCATAATGAAGGAAGTTCAATCTTCTAGCATTTGTGCTCGTGAGATACTTGTAAAGAAAACCTTATCATAGGATGATTTCGTAAATATAATCCCCTAAAACACTCGAGAACCAACTAAACAAGCAGTGTTTGTAGGTTTGCATAATGTGTTTTCTCAGATTTATGTAATCAATTCTTAACAAATCAAAGTATCCCTCGTTAACTATGCTTACCAAATGTCTGTCATCACGTAGTACTAAGATCGGTGTAAAAAGTAAGGCCCTGTTTGTTAACGTTCTTTTTTTCTGTTTATGAACAAAATTTATGTTTTTTTGTTCCAGGAACAAAAAAAAGAAACAAACGCGTTTATTTGCGTTTTTGTTCCAAATTTATTTTTTTTTGTTCCCTGAACACATTTGGAATGTAAACGAAAACAAGAAAAACATGTTTATTGTTTCAAACAATTTTTAAGAACAAATTTTCTCTTTCCTCTTTTTTTTTCTTCTTTTCTTTTTCTTTTTCTTTGGTCGGCGGCTCGCCCAAATCCGGCGAGCCCGAGCTCGCCCGCCAAGGTGAGGCCGAGCCGGCCATGGCCGAGGCCGGCGATCGGCCAAAAGAAGAAAAAAAAGAAAAAAGAAAGAAAAAAAGAAAAGAAAAATAAAAATATTAAAAAATTAAAAGAAACAAAAAAAGAACACAAATTTACAAAACGTCTTTCTGTTCATTTTTTATTCCCGAAACAAGTTTACTGAATGCGCTTGCTTCAAAATTGTTTTTGGAGCGAGAAATAGTTTTTTTCTATTTCTGCTTCGCTAACAATTTTTGAAACGTAAACGTTACCAAACGCGCCCTAATTGATATGTGAATTCGTATATAATTTATTTTTAATTTTCTAAAAATCGAACGATGTTGAAAGCTTTGGAGAGAAAATAACAATAAAAAATATAAACTGCTCATCGTTTTATTTGTAAGTGTTAAAACCTCCAGTCAACTCACCATGATGAGACGCACTGCTTTTTCCACGAGTCGCCCAACGTGCACGCGCGTCTGCATGATATGGATTATAGATTCTTGGAACTTCAAACGTTTCCGACTTGTCGTTTCTTCTTTGCTGCTGAGTACTTGAATCAGCTCATCATACACTGCCAGAAAGAAGGGCCAGTCGATCCAGGGAGGGTGGAATTCTTGTGGCTACTTTTCGGCTACGATCCTCGGATCAAAAGATATGACAGCGAGCCTGATGCATGCGCTAACGGAAGCCGATCCACAGAGTCGCGGAAACCAACCGAGAAAGTTCAGAGCCGGCCGTCCCTACGGGAAGACAATACAGTTAACAATGACCTTTCAAAGTCATCGCGAGTGCATAACTGGGCGAGTCTCTCTCTCCGTCTTGGTCGCCTCTGATTGGTGTTTCCCTTTCGTCTTGGGGCATACGTCAAGTGAAGGTTTTATCTTGAGAGGAAAAGAAGACCACCACCGTTTTTCTTCCCTTGGGCTTTCTTGTTGTTGCGTACTGATTCTTGTTACTTGGTCGAAGGGCAAGAACGATGCAGGGCGGCGGAAGCGAGAGAGTCCCGTTGCTGCAACGAGGAGTATGTTTTCCGAATTGGGATTTCCTTTTCTCTTCGTAATTTTGATGAAGATCTTGGGCAAGACTTCAGTTTTCTTTTGGATTTTTTGGGGTTCGAATTTGGAATTTCTTGGAGTTGATTCGATTATACGTGTGTTTGTCCGCTTTGAATAGATAGAGCTTTTCCAATGTTGAAGTGAGAGGAATCTTTGTGGTAGTATCGCCTAAGGAAAGATATGTTTTATTGAGTTTAAGGGGTCAAGTCCAATCTGTTTGGAAGAAATTTCCATGCATGGGTTTTAAGCTAAACTGGGTTCCTTTTTCTTTCTCCCTTTAATTTGTTGTTGCGTGCCGTTAAACATTTACTTTTACCCTGCGTTTCCACCGAAAAGAGTGATGGAAAGAGCGAATTCACTTGGGTTTCAGTGATCAGTCCATGAGCAGATTGAAGAAAATTCTAGCCTAGGTCATCTAGCAGTCGAGTCTTGGTTAAATGTGCAGTTCGTGAAAGCTTAAGAATTGTTTGAGAAGTGTTCTTGGGTGCTTTTGCCCTGTTGGTTAAATTGTGAAAGAGAGACTTGATAGTGTACTTTTCATCTTCATTCCCTTTTAATGTTTGTATATTTGTACTTTTGGTCGTATAATGCGATTTTATTTTTGATTTTATTGCAGAGAGGAAGAAAGAGAGATGATACTCTCATCAATAGTCATGTGACGGACCTGGAACACGGAGATGCTGTACCGGTGAGAATGCCATCTTGTTCATATTTTCTTACTGACATCTAATAAGATTCGAGTTCATGATACAATTTTCCTCTTGGTAATTCCTTAGGCTGCAAATGTGGGATTTGGCAGAGTATTCTCACTGGTAATTGCATTTTAAACTGTTCTTTGATCTTTGAGTACTCTCTTTGGGCAGATCCAACAATTAATTAAATAATGGCATTTTATTGGTTCACAGGCAAAGCCTGATGCTGGGAAGTTGATCGTTGCTACAATTGCTCTGTTGGTTCAATCCTTTTCAAGCATGCTAATTGTTGGTTCCGTCATCTCTCTCTCTTTTGGAGTTCTAGCGTTGATGTTGCAAGAAACATTTTGAGAAATTGGACTATTGATTGAAATGCATATCACCATTATTCGTAGCCAAATTTTGGTGGGAAGATAATAGATATTGTGTCAAGAGAGATGAGATCACCTGAACAGAGAGCTGAAGCGCTGGAGGCTGTCAACAGAACCATACTGGAGATATTTTCAATTGTTGTGACTGGGTAAGGACTTGCACTCGCTTCATTATCTCCCTTTCTGGCTCAGAATTTGCCTCCTAGTGGTGACAAAATTACAAGCAAATTTGTTAGAATCTAAGTTCTCTTATGATGAAAATCACAACGTTTTTGAACTGTTTCCTTTTGCGCTGACAATTAGTGAGATTCTACGGTGGCTACAATTCAGATGACTTTCCCCCTAATAGAGGCTTCTCTCTTTGTCGACCTTCCAGTTCTGTTTGCATGGCAGTCCAAGCATGGTTGTTCTCCTCTGCTAGTGAACGGGTCGTTGCTAGACTAAGAAAGAACTTATTCAGTCACCTTATTCATCAGGTATATCTCATCCAATGATTTGGTGCATGAATATCCATGTAGTGCAGTCGCAGAGACCTAGACTTTCATGTATAGGAAGGCAACTGTGTTCTAATTGCTCTGTGCACTACTTATTAATTACAATGGCTAATCTTTTGTAGGAAATAGCATTCTATGATGTCACTCAAACAGGGGAGCTATTGAGCAGACTTTCCGAGGATAGTCAGATTATAAAAGATGCTGCAACCAACAATCTGTCCCAGGCCTTGATAAATCTATCAACTGCATTTATTGGCCTTGGCTTCATGTTTGCCACATCTTGGAAGCTGACATGTAATTTTTTCATTAAAGTGCATATGAATATATTTAGATAAATACTTACCAAAAAAAAATATATATATTTAGATAAATGCACTGATTGCTGGTTGCTATTGTGCCATTGTTTCTGTTTATCTCAGTGTTGGCATTGGCCGTTGTGCCTACTATTTTTGTTGCTCTACGTAAGTTCGGCCGCTTTCTTCGTGAACTTTCCAATGAAACACAAGCTGCAGCTGCTGTAGCTTCCTCAATTGCTGAGGTATGACGTGCTAGTATTAAGAATTTAGATATTGCACTTATTCAGCTAAAATTTGTCAATCAATCATCTTTTGTCCGTAGGCATCTGCTGATTATCTTAATCTCCAAAGTAACCCTAGCGACTTGCATATCTTGCTTTGTATATGATGCTGTATGTACCTGTAGAATTTTTGGTGCTTCGAGTAGAAATACTCTGAAAAACATGAAGCATATTCATTTTGTTCTACCTTTCTACTTGAGAAAGTTGGAAGCTTATATACAGAATATTGTAGGAGTCTTTCGGTGCAATACGCACAGTGAGATCCTTTGCCCAAGAAGGATTTGAGGTGTCACGCTACTCTGAGAAAGTTGATGAGACACTGAAACTTGGAATCAAACAAGCTGTGAGTTCCTCCTCGTTCTTCCCCTCCCTCCAGTTTTCCTCACTGTCAACAGCTTCCAACTTTACCTGTCTAAGCGCTACAGAGGCTTGTTGGGATCTTCTTTGGAAGCCTAAATGCGGCCTCAACACTGGCAGTGATTGTCGTTGTCATATATGGAGCCAATTTGACCATTATGGGTCATATGTCACCCGGCGCTCTCACCTCTTTCATTCTCTATAGCCTCACCGGTATTTCCCTTGGTCTATTTGCTGGAAATTCCAACATATAAATTATGTTTTCTGTTGTCTTTCAAGATTCAGGAGTTGATCATTGAGTTTACATATCAGATACTCCTCAGTATGTCTAATTTAGGCTTGTTCTTGCAGTGGGATTGTCGATCTCTGGATTATCTGGGTTGTACACTGGAGCAATGAAAGCTGCAGGAGCCAGCCGGCGGGTCTTTCAGATTCTGGACCGCGTTCCATCCATGCCTAAGTCAGGGGATAAGTGTCCTTTGGGGTTAGTTCCTCTATTTTCTCTTACTCTATCGGAGTCTTTCGAGATTTCGTGTTAAAAAACAGCCGCAAATAAAAATGTAAGTTTCATCTTCTGCGCCAATGTGAATCTGGTGGTGGAAGTCAAGTACCACAAATCTATCTTACTAGAGATTTTGCGTGAGAAAGTGCAATGAATGTAAATATCAGGCTGATATGCCTCACTATGAACTGTGTTTTGTCTTGTAGGGACCAAGAGGGAGAGGTGGAGTTAGATGATGTGTGGTTTGCTTACCCTTCTCGTCCCAGCCATATGGTGCTCAAGGTAATGAATTTCTCGATTTATAGTATGATCTACTCTTGTTTTGCTGCTGTAAAGAACGTTGTACATCTGCAAATTTCAGGGAATAACATTAAAGCTGCAGCCGGGCTCAAAAGTTGCGCTAGTTGGTCCTAGTGGAGGTGGAAAGGTAGGTTCATCCTACGGGAAGTCTTGTCTCTCAAAACCCAGTTTGCCGCTCTCAGAGTAATAACAATTTCCGGGTGATACTGTTCAACCTGCAATACTAACTTTTTCTACGTGTTCTGCAGACCACAATAGCAAGCTTGATTGAGAGGTTTTATGACCCTGTCAAGGGGAAGATTCTGATAAATGGGGTTCCTTTGGTAGAAGTATCCCATGAACATCTGCACCAAAAGGTCATCGTCTATTAGATCTTCTGCATTTGCATGTCCAATGGGTGGTAGTTCGAGTCATAAATCCCTTTTTGTTTTTTGGATGCAGATGTACCATAGTTACCATATTCCATTGTTGCGTCCACTGTGTGGTTTTTTCTTTTAACCGACATGTGCTGATATCCTGATAATTTGCTCGCAGATAAGTATAGTTAGCCAAGAGCCTGTCCTTTTCAACTGCTCCATAGAGGAGAACATAGCCTATGGCTTTGATGGCAAAATCAGCAGTGAAGACGTGGAAAATGCAGCTGTAAGACTGACATATCTCCCTTTAAAAGAGCTGCGTTGCTACACACTTCGACCTTTCGAAACTCGTCATTATAATGATGTGGATTTTGCAGAAAATGGCCAATGCCCATGGGTTCATATCAGAGTTCCCGGAGAAATATCAAACCATTGTCGGAGAACGCGGGGTGAGGCTCTCCGGCGGTCAGAAACAGAGAGTAGCGATCGCGAGGGCCTTATTAATGAACCCAAAGATTCTCCTGCTAGATGAAGCCACGAGTGCTCTCGACGCAGAAAGTGAATACCTGGTTCAGGTAACACATGACATATATAAGAGTAGCATCGTTCTCTTCAAGTCTGCATATGTTTTTTAAGTTGGTTATTCTATCCTAATTCGAGATTGAGACGTGAGAATTTTCACTTCATTGGTTGATTGGCTTCCGATGATGTAGGACGCGTTGGATTCTCTAATGAAGGGAAGGACTGTGCTGGTGATAGCCCATCGGCTATCGACAGTGAAGAGTGCCGACATAGTGGCGGTCATTTCCGATGGCCAGATAGTCGAGAGAGGCACTCACGAAGATCTCCTCAGCAAAGATGGTGTTTACACTGCACTAGTCCGGAGGCAGCTACAAGGCGCCAAGAGCGAGATTAAGACGATCGAGGCGGTTGATAATGGAACCGATATTACAGAGAAACTGTAGTTTGCTCACTGCATATAGCTGTAGGTTATTCATGTGTACATCGGATGCTGTCGCAAGCTACTCGAATTTCACCTGTTAGCTTATAACGGATCTGAACTTTGGCCTATATCAGGTGCCGGCCTTAAGCATTATCTTAACTATACTTACCAAATGTCTATCGTTACTTAATAATAAAAGATTGGTGTATTCGGCAATTGGTGACTTTTGTTCTTTTGTTTTTCAACTAACTTAAATCTTACAGTTCTCAAATCTTGACTTCTTTTTCTAATCCCAAATTTCCAAAACTTGCACAATACTCATCGTTTTATTTGCAAGTGTGAACAAACCTGCGGGAGTTAAAACGACCTTTAACCGCCGGTCAGCTCACCATGATGAGACGTGCACGTGCGCCGATACATACCTATGCATTGCTTGTAAATATGAACATATGGATATAGATTCTTGAAACTCCAAACGTTTCCGACTTCTCGTTCCGTCTTTGCTGCTGAGCACGTGGATCAGCTCATCAGACGCTCCAAGAAAGACCGGTCGATCCAAGGAGGGTGGAATTACAGTGGCCACTTTTGGCCTAGATCTTCGGATCAGATGATATGACAGGGAGCCTGATGCATGCGGTGACGGAAGCCAATTGACAGAGACGCGAAGGGCAGGAGCATCCTTCGTCCAAAAGTTAAAAGAGTCGCCGTCACTAGTGGGGGACCGGCAATTAATAATGACCTCTCCAAGTCGTCGCGACTGTAAAACTGGGCGAGTCTCCGTCGCCGTCTTCGTCGCCTCTGATTCGTGTTTCCCTCCCCCGTCTTGGGGCGCAAGTCGAACGAAAACTTTATCTTGAGGGGAAAAGAAGACCTACCGCCGTTTTTCTTTCCTTGGTCTTTTTTGTTGTTTCGCACTGATTCACGTTGCTTGGTCGAAGGGCAAGAAGGATGCACGGCGTCGGAAGCGAGAGAGCCCCGTTGCTGCAACGAGGAGTATGTTTTTCGAATTGGGATTTCCTTTTCTCTTTCGTGATTTAATGAAGATCTTAGGCAAATTTTCAGTTTTCTTTTGGACCTTTTCGGCTTCAAAGATTCCACGCGCGTTTGTCCACTTTGAATAGATGATGCTTTTAGAATGCTGAAGTGAGTGGAATCTTTGTGGTAGTTTTGCTTAAGGAAAGAGATGTTTAAATCAGTTTACGGAGTCAAGTTTAATCTGTTTAGAAGAAATTTCCATGCATGGGTTTTAAGCTAAATTGGGTTCCCTTTTCTTTTTTCCTTTAATTTGTTGTTGCTTGGCGTTGAACATTGACTTTTACCCTGCGTTTCCACCGAAAAGAGTGATGGAAAGAGTGAATTCACTTGGGTTTCGGTGATCATTCCATGAGCAGATGCGAGAAAATTCTAGCCTAGGTCATCTTGCAGTCCAGTCTTGGTTAAATATTCAGTTCGTGAAAGCTTAAGAATTGTTTAAGTGTTCCTGGGTGCTTTTGCCCGGTTGGCTATATTGTGAAAGAAAGACTTGACGGTGTACTTTTTTCATCTTCATTCCCTTTTAATGTTCGTGTTTTCGTACTTTCGGTTGTATCATGTGATCTTATTCCCGATATTATTGCAGGGAGGAAGAAAGAGAGATGATTCTCTCATCAACAGCCATGTGGCGGACCTGGAACATGGAGATGCTGTACCAGTGAGAATGCCATCTTATTCATATTTTCTTACTGACATCTAATGAGATTCGAGTTCATGATGCAATTTTCCTCTCATTAATTCCTTAGGCTGCAAATGTGGGATTTGGCAGAGTACTCTCACTGGTAAATTTCCCTTATGCTTAAACTGTTCTTTGATCTTTGAGTACTCTCTTTGGGCAGATCCAACAATTCAATAGATAATGGTATTCTATTGGTTCACAGGCAAAGCCCGATGCTGGGAAGTTGATCATAGCTACGATTGCTCTCTTGGTTGCATCCCTTTCAAGCATACTAATTGTAGGTTCTGTAATCTCTCTCCCTTTTGGAGTCCTAGCGTTGATGTTGCAAGAAACATTTTGAGAAATTGGATTATTAATTGAAATGTGTTTGACCATTATTCGCAGCCAAAATTTGGTGGGACGATAATAGATATTGTGTCAAGAGAGATGAGATCACCTGAACAGAGAGCTGAAGCACTGGCGGCTGTCAACAGAACCATACTGGAGATATTTTTAATTGTTGTGACTGGGTAAGGACTTGCACTCGCTTCATTATATACCGTTCTGGCACAGAATTTGCCTCCTAATGGCGACAAAATTACGATCAAATTTGTTAGAATCTAAGTTCTCTTATGATGAAAATCACGACGTTTTTGAACTGTTCCCTTCTGAGCTGACAATTAGTGAGATTCTATGGTGGTTACAATTTAGATTACTTTCCCCCTAATAGAGGCTTCTCTCTTTGTCGACCTTCCAGTTCTGTTTGCACAGCACTCCGAGCATGGTTATTCTCCTCTGCTAGTGAACGAGTCGTTGCTAGACTGAGAAAGAACTTATTCAGTCACCTTATTAATCAGGTATATCTCATCCAATGATTTAGTGTATGAATACCATGTAGTGCAGTTGCAGAGACCTAGAGCTTCATGTATAGGAAGGCAACTGTTCTAATTGTTCTGTGCACAACTTATTAATTAAAGTGGCTAATTTTTTGTAGGAAATAGCATTCTTTGATGTCACTCGAACAGGGGAGCTGTTGAGCAGACTTTCTGAGGATACTCAGATTATAAAAAATGCTGCAACCACCAATCTGTCCGAGGCCTTGAAAAATCTATCAACTGCATTTATTGGCCTTGGCTTCATGTTCACCACATCTTGGAAGCTGACATGTAATTGTTCATTAAAGTGCGTATGAATATATTTAGAGAAATGCACTGATTGCTGGTTGACATTGTGCCATTCTTTCTGTTTATCTTACAGTGTTGGCTTTGGCCATTGTGCCTGCTATTTCTGTTGCTGTTCGTAAGTTCGGCCGCTTTCTTCGCGAACTTTCCCATAAAACACAAGCTGCGGCTGCTGTAGCCTCCTCAATTGCTGAGGTATGATGTGCTAGCATTAAGAATTTAGATATTCCGCTCGTTCAGCTAAAATTTGTCAATCGATCTTCTTTTTGTCCATAGGCGTGTGCTGACAATCTTAATGTCCAAAGTTACCCTTGTGACTTGCATATCTTGCTTTTTATGTGATGCTGTATGTACCTGTAGAATTTTTAGTGCTTTGAGTAGAAATACTCTGAAAAACATGAAGCATAATCATTTTGTTCTACCTTTCTACTCGAGAAAGTTGGAAGCTTATATACAGAATATTGTAGGAGTCTTTTGGTGCGATACGCACCGTGAGATCCTTTGCCCAGGAAAGATATGAAGTGTCACGCTACTCCCAGAAAGTTGATGAGACACTGAACCTTGGAATCAAACAAGCTGTGAGTTCCTCCTCGTTCTTCCCCTCCCTCCAGTTTTCCTCACTCTCAAAAGCTTCTAATTTTACCCGCCTTTCCGCTACAGAGGGTTGTTGGCATCTTCTTTGGAAGCCTAAATGCGGCCTCAACACTGTCAGTGATTGTTGTTGTCATATATGGAGCCAATTTGACCATCATGGGTCATATGTCGCCCGGTGCTCTCACCTCTTTCATTCTCTATAGCCTCACCGGTATTTCTCTTGGTCTATTTGCTGAAAATTCCAACATAAAAATTATGTTTTCTGTTGTCTTTCAAGATTCAGGAGTTGATAATTGAGTTTACATATCAGATACTCCTCAATATGTCTAATTTAGGCTTGTTCTTGCAGTGGGATCCTCGGTCTCTGGATTATCTGGGTTGTACACTGTAGCAATGAAAGCTGCAGGAGCCAGTAGGCGGGTCTTTCAGATTCTGGACCGTGTTTCATCCATGCCTATGTCAGGGGATAAGTGTCCCTTGGGGTTAGTTCCTCTATTCTCTCTTACTCCATTGGAGTCTTTCGAGATTTCATGCTAAAAAACAGCCAAAAATAAAAATGGCAGTCGCATCTTCTACGCCAATGTGAATGTGGTGGTGGAAGTCAAGTACCACTAATCTTATTTACTAGAGATTTTGCGTGAGAACATGCAATTAATGTAAATATCAGACTGATGTGCCTCACTATGAACTGTGTTTTGTCTTGTAGGGACCAAGATGGAGAGGTGGAGTTAGATGATGTGTGGTTTGCGTACCCTTCCCGTCCCAGCCATATGGTGCTCAAGGTAATGAATTTCTTGTTTTATAGTATGATCTATCTCGCATTTTGCTGCTGTAAAGAACATTATACATCTGCAAATTTCAGGGAATAACATTAAAGCTGCAGCCGGGCTCAAAAGTTGCTCTAGTTGGTCCTAGCGGAGGTGGAAAGGTAGGTTCATCCTATGGGAAGCCTAATCTCTTGAGCCCAGTTTGCCGCTTTCAGAGTATTAACAATTTCCAGGTGATACTGTTCAACCTGCAATACTAAACTTTTTCTTTATGCTCTGCAGACCACAATAGCAAGCTTGATTGAGAGGTTTTATGACCCTATCAAGGGGAAGATTCTGATAAATGGGATTCCATTGGTAGAAGTATCCCATGAACATCTCCACCGAAAGGTCTTCGTCCGTTATATCTTTTGCATTTGCATGTCCAATGAGCGGTGGTACATGTCATAATTTGGATTTGGATGCAGATGTACCATAGTTACCATATTATGCCATTGTTGCATCCCTGGTATCGTTATTTTTTAACCGATATGTGCTGATATCCTAATATTTTGCTCGCAGATAAGTATAGTTAGCCAAGAGCCTGTCCTTTTCAACTGCTCCATAGAGGAGAACATAGCCTATGGCTTTGATGGCAAAATCAGTAGCGAAGACGTGGAAAATGCAGCCGTAAGACTGACATATCTCCCTTTACAAAGAGTTGGCTCACTACACACTTCGACATTTCGAAACTCGTCATTATAATGATGTGAATTTTGCAGAAAATGGCCAATGCCCATGGGTTCATATCGGAGTTCCCGGAGAAATATCAAACCATTGTCGGAGAGCGCGGAGTGAGGCTTTCCGGCGGTCAGAAACAGAGAGTAGCGATCGCGAGGGCCTTATTGATGAACCCAAAGATTCTCCTGCTAGATGAAGCCACGAGTGCTCTCGATGCCGAAAGTGAATACCTGGTTCAGGTAAGCACATGACATATATATGAGCAATATCTTTCTCTTGAAGTTCGCATATGTTTTTAAAGTTCGACGTCGTAATTTGAGATCGAGACACAAAAATTCTCACTTCATTGGTTGATCGGCTTCCGATGATGTAGGACGCGATGGATTCTCTAATGAAGGGAAGGACGGTGCTCGTGATAGCCCATCGCCTATCGACAGTGAAGAGTGCCGACACGGTGGCGGTCATTTCCGATGGCCAGATAGTCGAGAGAGGCCCTCACGAGGATCTCCTCAGCAAAGACGGTGTTTACACTGCACTGGTCCGGAGACAGCTACAAGGCGCCAAGAGCGAGATTAAGACGATCGAGGCGGTTGATAATGGAACCGATATTACAGAGAAACAGTAGTTTGCGCACTGCGTGGTCGTAGGTGATTCACTTGTACATCGGATGCCATTGCAAACCACTCAAATTTCACCTGTTAGCTTATAATGGATGTGAACTTTGGCCCATATCAGGTGCCAGCCTCAAGCATCATTTTAACGAGCCGAATCTGATTCCATTTTCACCTCGAAGTCTACTGCAATTTGACACAATGCTATTGATAACAATTGCTCCTTTTGTATCCTGATCATCGACTATAACGTGGATATTTTGAATGAAAACAAAAACGAAGTGCGAAACGAAACAAGAAACAGAGAAAAAGAAAATACCCGGGCCGCCTTCTTTCTGCAGAAGCGATTTCATCTTCATGTCTGATGACGTAAAACACAATGCGGACGCTCTACTGCTTGAGAATTTTTTTTATTTAAAAAAGACATAATTTTTTATTAAAAATAGTTGGATATAAATTGCTAATCGTTGAGCCTCCATAGCATAGTGGTAGTGCGTTCGCTTCGTAAGCGAAAGGTCGCGAGTTCGATCCTCGCTGGGGGCTTTATTTTCTTCCGTTTTTGTTGACTTTTATCTACTTTCCCTTTTTTTTTAAAAAAAAATTTCTATTTCTACATATAGGATGTATTTGCAACATTAGAATATCACATGTTCTTTTTTTTTTTTTTGTGAGTATCCCATTTGTATTAAAGGTACTATGCTTTTCAATTTATTATTAGACATTACTTATTAGAAATTAGTTTTTCCGATAAGAGATTGTCAAAAAACCATTTTTTTTTTTTTAAGGTTGTAGGACAAATTTGTGGATTAATAAACAAGTAGAATCTAGAAAATTTTTAACATAAACATTTTTTTGATGCAATCACTTGTTTATAAACTTTCATATCTTTTGTGTATATTATAGTCAAACTCTTTGTTATTAGCTGTCTTTTATGCTTATATACATATAATGGGATGATCGATGAAAAAGTAAAACCTCTATAAAGAATTTCTAAAATAAAATCCTAGTTATGTTCTCCTATGTGAAACTTTTAAAGATGAAATGTAATTAAATCACAACATTCATAAAATAAGAGATGATTTTTTAAATGCCAATCGATTCTTATTATTCTGGATTGACAATATTATCCATGAAGTCTTTTAGAGAAAATATCAAAGGGTTGATGGTGACATGCACAACAAAAGTAAAAGTTTATGAAGATAAGTTTGTTTTACAAAATTATCTATGTTAATCTCTAGATTTTACTAGACAATTAAACCATAAATTTGCTCGATAACGTAAAAAAGAATTAAAATTCACGGAAATTTTCTTTTCGATAAAACTTATTTTACAGAAGCAATATCTAAAAGTAGTAGTAGTAGTAGTAGTAGTAGTAGTAGTAGTAGTAGTAGTAGTAGTAATAATAATAATAATAATGCCTTTAATATGCACGAGATAACCACATTAAACAAATATAAAATATGTGCAATGTTTAGATATGGCAACTGCATTCTAAATAAAAATGGAAAAATAATAAAAAAGAAGGAAAGTGAATAAATTTGAGGCTGCCACTTTCAACTGTAATTGAATGATTGAGGGTAATTTTGCCTTTTTAGTTTAACAAAAATCGCGAATTTACTCATAAAAGATATGAAAATAGCACGTTCCCTTTTTTATTTACTTTGATTTTTGGAGTTTCGTAATCATGCATAGCATATAAGAAAGATAGTATGGTTATATATAAAAAATAATTTTCTGACAAATTCACGTGCACTGTAACTTGTCAACAATTATGTCTGAACCGGATCTGGATTCGTGGCATTCACAATTATGGGGTAATGCTCATTTAATCTTTTCAGGATCCCTAGGTATGACAGTGACTCAAGCTTTTCTTTTGTCTTTTTATGTACATGCCATCTATTTATCTTGATAAAAAAAAAAAACGCTTCTTCCTTAACCACCAAACTGCTTCTAGTGTTGCCCTTCTTTTGAATTTTCTTGGATCCATTTAAGACAATTTGACTGTGAAGATCCAGGTAAGTACACTAACAATGTCAAAACTTGTGTATGGTGCTCACTTTGATGCTAAAATTTTTGAAAAACGATCATTTCAATGCCAACGCCGATCTAGTTGGTCAGAAATTCGACGTGACACTTTTTTTATTAATTTTTAAAGCTTATGTGGCTCGTTGAAAAGTATAATTAGCATTTTAACAACAAAATGACGTTGTTTGGTGTCTCTTCCCCAATTTAAAACCCTAAATTTTCAAATTGAGAGAGAGAAGATAAGCCACCTGAATCTTCCCTCTTCCCCCTTCAATCGCCCACATCCCTCGCCTTCACGTCCGCCGGCGATGGGCTAGTCGCCATTCTCGATGGCCCCCACGCTCCTTAGCTACGGCTCCGACCCCGACCCCGACGACGACCACTCAGCAGCCAAGTCGAAGGTTGTGATCTAGCTGGTGCTTAGGGAGGCCGCCGACGAGTGCGCCGCCCCCGATCTCTCCCTCTCCATCTCCGATCTCCTCTGACGAGTGCCTGGCTTGTGTCTTCCAGTACCTAGGCTCTAGCGATCGAGGTCGGTGCTCTTTCGTGTGCCGCCGCTGGCTCGCGATCAAATGCCAGAACCGCCAAAGGCTCGCCCTCCATGCCCACTTGGAGCTGCTAGACGTGGTCTCGGCGCTTTTTGCGCAGTTCGACTCAATCACGAAGCTCGCGCTCAAGTGCGACCGCAAGTCGTTGAGGACGTTGAAGCTGGTGAAATGTTATGGAGATTGGGACACAGTGCTACTATAACGGAGGCCAAGTGACGGGGGCCGAGTGAGCTAGGTCGGTGTTGGGCAAGGATCGGACAAAAACCCTAATTTCAATCCCCAAATAAAAATAAATAAAAAAAATCCCCAAATGAGTTGTGCGGCATCGTTTTTGTGAGGTCATCCACTTAGGACGGCTAAACGACATTGTTTAAAAGCCATGTCAATTTTTTTTCTTTTAAAAATAAAAGCCACGTAATCATTTTGGCCGGAATCTCTCGCCAGTGGCACCAAAGTGATCATTTTTCGTCCGATTTGGCACTTAAGTAATCCAAAATAAAGTTTTAGCACCAAAGTGAGCTCTGTATACAAGTTTTGACACTGATAGTGTATTTACCCCGTGAGATCCTCTGTCTATGTTGCTGCAGTGTCATATACTTATCTGGATCTTCATTCTTTTCATTCCAAAAACACTCTATAGCTGCAGGGTTTTTATTTAAGGATCATGCAATTTCGTGTTTATTTCAGGATCATGCACTAAACTTCAAGTGTTGTTTAGAGGCCATGATTTCTAAGAATTAGTTCTAGTGAGTAATTCAACTTTTGCCGGATTATCGGCAGTATTCTTGATCGCCCACACTAGCTAGACCTCTAGCCTTTGCTTCTTTCAATATTTTCAATCAATTTTCCGTAGAAACTGCATTCTATGATCTTATGTAACCTGTCCAGCAATGAAGTTGTTCTTTTACAAACTTCCTGAAGTGCTGATTCACGTAATTACCGTTATTCTGCTAGCTGACTTCTAATTAAGCAAGATAGAGTTGCGCTATTAAAATCTGATGAAAGTATGAACAAGTGGGTTATTAGGCTCCTCATAATTAGACGTTACAAGACGACAACAGGACTAATAATTGAATGAGATGGCTCTCCCATGATCAGAGTCTATGAACACCGCGATCATTTGCTCTTTCACCTAAAGTTAATTATACTTCAAAAAATGATTACCTTGGTTACCTGTACTTTGGCTTAGTTAATGTATGAGAAAATAAAAGCTCGAGTAGTGCTTTACACTGTTTAACTTGTTCCAATCTTGAAACTTAGAGCCAACGCCTAAATTAACTGCACAAAATTTTGCACCATAAACAGGATTAATGAAGAGACTTGCAAATTCCATAAGACAGGCATCACCATCCCTTGTGGAGAAAGGCTTACATGGAACTAGAGATATTAAATGCAACAACTGAAAGTTCCAGCTGATCCGGATACTAATAAATAATATATTTAAAAAACAAAAAGAAAAAAAAAACACTTGAACTGATTGACTTATTTGGATTGAAATTATTACAATAACACATCTTTTCATTTCTGCTTAAACTGCAGTCTAGACTCCAGTACACAAAATTAATTTGCAAAAACAGGCTTGCCAAATATATGCTTAAAGTGCGTGCTTCCCATAGAAGAACTACAACAAAAAGCTGAAGAAACATTATCCGAATAAATATGTCAATCAAAAGACATGAGAATCCAAACACTTAACTTCAACAGTTACCATTGTTGTCATTTGCCTGGCTTTCATCTCGAGAAAGAAGAGAATATTTGGTCTCAAGGGCATCATAATAAAGTTTAAGTGAAGCCGGGGTGAAGCTAGGCAATTGTGAGCCTGAGTTGAACAAAGGGAAATGGTTCACTTTTCTGTGTTCATTATCAATAGGACCAGCACCAGTCCAACACGGTGAACATGAAGGAATCGAAGAAGGGCTTGTCATGTTAGATGGACTGAGAACAAATTGATTCTCCGAATTGAGACCTATTGACGAAGATGGAAAGAAACAAGCGTCGATGGTGTTGGGGAGGTTTGCTCTTTGTGATATTGATTCATAGCTTCCAAATGGGGATAAAGATAAATTGTGGGAAGAGGGCTCCAAATTCAGCAGGCCAATTGGAAGGAGATTTTGATCTGAGACCAGCCGAGTTCCAGAGGAACTGATATTTTCTTGGTTTTCTCGAACATTCAGATCGATCTGCTTGCTCTTATCGGAAAAGCACCCTCTTTCAAACTCGTTGCTTCTTTCCCTCAACTTTGAGATCCCATCCCAATAGTACTTTGACTTCAGCCTTGTTCTATCATCTGCGCTCCAAACACAATCCTCATTGGCCTCCATTTTCGCACTGCCAACTAGTAATGTGAGACTAGGACTAATTAGTCCATGCTTTGTGAATGGAAGACTTGCGTCAAAGAATAGTGACCTTGAGGGGTTCATTGATTCCGGAGGAAACAACAATTGTTGGTTGATCACTTCGCTGAATCCTTGAGGAATTTGGAGAGGTGGAAGCTTTTCGATTTCATGCCTCGCAGCCTCAATCAACCAATCTATCACCTTACTCGGTTGGGTCAGACCTAGAATATCTTGAAGATGATACAACTGAACCGCAGCCGGTGCAGAAAGCCTAATTCGCCGATCCTTCAAACCCCTTACAGTGTAGACTTTGCTGTGCCTGTCTTTACATCCAAAAGTGCGTGGGATGCGAACAACCCTTGGATTATTCCGATGTTCCAATGACCAACGACTTGAACTTGACGGCGCCACCTTTGAGATCTGACTACAGCCTTTCTCTCCTACTTCCTTGGCTTGAAAAGCACTTTTCTTTTCTCTTGAGCTGGTGATCATCTCACTTGTGTCTCATATTCTTGCTGCAACACGTTTAGCTGAATCCAAGACATATAATTAGTTCTATAGTTAATAGGAGTTTAATTGTTACCTTTTCCCTATTTTTCTCCTACATGAAAAATTTAATCGTATGATCAGTTACAACACAACTTGTTCTTGAAAAAAAGAAGAAGAAGAAGAAGAAGAAGAAGAAAAGATCCTGAACTGGAGCTTGGGCTGAAATTTAGGGCAACTGGAAAAACCTATGAAAGGTTCTAACCTAGGGTTTTCCTTTGATTTAACCCTGCGAGCAAGAAAAACTCCACGAAAACAAAAGGAGCACTATTGTCTAATTCCTGTAAGAATGAATGATCATTTACCTCATTATCCAGTATACACCAATTACCCAGAGAAGAACTTCAGTGCTTCTGCAGGCAAAGAATCTAAGGCATCAAGTGACAGATCGGCGTGTTCTGGAACAGTATTAGAGAAGGAAATGTCATGCCATGAAATCCTTCTCTTTAATAAGTTCCCTCAATCTAGCGAAAGCTGAAAGAAAAGTGCTTGGGATTGAGGGTTCTTTAGGGCAATATCTTTTACCAGTGAAACTAGGTTTCTGGTGATGGAAGAAGGAAAAGTAAGGCACTTTAGCGTCCACGTGTTTTATCTACTGTTAAGAGTTCGTCGTCAAGCGAAACCACAAAATCTAATAAAATTGGGGACCATTCAGAGAACGAGGGTTGTCGGCTTTATCAACAATTACATGGTAGATAGCTTCATGTGTGTAGATGTCGATTTCACATTGTGCACCTTACCAAAACCCTAACTCAAAAACATCAAGAAGTTTACAAAAGAATGTTGTAGATTCGACTGCTAAATTTTCATTGATTATGGCAATTAACAGCCGCAGTAGACATTGACCTATTTGGTATCAACCACGTGAAATGGAAGAGCGGGTAAATCTAATACAAATATTTTTTTTCCAAGAGGAAATTGTGGTACTATATGTTGCGGAAGAACCCAAAGGCAAGGCCGTTTGAAAGCATTATCACTCAGAGGAGAGAGACCACATGCATATGGCAGTGAGATTTGGACTTAGGCAGTGCAATTCGTTCGATTTAACCATCTGTTTTATATAAATGTTCTGGCCCTGGCGGATTAGTTCATTAACTGTTTCCTTCTTCTTCTTCTTCTTCTTCTTCTTCTTCTTTTGCTGGTCTAAGTTCATTGGGAAGCCAACCATCTTTTAGGGTTTTATTCCTTTTACCTTGGAACTTACTTTACCCCGGCTATGTTTGCATGGTTCACAAAGTTAACCTGCAGAGAACAGCAGGTTTTCTGAATGTAGAGCTGACCCTAAAACTTGTATTCTTCTGAGCCCTTGGACTATGCATTTGCTCAGCCAACCCCGCGGGGGTGGGTTGTTTAGAAGAGAGAGAGAGAGAGAGTCTATGATCTTGAAGCCTCCGGGTCAGCTTATGAAAAATTCATCAAAACGAACGGAGTTTTTCTCTTTATGGTTTCGGCACCAACGCAACTATTTGAGAGGGTAACCTTAATCCTAGAATACGGTTCCAATGTAAATAGCGTGTTTCCATCTTCTGCACAACATTACTGAGAATACGCTAAATTTATGCAATTTACGAGTTAGTCAGGACTACTAGAGCGGTCATGAAATCAAATCGAGAAGTTTTAAGCCTTGTATTTGAGGACCATATAGGATGATACCTTCTAAGACTAAGACCGCCAACTGTCTGCGTGCGTGTTTATGCGGATCCTAAGAATTTCCCTAATCCAAGAGGTAATTCATGCGCGGGCTCAGTTTCTTCTTGAATTGGCCTTTTGAGGATTTCTGACGGATGAAGTTATTTCACTCCTGCCCCAGAAAGCGACTGGTCGAATACCTTTTAAAAAGAGGAAACAACAGGCAAAGTGGGCAGGAAATAATGTAGAGACGCAGGGAAAAAGAACTGTGTGAACCCGAAACTTTTGGCTTTTACCCAAGTTCTCACTAAGATTCCCTCCCAAAAAATTGACCTAATTGTTGACGCATGAAATTCGAGACAAGATTGTTTAACTTGACATTTAACTCCGGTTTCACGGCACTGTTTAGGAGAACATATTGCAAAGTCGTGTGCTACCAAGAACACATAACCATCAATCTCTATCTAATTCCACGGTCCTAGAAAAGGAGTTTAGAATTCTCACTTTCCAAAAAATCGTGCACCAAGAACTCAGATTTCACGGTATGAACTCTTCAGGGCTTTGAAGTTTGACAAGCTAATCGACGCAGACAGGCATATTAATCACTGGTCAACTTGATGTCTTCAAAATTCCTTGAACAGCCTAATTGAGCTTATCAGGAGTGTCTGACAGACAAAGAAATGATGTCTGAGGACTTTGACAGATTCTGCAGCTAAGTTAATGTGATTGCCCAGCATGCGTGGTGCAACTGCAAGAGCCATGTATCATTACTCGGACAACAGAGCCATCAGAGAGAGAACAGGAGAGCAACTCCCAGTCCTCCTACCTGTACCATTTTCCCCATTCTGCTTACTGTCAGATCAGATGACTCAGCTCATTACGGCCAAAATCACGACCTATTTTTTCCCATCGAGTCTCTCTTTTTTCTCTTCCAGTGTCATCAATGCTTTTGCCGTTCGTTAACTTACCAGCCGTTCCACACCCTACGCAATATAAACTACACCATTCATTTCTTTTTCCTTGTGGAACAAATGGCAGACGCACAACTTCAACGGTCTAGTGGTGCAGCATCTCATGAATAGCACAACGCTTTTCAGCTCCCAGTGTGTCCTGTATCGATCTGAGTTTTATCTTGATATAATAGCCCAAGGAAGAGTTTAAAGAGGAAATATGTCGACAAGAAAGAAGTGCATAATAAAAGCTCCTGCTTAGAACTGACCTCAAGGTCAGTAACCAACTACGAAGTTGCCCCTCACTCCATTAGCCAGTCTCATACATTTCATCAACTCAATTTGTAGTGTTTGGTGCGTCCATACATAATTGTTGCGTAAGTAGGGAAAAAGAAATAGGTTGGAAACTTACGACCTCAGCTTCTTTGTCGTAGATAATAATAGGGAACTTGATCAATTAAAATGAGTCAGAAAAAGGAACTGCCACTGCGGATCAGTAACTTTCAAAAGAGAGAAAATCTTACAGATCTGGAACAACTGCATCGTCCATGACCAAACTGCAAAAAGCATTTGGATTTTATACAAGTACTGGATAACAATAAAATTTTAGCCACAGTCTGAATTTGTCCCATCAACTCCCATTATTGAAGTTAAAACAATTCGATCAACTTATATCACTCGGAGCTCTTCAAGGAGAAGGAAATTAACAACAACCGCAATGAGCACATTGGAATCTGTTGGCACAAATCTCCAAGCCATCTACGGAGCAATGCAAATATATTGTTAGTCAAATTACAGGAGGAGAATGACCAAGGCGTATAGAAAAGAGGATAGATCATCCAGAAAGGTTCATACAGGACGATACATGCACAGCTGGATATTAGGAAAATTGCATAGAAGAATCAAGGCTCCATTTGTTTCACGAAAAATGAATGATTTGAAAAATAATTTCCTGAAAATGAACACTTATATTGATCACAAAATAAATGAACGAATAAAAATTTCATTGTCCATGAAAATATTTAGAAATAAATTGTTGTTAATAAATATTTTTCATTGACTAATTATCTTAAACGATACAAATAATCATTTTTAAGAAAATATTTTCCAAACCATTTATTTTCCACTAAACAAATAAAATGAAGTACGAGCCAAGCCTAGGGCCTTATAAATTTTTATTTTCTAACTAAAGAACCATATAATTCCACTGGTCTCTGCATAACTACCTTATCTAAACTCCCAGCAAATAGGGGACCAAAACATGAATCTTCCTACTTGCAGAACAGGAAATACTTTGATATATATGCTAAATCTTTCTCTGACATTCTAGAACTAGAGTAATTAATTTCCATTCAGGTTAGATAGTCTAGAAGGTCTGTAGTGTTGGCCTGAGCAACAATTTCAGCCCGACCTATGGGCTTGGCTCAGCCTGGGCCCACCCAATTATCTATTAGGTGCCAGCTTTCATTATCAAGTATTCAATTACTTATACAACATTACAAAAAAAAAATTCGATCACTCAGTCAAATTGTCTTCAACTTTAATCATTGCTCCAAGTAGAGAAATTTGGACTTGAACATGTTTTACCATGTAAGAAAATATTCCACAGCCACACAAATACCAGTATATAAATGTGTAGAAGAGTGACCTTAGGAAACTCATTAAAAAATCAACTAATGAGGAATTTTCTCCCATGACATGCATAATCAGTTCTTTGAAAATTGAGATGGGGCCACTAGTGTGGAAAACACTACATTATTTACATCATGATCCATCCATGAGCCCCCAAATGGATGAGTTAGTTACGGAAAAAGTTTGTCGTGAATCAGTGGAGACCAGATGAGGAGCCTCCTATATATGAACAACAGGGAAACCGATTGGCATACTTGTGCTAATTTACTCAACTGTGACATGAATGTCGAATCGGAAAAATACGATCCAAACTAACACATACATCAATTAAGAGGCTGCTACGCATCCAGTTTTTACATTTTTAAGAAACAGCAAAACCTGACCACATATGCCACATTAACCAGGGAGACTACCTCAACAAAAATCAGCTACATAACGCATGTCAAGGTAGCTAGTCAAAAAGCAGGATTGATGTAAACAAAAGTTCAAATGATGATTGTAACGTGGCCACATTATAAGAGCAGTTTTCTTGTCTTGTAACACTGCCTTTGGTAATAAAACGCTTTAATTCCATGAGAGCAGAGATCAACAGAGGTAAAATTGCTACTAAGCTTTTGATTCAGCTTCAATAGAAGTGAGGGCCCAAAACAATTTCTATCCAAACCTTTAGGCAGAACCTACTTTGTCTTAACGAATCAGAATTGCATGAAATCTTTTATATGCCTTTAAGAGGCCTATGCATCATCTCTAAGTTTACTGGTTAGTCTATGAGGTAACAAAGAAGATAGGAATTAGTCTACAAGGTAATATCATTCACCTTCTGCTCTGACTTGATCAAATAAGGGACACCAAGTGTCATCCACAGAAAACATTCCACAAGTGAAATTCGGACTACAGTCTGCAACCAATTGACTTAGATGAAACCTCAATGCATCACACCATAATTTTTTTAAAAATAACTTCCAGCCCCTGCGCCATTTGAGTAAGTGTGAACCTGGCCGTATGCACAAGCCTACATTGCATTCTTATTACTAGCCTTCTCTAGATTCCTTTCAGATTCACGATTTTGACCTCACTCGAGATGGAGAATTAGAACTTTCCAAGTCAAGCCACTATTAAACAATGGAGATGCATATTAAGCATGTCCTTTCTGTCAAAGTCTAACTTTTCCAATAACATATGTTCTCTATTTCCAGCCACCGTTCAATTTGAAAATCTTCATCCAATCAAGCCTTAGACGTTCTGCAGCACTTTTTCTAACCTCAAGTATACACAAACGCCATATTGAGCTCCTTAGCAACTCCGCTAATGAATTCCATGCATATGCTATAAAAAAAGGATTCTTTCTCTGAAGAACTGCTAGTCTTCCACTGGTGATTGTACAAATCACAATAGGTAAAAAGGTCGAAATGCTAGAGAGTTGATGACACAATCCAGATGATAATTTATTCTTCATTTGTCACATTTCTTGTATAATAGCTTTCCCCACACAAGGCAGACAGATTCCTAGTAATCTAATGCAGTTCGTTTTCATATGAGATATCCCAAGAATGAAACAATCCTCAACTCCCAAGTGATATCTGAACAAAGAACAGATCTTGAAGCATCCAACTTAACATTTTCTCTAGGGAAAATTGAGTTTAAAGCATCCCGAATCCTTAAAGATATAATAGGAGATCATCAAAGTCAACTAGTTATTTCCATAAGACATCACTTGATTTTTCGAAACTATGCTAATCTCCCTCGTACAGTAGTCAAACCTGCCAATTCTCCTGATTGCAGTGCAACGGTACAAAGAAGAAGTGTCCCCCACCCCAACCCTCGATAACAGTGAAAACTATATAACTATTGCATCACATGGGTTAAAGAGCTTCCTTGTATCGATTACTTCAGGTTTAATGGTCATGTCTGGCAATAAGTTGGCTCGGTGACAGACACAGAGAGAGAACCAATCCCAAACAAACAACCAGAAGCCTAAGGGAGACCATTCACACCAACTAATTATATTCCTTACAATGATAAGACCAAGCAAGATTTAAAACAAATCACACTTCGGATTAACCCTCGTAGGCCTCCACACAAAACAATTCTCAGTGAGCTTCATCCTCCCATAAATTGTTAAAGCAAGGAAAAATATCCTATTCTTACCCTACAGACAGAGAAGTTCATGAACCACAAAGCCCGCTCACGCACGAATGCGATTCCAGCGCCCCTCCATATCAGTTTCTGATCCCCAAAATTATCTCATTGTTAGGTCCAAATTAGCGCATATCGGAGAGAAGCAATTCGCCCATTCAATCCAACATTCCATCTTCATTTCGCCACACCCACATACCCCTAAAACCTCGCAAGATTCGAATTTCCAAGCTCGAATGACGTACCTATTTCTGGTAACCACCGCCGATCGTGTCCATATCCTCCTCGACCTTGGCGGTCAGGTAGACCGGGGGGAACTCCTCGGGGGAGAAGCCCGTCCTCTCCTTCATCATCTTCTCCGCGTCCGGCTTCCTCA